>OZ020267.1:22049381-22499381 GCA_963971225.1 Melieria omissa | reverse complement strand
GGAAATTCCGCAAATATTTCGATTTGTTGACGGAAAATAATATATTACTTTTTGTGATACATTACTTGACATTTCCAGTAATAAGTAATGTAACGATATTAATTTCAAATGTCAGTAATGTGTAATAAGTAATATGTTACTGTCAAAAGTAATAAGTCCCAACACTGTATATGAATACTTCTGGATTATCAAGAAAATTGAACAACAAAATTATGAATTTGCCTCATCCTTTTTGCCACTTTGTTATCTTCAACTGTTTCCTTTTAAAGTCATAGATCAATGAACCTTTGATTCGTATTTCGGTTGAATTGTTGACTTGTAAGGCCCCTGGAGTGAATTTTTGCTACAGGCCTTAACTCGATTACTAGGTTTGGAATTGTTTTACAATAAATTTACAATCCTCTACCTTTCCAAAAGTGGGAAACGAAAAGTCTAGTTTTTTAATATATTTGTTTTTTTTTAATATAAAAATTACTTAACTCAAATTTTAATTTGACAGCGTTCAACTGATCGTAGAGCGCCGCTCACTAAACACACTCACACACAAGCAATGATATTACCTACTTGCACACATGTATGTATATTTGTTGCACATTTGTACAACATATTATTGTACATACAAACCAAATATTTGGTATTCGCTTATCTGAAAGCAAATTTGTATCTTCTTGTCAAAAACAAATAGTAGCTGCACTCGTAAATAGCAACAGACAATTTCCTTTACTTTGGCAATTGCGATTTCAGTTTGCGATAAAACGTAAACGTGTAGATAACTTTTGCTCTAGAAACTCAAAATCTAGAAACACAAAACTCGGTCAGAAAACTCGGTTCATAGAATGTGCGATAGAGTGAATTACTGAAATAATTCTTAATCGAAATATTTAAAAGATGCGCAGTAGTATCGATGTATTCGGATATTATCAAAATTTAAAAGGATGAGCATTTAAGCCGGAAGAATTGCCTTACTGTGAAGCCAAGGTAAATGACAAAATTGCAACAACGCATCATTATTGTGATGCTAGAATGTCATAAGTAAAAGTCAAGTAAAGCTGTGTTTTGTTAATAAGAAAATGGAAAACTAGAGAGTGGAAAAGACGGTGTGGATATTTCGGTGGTCAACTATGAAGGGATTTGAGTGTACATTCAGCAAGTCAACGCAACACAACCGAAGGATATGGTTTAGTTTATTCACAGATTTAGAGAAAAGAAAATGCTTTATTAAAATCATGAAACACTTCCCAAAGTTGTGTGCACACGACATTTGAAGTCACCACGCCTCTTTGTTAGAGTTCTAGAAGTAGTTTTCCTTTGGACAGTTTTAGCTTAAAATGGGTTAAATACATTTTGTATCAATATTTTTTAGTTATCAGGTGTACAACTTTGCTTCCGCCGTTTTCCGATAGGTGGCTGTACCGGCTGAGGCTGGTTGAAATACATAGATGGTAATGCCTTTAAAGTGAGTGTGGACAGTGCCTAACGAATTGTCATCGCCGTTTCAGTGACAGTTGTTCTTGTTTTCGTATTATTCACGCTCGAAAATGTCCGTTTATGTGCCCAATTCTCGCCATTTGCGGGAAGTTTTACTTTTCTGTTACAATTCGAAAAAAAATGCAGCTGAAGCGCATCGAATGCTCTCAGAAACTTACGGTGATGCTGCTCTGAGTGAAAGAACGTGTTGGGAGTGGTTTCAACGTTTTAAAAATGGTGATTTCGATGTCGAAGACAAACATGGTGGTGGAAGAGAAAAAACCTTCAAAGATGAACAACAAGAAGCATTGTTTGATGAAGATTCGTGCCAAACCCAAGAAGAGCTTGCCGAATCGTTGGGAGTGAGTCAGCAAGCCATTTCAAAACGTCTCAAGGCCCTGGGCATGATTCAGAAAGAAGGAAACTGGGTGCCGTACGAGTTGAAACCGAGGGACATCGAGCGCCGTCTATTTGTATGTGAGCAACTGCTTCAAAGACAAAATCGTAAGGGGTTTTTACATCGAATCGTAACCGGTGATGAAAAGTGGGTTCGATACGATAATCCTAAACGCAGAAAATCATGGGGAAAGCCCGGGCATGCTTCTTCGTCGAAGGCAAAACCGAATATTCACGGCGCCAAGGTTATGATTTGTATTTGGTGGGATCAGCTCGGTGTGATACTACGAGCTCTTAAAACCGGGTGAAACCATCACAGGAGATCGCTACCGAACGCAACTGATGCGCCTTAGTCGCGCGCTAAAAGAACAGCGGCCACAATATCAAGAGCGACATGACAAAGTCATCCTCCAACACGACAATGCTGGGCCTCACGTCGCAAAAGTGGTCAAAAAGTACCTGGAAACGCTGAAATGGGAAGTCTTGCCCCACCCGCCGTATTCCCCAGATGTCGCCCCTTCTGACTTCCACCTATTCCGTTCGATGGCACACGGCCTGGCAGATCAACATTTTCAATCCTTCGAAGAATTGGGAAAATGGATTGCTTCATGGATAGCGTCAAAAGAGGACTCCTTTTTTCGAGCCGGGATCCGAAAATTGCCGGAAAGATGGGAGAAAGTTGTCGCTAGCGACGGACAATACTTTGAATAATACATCTGCAAGCACTTTTTCGCAATAAAGCTTTTAATTTTGGAAAAAAAACGGCGGAAGCAAAGTTGTACACCTGATATATAAAAATTATTTAATATTTATGGGAAAATACAAAATTATTACTTTTTGATTTTATTTAACCGTTCTTAAAGAAACAAAGTTTTGATCAAACGCGCCCAATTCGTTGACTTCAATTAGAACACAAACTTTTTCTGATATCGCTGCAAATTATTGGAAATTATTTTGAAGATAACAGTAAAATTTTTGTAATTTGCCTTGAATTCACTTCTAACAATATTCATTTGTTGGTGCTTACTTAAATTAAACCCATAAATCAGTCGCAGCTTTTGCTATAAGATGACAAATAGGTGAAGTTGCTCTCTCTCTTTGGGGTCGAAAGCGGTAACGAAAGATACATATGGTCTGGGCTTAAGTCTACTTAACCCATCAGTTCTCTATCTACCATTAAGGGGCACAACTAGTTTGAAATTTTGAAAATTTCGTTTTTTGTTTTATTTCATATTTTTATAGTATAACTATCATAGAAAAAGTATACGGATCGATTTTGTCGAATTCGTAAAAGTCTCTGAGATACAGAGCCTTAAATCCGTCTCGTTTACTACGCGGTAACACGGTTTTAAAACTTTAAACGCGTTTTTCTCAAAACTACATTTTTCAAATTTGCTGCAGCTGTAACTTGATAATAAATCATCCGATCGACTTGGGTCTTTTTTTAGCTTATTGTGTATTTGTTTTTCTATACAATGACCCTCCAGTTTAATGATAGGATGAAAAGTATAATTATGCCAGGCCAGAAACCATCAGATTTTTCAGCAAAATTTTAATTTTTTTTTTCAAACAACCGCCATCTTGTTGCATTTTATTTTTTTTTTACAACCGAAGGTCATTGTATAGGAAATATAACCTAGTTAAGTAAAATTTTTGGTTTTTTTGATTTCAGGCACTGCGAAGGCTACAATCACTGCAGCAGTGGGAGAACGTTTTTTTTTTTGAAGACTCAGGAGATGGTGGATAACTTGCTGAAAATCGAATATTTTCATTTGAAAAAATACTTTGTATTCATTATTTATGCATAAATATATCTGCAAAATTTTAAATCATTCGATGCAATACTTCACAAAATTCAAAATTCACAAAAATCTCCTTTTTTCATGCAGTCAAACTAGTTGTGCCCCTTAAGAATAAGCATGTAGAAATGTCTGACTGGAAATTACGATAAAGCTAATGCGGAAAAGCAATACGAGCAACTTCCTCAAGATGGAAGGAAACCGTTTAATACTGAGCAAAGTTTAAGACAAAATTATTTATTATCAGCTCTGCAATCGACCCCTACAACTCTTCATCGAAAGTTAATGTTAAGTAAGTTAGGTTCTATGGATTCTTGTATTTAAATTCTACGATATCAACTTCATATCACTTTACTGTTTTTAAACTATTTATTCATCTCTTCCGATAATATTTACGATTTCCCTTATAGATAAGTTTCGCACTTCACACGTCGCGTATCGTCAATATAACCAAGTATTGCCTAATGTACTCTGTAGTGTATTTCGTCACTAGTTAATTAAAATGATGATAGTTCTAATTCAAATAGGAAATTAGTGCAGAAAAATGTATGAATGGGGTAAAAGCAGTACAAAAGCCGCAAAGCACTCACTTCGTAAGTACTCAAAACACACAGCACACTTCATTCAAGTGCCTTGTACTAGTTTTAGTACTTAACGATTCATCAGACAGCTAAGCCATGAATTGGTCAAGTTTCGTTTGTAGTTGTGATACCTTCTGCAAAGATAACAATGCATTTACATGTATAGGGTGCAGATACATATGTATGTGTGTGTGTATGTATTTTTTAAATTGATTGGCTTATGCCTTAATCGTTTGCTTCGACCATGGTAATCGATCTTATCAGCGACCGTCTATTACCCCGTCAGCATCTAATCGCTAATATGCCGTGCACTCAAGTTACTCGCCGATACGACAGCCGTTCCGTATCGCTGAGAAGCTTTAAATGTCGGTGGCGCACTTGCAGGAAGAACATTTCACCTGTCGTTGTGTGGTCGAACGCAACATGGTCGACCGGAAGAGTACTAACAACTTATTCGTGGCCGCAGTGCTGCTCCTCGCTGCTGTCGGTGTAGCGCAGGCCGCGACGCGCAGCATTCCGCCGCTTTTCCGTGAAAATCCCAATGCGCGCGTCAATTGGGACTTGCGCGCCGACGACGCTGCCGTCAACTATCGCTTGCCCAACCAAACCGAACCGGTCCACTATGATGTGGAGTTGACGACCACAGTTCACACCGGCGAGGTTGCCTTCAGCGGCATCGTGAAAATCGATCTAATCGTAGTGGAGGAGACACGCACCATTGTGGTGCACGCGCGCCAGCTTAGCGACTTTGAGGCGACAATCAAAAGTACAGACACCGCTACCGCCAATGAGGAGTCCATGGTGACGGTTTACGAGGAGGAGCGTGAATTTTTGACCCTTACCCCGAGCCGATCGAATCTGCTGTTCACCAAGGACACCAACTGGACACTGACTATAAAGTACAAAGGACAGTTGCGCACAGATAACGGCGGCTTTTACCTGTCCACCTACACAGATGAAGACAACACTAAGCAGTAGGTGTCGTCGAATGGGTGTCAAGAAAGAATTGATCAGAATAAGCAAAAAAATATTCAAAATTTCGTGTGTTAGAAAGAAAAATCAAAGTGTTTTGTAATCACAGGATATATGAAATATGCAGTTAAATCACACTGGAAACTTTTTAGAAACTGAAACGTTAAAGTCATAAAATAGTGAAAGTATTTCTATATCGTAACATAAAAAGTTCAAAAATTATTACGTGAAACAGAAAGTTCCTTAATCCGATCGCTGTTGTACTTTTCAGTTACTTGGCGACCACACAATTCGAGAGCACCGACGCCCGTCACGGCTTCCCCTGCTACGATGAGCCAGCCAAGCGCGCCACAGTCACCATACGCATTCATCACGCCGTTTCCTACAAAGCCATCTCCAACATGCCCGTCGATGAAGCGCAGAGCACGTGCGTAACATGCCTGAACTGTACATGATCGGCCAACCTTAACCGTTATAACTTTTGTTGTTCCCCTAGGGACGGCTACACAGTGTTCCAGACAACACCTAAAATGCCCACCTATCTGGTGGCGTTCATTGTTTCGGACTTCCAATATACCGAAGGTGTACTGAACGGACTGCCGCAACGCATTTACTCGCGTCCGGGCACAATTGGCGAACAGGAATGGGCACTGGTGTCGGGCATGCTGATCATTCAACGACTGGCAGATTATTACAACGTGAACTTCTCGCTGCCGAAAATCGATCAAGTGGCCGTGCCCGATTTCGCAGCTGGCGCTATGGAAAATTGGGGTTTGGCCACGTATCGCGAGGAGTACATGCTGTACAACAAGGAGACGTCGACAGTGAGCACGCAGACGAATATTGCCAGCATCATTGCGCACGAGTATTGCCATCAGTGGTTTGGCAATTTGGTTGCCATCAAATTCTGGACGTACCTCTGGCTGAAGGAGGGCTTCGCCACTTTGTTCTCTTACCGCGGCATGGATGATGTAAGCTTTCGATATGGACTTGATACGACACGGGGTTACAATGTCTACACTTTGGTTATTGCAGGCCTATCCCGAGTGGGATGTTTACCAAATGATGCACACCGATGACTATCAACGCGCGCTGACCAGCGATGCTTCCGCCACTCCCCGACCAATGACACACTACGTGCAGAAACCCAACGAAATTTCGCGATTGTATGATTCCGTTTCATACTCGAAGGCCGGCTCAGTACTCTACATGTGGCAGCAGGCATTGACCGACACAGTCTTCAGAACCGGTCTGCACAAATATCTGATGGAGAAGTAAGTACGATGTAGAGGACGTCTCAATATTGCCTGGATTTCATTTTCTTATAACAAAATAGTAGTGGAAACCATTGAATTGTTTGAGAAGCAGGAGAGTACCACAAAGTATCCAAGTGGCCATATCTATTCTTCCATCCGTCTGTCTGTCTGACTAACTTTAATCCATTCATCCTTCCCTAATCCATATGGAAGTCCAGGCTAAGGGATGATAAGAAGCTGGACGAAGTGTATCTGTGATTGTTTTTTAATTCAATACAAATTATTTCAAAATGGGAATGAATGCGGAATGAGCACTTAGCCCATAGTGCATTTTCGGGTTTTTCGCTGAAACTATAAAAAAATAACAAAGGTCCAATAGGATGCCTAGCCTAGGGTGCCACGATTAACTAAAACTTGTTACTTGCTCGGAACAGATGAAGAAACCCCATACATTCCGTAGCAAAGAATACCCATCTAACGTTTACTCTTCTGTTTCCATCCTAATAGCCAGTATGACTCAGCAGAAGAGAAGGAACTTTTTGGGGCCATACAAACGGCCGCCGCTGAGGAAAACTATGCAGTTCCGGCACGTGTCCATGACATGATGTCCAGCTGGACACAGCAGGGTGGTTATCCACTGCTCACGGTCACACGCAACTACAATAACAAGTCTTTCACCATCACCCAGGAAGCATTCCACGACAACCCTACTATTTCCTCTGATAAGCTCTGGTATGTGCCGGTCAACTATGCGCGCCAGTCAAATCCCGACTTCCGCAACACCGAAGCCACCCACTACCTGCTGAATGTAACGCAAATCGCGATTTCCGACTCTGCACTCGACGCCAACGATTGGCTAATACTGAACAAACAGTCCAGCGGCTACTATCGCATCAACTATGACCAACGTAACTGGAATCTGATCATTGACGGCCTCTTAACGCGCTCACACAAGATCCATCCGCGCAATCGCGCGCAGCTCATGCACGACGCCTACAAACTGAGCAGCACGAAAAGACTCGAACACCAAATTCTGCTCAATCTGATGAGCTATCTGCCCAGCGAGGACCAATACGCGCCGTGGTCCACTGCCAATGCCATCATCACTACGTTCAACAGGTACCTGAGTGGCGATGCCGAGTACAAGTCCTTCAAATCCGTCATTGCTGCCTTTGTGTCGAACATCTACGACAAGTTGGGCGTCAACGACATACCCGGCGAGCAGCATCTGCAAAAGTACACGCGCAATGTGGCTATTAATCTGGCCTGCTTGGCTGGCATTGCGAGCTGCCTGGAAGAAACCAACAACAAGCTGAAGGGACTAATCGAAAACGGCATCGCAATCGAGCCGAATCTGCAGTCGCAAACCTACTGCAACGGGCTGCGTCAATCGAGCGACAAGGAGTTCAATTTCGTATACGAACTGCTGATGAACTCGTTGGATCAGGCACAGCGTCGCATTCTGATCTCATCGCTGGGTTGTGCTCAGAAAGAGGATCACATCAAGAAGTTCATCTCGAGCTCCATTGACATGTCCAATCAGCTGCGCACGCAGGAGCGCCCAACGCTGCTAAGCTCAGCGTACTCGCGCGGCGAGGTGGGACTGCTGACGTGCATTGACTTCCTCAACAACAACTGGCAGGCCTACAGCAAACTGAACCCCGGCTTCGGCGGCAGCAATCCATTGGAGTCGGACTTGGTGGGCATGTCCCAGTATGCAAACAATGAGAACCACGAAGCAAAGGTTAGTCAGCTGTGATTGGGACGGTTCTCGATTTGAAGCTCATTTTAATCACCTTGTCTCTACTTTCGTTTATTTACACAGCTCATGGAACTACTGGAGAACATCAAAAAATCGAGCACAGTTAGCGCGAATGTGGAGTCGACAATGAAGTCGAACATCAAATCGAATTTCGATTGGCTCGACAGCAACCGTGGGCCGATAATGTCCTGGATGGCAGGGTACTTCTCCGGCAGTGCAACCGTCAGCGCCTCGCTGTTGTCCATCTGCACCGCGCTGGCCGTGTTGTTCGCACGTCACCTGTAAACATCTGCGAGACAGGAGATTTTCGTTGTTGTAGATATTAAGGACCACACTGTAGACATAAGGCCACTCCCCTATTGATACTAAACAGATATAGTGTTGTTGTTAATTGGCAACTGCCAACGCACTTTGTTGCATGGTTAGCATTGAAATAAATATTTGCATTTTTCTCATTTGGACCATCGAATGAAAGTTTAATTAATCGCCTCGGCTACTTTAAACAGTAAACCTTCGGTGCAATTGTCGGTTGATGGCATTTGAACACACATTGTTGTTGTTGTGCACATCTGTTGTCAAGCAATTGTAGTCGCTGCTTAGACAGCACTGGGCAAATAAACCAGCCATCGATAGCGGCCTGAACGCTACGTGCCGATTTAACTAATCACACTACAAAAACGCGTACCAAATCTATCATGCTCCGTTATCAGAGAATAAGGAAAATTTATTGCATCATAATCAATAAAAATTATGACGGGAAAATTATTGCACTTTAGTTTTCTATTGGCCTTTTGTCAGAAATCAACAGCGCCAAGTTGTGAAATCCGAGAAATTTGTACAATTCGCATTGAACGCAAATGCAGATAGTATTCGAATACATCGAATTGAAAAGAATGAATTTATACACGAGGTGATGTAAGAAACTCGTGCTGGTTATAAAATAATAAAATAGTCAAAGTATTTAAGGTACATACGCCTTTGTTGCTGGAACCACTCGAATTTTTGTTCAGGGTTTTTTTTGGGCAAATTCCGAACGTCTTCGTACTTTATCTATAATGAACTTTATTATGTGATGAGTGACTAACTATTACTTGATTTTCTATACTTAGCTTCCATAATGACTCACCGGAAGTTGACTAACCAATGACGAACAAATTTTGGATTGTTCCAACATTGATATTTGCAAATGACTTGTGCCGGCATGCTTTGGTTTTTGGAAAATTTTTCTGAAACTTGGAACCTATCTTTTAAATTACATATCATCTATTTTGTTGTTATAAGGGGTCTTAATTGTCAAGTGCAAATGCAACAGAGAAATAAAAGTGTTCGAATCAGGTTTTACGATATTGAATCAGACTCGATTTATGGATTTTGAGATTATTGCCGCAAGTGCCTGGGCTTAGAATATGCATTTCGCTGGACGTCTATATATTTCTACTAGCTGACCCAACGAACTTCGTCCCGCACGACATTTGTTGTTTTCTTATAATGAAATACGCGAGATGGCAAATCTATTGGGATGAAATTGACGAAGAAAACCAACTAAAGGTAGAGGAGGAGCTACTGATTAACGCAATCGAGGCCTTTAAATAAGCAATGTTCCTGCTAAGTTTCAGTAAAGAAGAATGAATTGCGCTTGAACCAGATTTAAATTATATTGTCAGGGCCACGTCCCCTAAATCAAAACCCGCACAATGCCCTCTGTCGATGGAGAAAATGGTAGGTTTGTACTAAATGTCATTGCTGAGCGACTTACAGTTCAGCGAAATATTTGGGTCCCAACAAATGTGCCACACCCCGTTTCCAACGCTTATAAAATCTTACCAGTAGAATGACTCAACTATGGGACGACGGGGTACTAAATTTCAGTGTTGTGCTACTTACAATTTCGAAGATATTCCATTTTAAAGATTTTGCTTCTATGGGTGGTGCCACGCCCCGTTGTCCAAAACCCGCCTCACTCCGTCTGTCGAAAGATATGAGTACATGATAGGTTCATACTAAATTTCATTCCTCTGTGACTTGTAGTTCAGCAGAATAACTGGGTCACAAAAATGTGCCACGCTCCTTAGGGGTATGAAAAATAGATAGTAGCCGATTCTCAGACCTACTGAATATGCATATAAAATTTCATAAAAATCGGTCAAGCCTTTTCGGACGAGTATGGCAACTAACACGAGAATTTTATATATAAGATATAAAAAACAAGTGTGACGGTTTTTGAGCCACAATCAGGCAAACCCCACTGAACCGATTTAGTTGAAATAAGCACCACAATTTTTTTATCTGGGGGAATGGTACATAGGCTATATGAGAATGACCACACCCCCTTCTTACGCCCACTATGGTAACAAAACTCATCTATTTTATGCTTTTGTAAGACAATATGGATATCAAACAATTTAGCGTGTCATTGCGGCACACATAGGCTATAATATAATCGGCCACGCCCACTTTCCGCGCCCACTAAACTAACAAAACGAAGCTACGGTACATGTCGGTAAATCAGTATTAATACCAAATGATTCCGTGTTTCATTGATGTTAACATAGGATATATAAGATTGACCATGCCCATCGGATATGTCTTTTAGCCACGCCCACTATAATAACAAATCAGCCATGATATATTTGTCACAGCAATATGGATATCAAACAATTCAGCGTATCATTGCGGCACACATAGGCTATAATATAATCGGCCACACCCACTTTCCGCGCCCACTAAGCTAACAAAACAAAGCTACGGTACATGTCTGAAAATTTACGTTGATGTGAAATGATTCTGTGTTTCATAGCGGTAAACATAGGCTATATAAGGTTGACCACGCCCACCTTTTACGCCTTCCCGCAATGCCCATTATGATGACAGAAATTAACTGTGGTATATTTTTTCGAAACAATATGGATATAAAAAAATTGTTCGAGTCAGTGCAGCAAATATCTATACGTTGTATATAAAAATTAATGTATATTAGTTTGTTGGTCCCACGACACTAAAACTCAAAAACTAGACAGCCGATTAGTTGAATTTTTCATGGAATGTTCGTCTTCAGTAATTTTCGGTAAACCACATAATGCGAATACGATCCGATAGGTAGGCGTGGCACCTCCCATACAACTTACATTTTTAATATGGAATATTTTCGTAATGAGAAGTCGGACAGCATTAAATTTGGTGCGGGGCCACCGTTTAGATGTTCCGTTTCACTGGTAAAATTTAATGGGCGTTGGACAAGGAGCGTGGCACTTTTTAAATGCCGGTGTAACTATAGCGTTCACATCAATGATACTCGGTACAATAGTACGATTTAGTTGTGATTTTCGATAGGGGGAACAACTTAAATTTTCAATATGGAATATTTTCGAAATGAGAAATCGGGCAGCATTAAAATTTGATGTGGAGCCACCGTTTAGATGAGCCGTTTCACTGGTCAATCTTTGTAAGCATTGGACAAGGGGCGTGGCACTTTTTAAGCAACTCAAATGTTTTGAATTACTTTAAAACTACAAATTACACATCAAAGAGATTTGACAAGAACTTACGATTTAGATGTGACCTTCGACAGGGAGAGTGGGGTGGGTATTGGACGAGGGGCTTGGCATCGCCCCTAGAACCCAAATATTTAATGTGGAATAGTTTCAGAACAATAGGTTGGAAAGCTTTGAAGTTTTGTATACCATAGTCCCATAGATGTGTCATTCTACTGGCAAAATTTTATGGACGTTGAACAAGCGGCGCGGCATATTTTTTGGGACTGAAATTTTCCGAGTAACTTTGGAACTGAAATTCGCATATCAATAAAACCGGGTCACACACATCGACTGGAAGAATGGATTGGGCATTACATAAAAGAGGCGTGGCATTGCCCATAGAATGTAGTATGAGGAAACTTGATTTATTGGGCCCATTGACTTCAAGCTTGCGTGCAAAGCCGGAGGGCCCTACTAGTAACTAATAATTTCAGAACTAAGTATTCCATTCTTAAGATTTGCCACGCCTCCTCGTTCAATACTCGTTCCATTCCCTCTGTCGAAGGACATGACTAAATAGTAAGTTCGTAGTGAATTTAATTGATGTGTGACTTATGGTTCGAACGTTATCGTCTGAAAATTTTCAGAATTCACGGTAAAAAATTACAGGGATTTTCCGACTTATCCAATAGATTTCCGGAATTTTCTTTTCTCACGAACCTGAACTGACTCATTACGAATCCAACAAAAAAACTACATGGAAATCGGCTGGTCCAGTTACACACATACATCCACTTTCTTTTATATATATTTCCATACATTTCTAACAACCTAGCAACGTAATGTTTTGCAAGGAAGCGACAACAGTTCAGATTTTGCAACTTACGCGAAACAGCGTCGAATCACAAACTCATTGGTCATATTGGAAATGTCGACTTGGAGGTGCCAAGAAATCCTTCCGGGGTAAGCAAACATTTGAAAATGTATACTCAGACTCAACTAAACCTGTTGATAACTTATTAGAAACTATGTCAAGCCAGGCACTGCACTTTGCTGGATCCGTTTGACTTCAGAAACCTTTATATTGTTATTTCCTACTTTTCACTTGCATAAAAATCATACGAGAATTTAAATGACACTACCAATACCCGGTATACATTGCCATATACCCACCATTCAATATTTTTGGTTGTATGACAAGCGCCTTCTGTACCTTGGAACAGACACTATACCAAATTTCAATGCTATGCGGCTTATAACTTCGAACTCATTCAATATTAAATATTTGGGTTGTATGGGAGGTGCCACGCCCCTCCGTCCTGAGCCGACCACATTGTTCCTAGCAAAGAACACGATTAAATACTAAATACGAACTAAAAATCATTGATGTGTGACTTGTATTATTAAACAAAATTTGGTTCGCTTCAAAGAGTGCCACGCCCCTTGTCCTTGGCATCGAGACATCCATGGAACAATTCTGTACCACATTTCAAGGCTGCGCGACGTATAACATCAAAACTATTCTCTATTAGGTGTTCTCTGATTTTATGGGAAGTGACACGCGGGAGGTGACACGGTTATTGATTACACTGTTACACTTTCATTAGTTTCAGTGAGTTTCACACGTAACATCTAATTAGAAACGCTTCAATATTTACAAAGTAAAACAATAAACGTTTCTTATTAGTTGTCAACAGGTGTAAATGGCTTTTTTTATTTATGAATATGAACCCACATATCTGTGTTTATCGTAAACGGTTGATGAACGGCAAATTTTGAACTGGTGTAATTTCTCTAACAGAGCTCAGAGTTAATTCCGAAATATACTGACATACGTAAAGGGTGATTTTATAGCCAGAAATATAATTTGTTTGGACCTGCAGACAAGTTGTGAACTCATTGCAGTGCTGCGCCATTTATAAATACGAGTCAGAGGAAGCTCCCACGTTCAGTTAGCAAACGGTTTCGAGCAAATTCTTATACTAAACTGAGACGGCCGTATTGGTGACAATAGCAAAGCAGAAACAATAAGAAGGACCTGTAACCGAAGGTGCGTCTCCTCAAAGGATATTCTTATAGAGTGTGTTGTTCACAAATTAAAATTATATTTTTAATGGTGTACAAATATGTATACAACAACTAGGCAACAAATAGTACATTAAAGTGATAACATTGGAAGAACGAACAGCCGCATATTTAATTGTACGAATGTGTGTCCTGCAGTTTGATTAGTAACTGAGAAAAAATTTGTGGTTTGAAAATGTGCCAGTGACGCTTACGGTTAATTATTTCGGCGGCTACCTCTCACTGACAGAGACTAAATAAAGTGCACTAATCTCAGTGGAATGCTTCAAATATCGTATGACGACAACATTTGGAAAAAACTTTGTACGCATTTGATTTATGTCAGTTTCAATACCGAATGCTACACTACATGTAACAAAGACATTTGATTTATTATTCATTTACAAATTACTCATACGCCGCCAAATCCGAACAATGATTTCCATTTTTTTTTTATATTAGTACGAATAAAACAATAACAAGGCTTGTTGTGACCGAGAAGCCATGATTTTGGGCGAAATTTTTTGTTTGCGCTTCAGCGTTTCCTGATCAGGGAACATTCAGGACCTTTAATACTTCGATACAGTAATAATGTGACTGTGAAAGGTTTGAAACTGAGGAAAGTTTATGTGTTACACACATGCACAATTGGTCGTTGAAGAGATTAGATGGTGAACCTTGAATTGCAAAACTATTTTCGTTTTCTAACCCGAAGGCAAGGTAGGTAGGTAGCTGGGACTGCGTGCTCACTGAGCATACTCAAGTAGCACTATGTGCCGTTTTGTTGTCGCCTCCTCGACTGGGCCTTCCCTGCGTGGGAGAAGATACTGGGCCTTAAAGCCAACCCACATCGTCCAAATAGGACTTGATGCACTTCAGTCTTGTCTCAGACAGATCAGCTAGAGAGATAATCAGACTGTTCCCCAAGGAATTTAGTCTTTTGAAAGCTAAGGCAGGGCAGCCGCAGGGGAAGTGTTCGAGTGTATCCCTCTCGTTGATTTCCCTGCAGCTACTGCAAAAAGGGTTGTGGAGGATTCCCAATCTCGCGGCGTGTAGACCAATTGGCCAATGATCTCTTATTGCAAAGACTTCCGCTGGAAAGACACTGCATATATCTGGTAGGTGAAAGGCTTTTTCCACTACCAAATCCCTGGAGCAATTACCTGCCCCAACTCCACAGTCCTTCTTTGAACCGTCTGTGTATAGGGAGGTACCTACGTTTGTAAAATGTAGTAACGCTACCATTCCCTTCTGGAGGGGAAGAGTGTAGAAAACCTAACATCAAAGTCGGCACATTGTTTGGTGTAGTCCGTATCCCCCCTTAGGTCCATCGGAACCTTCGTTAGGAGGTTACTGTGTCCGCAATGTCTTTCCGCCCATTGGGATGATTCTCTCAGTATCGATGCGCTCGAAGCGGCCGTTCGTCTCATAAAAGATTCAACCGGCAGCAGATGAAGAAGCGTGTTCAAAGCGTCAGAAGGGCAGGACGTCAAGGACCCCGTAATCTCGATACACGCCGTCCTCTCAACTGCACTGAGTCTATTGATGATGTGGTTCTTCTCTAGCGCCGGCCACCACAGCAGTGCTCCGTACATGACAATTGGTCGAACTATCGCTGTGTAGGTCCAACGAACCATACTCGGTAGTTTTTCAGCTGAGTTTGGTGTCCTATATGACTCCAAGATATTTTGCTTCTGAGGATAGCCTAAGTTCGCTACCGTTGAGCTTTGGCAGTCAAAATGGGGGGATCTGGTACCTTCTTGTAAACAGTATCAGCTCTGTTTTGGTAGGATCGGCCTAGCTGCTCAGAGCCCTCTCCAAGATGCCACTAATTGTATCTAGGAAGGGTCCTGTCACCGTAATGATAATGTCATCGGCGTACGCAACCACCTTAACCCCACCATGGTTAAGAGCCTTCAGTATGGGTTTCAAAATAATTAGCCTTAGCAATGGTGATATTACCCCTACTTGGGGGGACACCCCTTTTGCATATCGGGTGACACTAGAATTGCCGAGTTCAGCCTGGATCTGTCTGCTACTTAGCAGAGCCGAGATCCACCGAGCCGTGGATAGATGGTTCTTTTCTAGGCTTCCTCTTATATACGTGTCCAGTACACGCTCGAGCGTTTTTAACACGAACGATGCCAGGCTAATTGGCCTTAAGCCCATCGGAAGGACATGCCCTCTTTTGCCTGCCTTTGGTATATATACTACCCTGGCTTTCCGCCATGATTTGGGTACATAGTTCAGTGCTATGCAGCGGACGAAGAGCTCTCGAAGCCAGTCAATTACGTCATTCCCCATTCTTTGTAGCATGATGGGCAGAATTCTGTGTGGACCGGAACTTTTGTACGGAGAAAAAGAGCTGATAGCCCAGCGGGTCACCTCCCTAAAGATCACCTTCTGGGCGACCATTCTAGGACTCCGAACTGATAGCACCCTGGGTGCGGTCACAGCCCATTCGTTGAAATGAGTGGACGTTAGGAGTTTCAATGAGTCCACCGCTGATTCTGTGGCTATCCCATCCGGCCTGTGTAGAAGCGTCGGGGCTGAATACCCTTTGGCAAGAGCTTCGCTTCGTTTCCTTAACGCTCTCAATAGAAGAACAGACGTTTTGCCAGGACTGCCTCTTGGCAGATCTAATAGATCGTTTATAACTGCGCAGACAATCCCAGTATGGCTGGCAAACCTTGGTCCTATAGGACTCATTAAATACCCTTCTGGTCTCCTTTCTCAACTCAGAAAGCTCCGTGTTCCACCACGGTGGAATTGACGGATCGGACAAGATTGGTCAAATGCCCTAGCCAGAGTTGCCCGAAGGCAAACTAAGCACTCATTAATTGCGCACTTTCCTCTTTTCCCTCTAACTCCAGCATTTTAAAAATGTTTAAACTAAGCACAGCTGCCGTTCTGGCGGCTTTTGCTTGTGCCACCGTGTTTGCTGCGCCCCTCGAAGAGATCGTGGCCGTCGCACCGCTTCCGGCCGCTGACGCCGAAGGTTGGCGTCTCCCACTCACTATAATGCCCGTCAACTACAACCTCACCCTGCAGCCATATCTTGACGAGGTGGACGGTGCAAAGCGCTTCACATTCAGCGGTCAAGTGGCCATTCAAATTGTCCCCACTGAAAGAACAAACAAAATCATCATGCACTCCCGGAATCTAAAGTATGTAACGCGGAAGTACTGGAGCGTGGGAGAGACCAAACAGAAGAATTTGCCAAACCCTGACGTGAATGAAACAACAAACAAAATGGCATTCACACTATCCGAATATTTGACGGCAAATAAGACTTACATTCTTCACTTCATCTACAACGGTACCATGGACGATGATATGCATGGCTTCTATCGCAGTTCCTATGTGGACGCAAAGAATAACGTCAAGTAAATATCAATCACTATCAGCCGTCAATTCGAGTCTCCGTTTCGCTAAATACGAAATATGCCTTCATTCCGAACAGATGGATTGGCTCAACGCAGTTCCAGACACATCACGCCCGTCGTGCTTTTCCCTCCTTTGATGAACCAAAATTCAAGGCCACATTCGATCTAACCATTAAGCACAACAAAACAATGTTGGCGTATGCCAACACACCCATTTTAAAATCGACGACCGATGGGTGAGTGAAGAGCGACACACCCATATTTATTCTTCAATTTCCGAACACAATTCCGCATATTTTCAGTGATTACGTAATCGATGTGTTCGAGACCACCCCAAAGATGTCTACATACCTCTTGGCTTTCATTGTTTCGGAGTTCACCCAACGCAGCACGCCCGATAACGCCGATAAGTTTGGCGTTATTGCCAGACCGGAATACTACGACCAGACCGAGTACAGTTTCAATGTGGGCCAAAATCTTCTAACTTCACTGGAGAACTATTTGAACATATCCTACTATTCGCTTGGAAATAGTAAAATGGATATGGCAGCGATTCCTGATTTCTCGGCTGGAGCTATGGAGAACTGGGGACTACTCACATATAGAGAGACATCTCTGCTCTACAAAGAGGGTTCAACTACACTCAGTGCGAAACAATCTATCGCCACTGTAGTGGCTCACGAACAAGCGCATATGTGGTTCGGTGATCTGGTGACCTGCGACTGGTGGAGCTACACATGGTTGAATGAGGGCTTCGCTCGTTATTTCCAGTATTTCGGAACTGCAATGGTAGAGTCGAGTATGGGCCTAGACCAGCAGTTTGTCGTCGATCAGGTACAATCGGTTATGGGGATGGACGCAACCAATAGCACAAACCCGATGAGCGATGAAAATACGAACACACCATCTGATTTCGGCCGTATGTTCAACAGTATTTCGTACAACAAAGGCGGCTCATTTATTCGAATGGTTAAACACGCTATGGGTGAAGAAAACTTTAGGAATTCACTACATGACTATTTGGAATCTAAGTAAGTAATGCGTGTCCCATAAATAGGACAGCCGACTTTTCTCGAACGTTGACTAGCCAAAGACACTAATCTACTCTAATCTACTCTACTCTACTCTACTCTACTCTACTCTACTCTACTCTACTCTACTCTACTCTACTCTACTCTACTCTACTCTACTCTACTCTACTCTACTCTACTCTACTCTACTCTACTCTACTCTACTCTACTCTACTCTACTCTACTCTACTCTACTCTACTCTACTCTACTCTACTCTACTCTACTCTACTCTACTCTACTCTACTCTACTCTACTCTACTCTACTCTACTCTACTCTACTCTACTCTACTCTACTCTACTCTACTCTACTCTACTCTACTCTACTCTACTCTACTCTACTCTACTCTACTCTACTCTACTCTACTCTACTCTACTCTACTCTACTCTACTCTACTCTACTCTACTCTACTCTACTCTACTCTACTCTACTCTACTCTACTCTACTCTACTCTACTCTACTCTACTCTACTCTACTCTACTCTACTCTACTCTACTCTACTCTACTCTACTCTACTCTACTCTACTCTACTCTACTCTACTCTACTCTACTCTACTCTACTCTACTCTACTCTACTCTACTCTACTCTACTCTACTCTACTCTACTCTACTCTACTCTACTCTACAAGGTCATTAGAAACAGCGGCTTTCAGTTTATTACGGCCTTCAAATTATATTCAAAGCACATGCACTCTGCATATTTGTATGTTTGTATGAGACATATATACTGATACGATGAGAAATTCCGTGCCGCAGTGTACGGGAATGCCTTCTCCGCACGAATGTTTTCCAAGCATACTTTTAGGCATGCACTGTGAAGTACAGCAAAACTGTTATAAATTCGCTTGGTATAGTCCGATATGGCAGGGATGGTTCTCGAAATGGGCTGTGCGAGAATGGTCGAGCGCTTTCCAATTAGAAGTTGCAAGAAACTTCGGCGCGATAAGAAAAGTAGTATAAAAGCAGCAGTGGCAGCGCAAGGGGTCGAGTCTGTGTTAAGCAAGCAAAGTGGTAACAAGTGTAGATACAAGCGAAGTGTAAATTCCGTAAATAAAGTTAGTTTCTGATTGTTGATTTTTGCTGAGTAACTGAAGTTGTTTTATTTTCAAATACAATCAAAACGAACCGTCGATAACGAACTGTGGAATTTCGTAACATTTGGTGTCAGAAATTGGGGATTGTATTACTGAAAGTAAAATAAAATTATAAAAACGGAAACATGGTTAAACTGGAGCTGCTGAAGGTTGACCAGCTGAAGAAGGAGCTGGCTGCCTGGAATTTGCCGACTGCTGGCGGTAAGGTGGAGTTGCAGCTGCGTTTGCGAGAGGCGTGTGAATCAAGAGGCATTGATTGGGCTGCACACGAGTTCGGAACGCAGGAACAAGAGGCGTCGGCCAAGGTGGAGGAATCGCCTGCTGGTGCTGCGTCGATGCAAAGTACGGCTGCACCGGCTGGACCACTACAAGCATTAGACATGAGCCAGCTAATGAGTGCAATAAAAGGCATGTTCGAGACTTCCAATCGTGAAAATCGTGAAATGTCGGCGCAGATGGCAACGAAACTGGAAACCGCGAATCAGGAACTGTCGGCGCAAATGGCAGCGAAACTGGAAACCACGAATCAGGAACTTTCAGCGCAAATAGCAGAGCGAATGGAAACAAAACTCCAGGAAAATGCGGAAAAATTTGAAAATGCGAATCGCGAGTTGTCCAGCAAGCTTCAGGAAAATTCTGAGCGCTTGGAGCAGAAAGTGGAAGAGATTTCAGACAGGATTAATGTGAAAGTTGAGCACCTGGAGACGCGAGTAGAACATTTAGACAAACGAGTTGACAGTCTGGAGGATTCGGTAAACAGAAAAATCGACGAGCGGCTTAGAGAGGTACAGCCACGAGAATGTTTGCCGCCGATTCCGGAAAGTTTCGCCACCCGAACAGAAGTGCCTACTTATGATGGTGCTACGCCGTTCGATACATTCAAACTGCAATTCGACTTAGCTGCTTTGGAAAATCAGTGGACCGATATCAGGAAGGGTCGGAGATTGGCACTGGCGCTGAAAGGTCCTGCGGCTGAGGTAATGAAATCAGTTCCGGAATGCTCGAGAAGTGATTATGAGGCCGTCATGAGAGCGTTGGCAGCGAAGTACAGCAACGAGCACAACCATACGCTGTACTATTGTGAGCTGAAGAACCGCAGGCAAAGAGCCAGCGAGGCGCTGCAGACATATGCAGCAGACATTGAGCGGCTCGTACAGTTGTGCTACCCAAAATTCGGCGCTGATGATCTCGAAAGGATGAAGATTGAGTCGTTCATTGAAGGTCTTCATGATCCCGAGACACGTCGCAGTGCGTTGATGATGGGCAAGCCGACATTTAAGGAGACGGTGACCAGCGCGATGACATATGAAGCGACATGGATTGGAGGCAATCGGTATGCATCTGCAAGGATACGTCAAATCCAGCCGGACAGCGACATTTCGATCCAGGCCATAAGCTCTGAGACACCGGGCAGGCCACGGGTTGTCTCCTCTAAAGTTGTTTGCTGGACATGTGGCAAGCAGGGTCACATATCACGAGACTGCCGCCAACGAAAGAGACGTTCCCGTTCTCGATCGCAATCGCCTGAAGCGAGGAATACTGACGATCGAGGCCCGACCAACAAGCGCAGGGCTGAGGACGACGAGTCGTTAAACTAAAACGGATCAGCCCAAAGGGGCGTGAGCTGATCCCCACAACCTGCTGCCCCACCGTCCTTGTCTCACAGTTGAAACGACAACCCAGCAGCTTGACGATTGAAGGAAAGATAGATGGAAAGTTGTTCGTGTTGACACTGGATACTGGAGCGTCATATTCGATCATAAAAAGGAAGCTTCTGAAGAACTGGGAACCACTGCATGGCATACAGCTGAGGACTGCGACTGGCGAGCGTGCGCCGGTAAGAGGGAAAGTAACAAAAACAATTGCTATCGGCACCAGCAGCCTGGAACATGAGTTCATCGTCGCGGACATAGTGGACGACGTGATTATCGGCGTCGATTTCATGATTAGGCATGGTTTTACGCTGGACCTGAAAGAAAATGTGCTGAAGTATGCCAACGTTGAATTCCCCCTGCACACTGGCTATGAGCGAAGCGTGGCCGTAAGGAGAGTTGTCTCGTGTCAACATAAGAAGATACCAGCGAATTCCGAGGCGATCGTGTGGGCGAAAGTGGACGAGGACGATGGGACAAGCCGGCTGTGGGTTGTAGAAGCGCCAAAACAAGGATACGACAACATAGTAATCGGACGTACATTAGTGGAACCCAAAAATGGCAAAATACCAGTAAGGATACTCAACCCACTGAACACACCCAGATATGTCGAAAAAGATGCGGTCATTGGCGAGTGTAGAGAGGCTGAAGCAGTTGTCAATTGCGAAAGCAGTCCACCCGGAGGAAGTAAGAAAAGCGGTTCTAACATGGACGCCATACCGCAGAACCAGTGGAGCAGCGAATTGACAGCCGAGCAGAAACAGAAGGCGCGGTCACTCCTGCAGCACTATGGGTCAATATTTGCGACGGAAGCGGGCGGAAGAACAGCCATAGTGAAGCACAACATCGACACCGGAAATGCG
Organism: Melieria omissa; assembly: GCA_963971225.1. Lineage (NCBI taxonomy): Eukaryota > Metazoa > Arthropoda > Insecta > Diptera > Ulidiidae > Melieria > Melieria omissa. Next base: position 22,477,547 of record OZ020267.1, on the reverse strand, counting down.
AAACCAATCCGCCAACCGCCAAGACGAGTTCCTCTGGCCAAGAGGGAAGAGGTCGCAAATTTGATTGAAAACATGCATACAGAAAAGGTCATAGAGCCTTCGTCAGGTCCTTGGTGCTCGCCGGTCGTGCTAGTCAAGAAAAAGGATGGCAGTACCCGATTCTGTGTGGACTATCGGAAGCTCAATGACGTGACCAAGAAGGACAGCTATCCACTACCTCGGATCGATGACACCCTGGACACACTGTCAGGCACACAGTGGTTTTCCACACTCGACTTACGCAGCGGCTATTGGCAGGTGGAACTTGCAGACCAGGACAAGGAGAAAACGGCTTTTAGTGTTGGCGACGGTTTGTGGCAGTTCACCGTCATGCCGTTTGGACTCTGCAACGCACCAGCAACATTCGAGCGGCTAATGGAGCGTGTGCTGAAAGGGCTGCATTGGCGGACGTGTCTGGTATACCTCGACGACATAATCGTGATGGGCAAAAGCTTCGACGACCACCTGGAAAAGCTGAAGGAGGTATTTGAGCGAATACAGAAAGCCGGGCTTAAACTCAACCCAAAGAAGTGCTCGCTGTTCCAAAAAGAGGTCAAGTATTTGGGTCACACGGTTTCCGCTCGCGGAGTACATACGGACGAAGGCAAGATCACGGCGGTGAAGGAGTGGCCCCGGCCACGCAATCTACACGAACTCCGCAGTTTCCTGGGCCTGTGCACATACTACCGAAGATTCGTTCCAGGATTTGCGAACATAGCTGGCAGCTTGCACAAACTGACGAAAAAGAATCAAGCCTTCAAGTGGGGTGAAGAGCAGGAGCAGGCTTTTGCACGACTGAAGGAAAAACTGTGCACTGCTCCAATTCTGGCCTTCCCCGTTCCTGGAGAGATGTTTGTGCTGGATACAGATGCAAGTGGGCATAGTATTGGCGGTGTGCTGTCACAGATAATAGATGGCCAAGAACAAGTGATAGCGTACTACAGCAAAATTTTGTCAAAGCCTGAACGCAACTACTGTGTGACCCGAAGGGAGTTGCTCGCAGTACTGGAATGCGTGAAACACTTCCATAAATACCTGTATGGGCAAAAGTTTCGCCTGCGCACAGATCATGCGGCATTGAAATGGCTACTGAACTTTAAAGATCCGGAAGGCCAATTGGCGCGGTGGATCGAGCGGCTGCAGAGCTACGACTACACGGTAGAGCATCGCAAGGGTAGCAGCCATGGAAATGCCGATGCCTTGTCACGCCGTCCGTGCAAAACCGAATGCAGGCATTGTTCGCGAGCCGAAAGCAAAGAGCAGATAGTGGACGTACGATTGGTCAGCGTTCTGCCAGAGGAGGAGTGGTCTGCGGAGAGGATACAAAAGGACCAGCGCGAGGATACGGATCTTAAAAAAATCATTGAAGGCAAGGAGCAAGGCGCACGTCCAGACTGGCAGGAGATGGCCGGTGAGAGCCCGATCGCGAAGGCTTACTGGGCGCAGTGGCAAAGTCTGCGGCTGTCTGATGGTTGCCTATACCGCGAGTGGGAGAGTGAGGATGGCCGGACCAGTAATTCCCTAATTTTAGTCCCGAAATGCAGGATCAACGAGGTGATCGAGGCATACCATAACGACTCTAGCGGAGGGCACCTAGGCATCACAAAAACTGTCGCCAAAATAAAAAGGCGATTCTACTGGGTAGGATGCCAGGAGTCTGTCGCCGATTGGATTAAGAGCTGTGATCGATGTTCGGCTGCGAAAGGGCCAACAAGAAGATCTCGAGGCCGCATGCAGCAGTACAACATGGGAGCGCCCTTTGAGCGAATTGCCATGGACGTCGCCGGGCCATTCCCACTTAGCACTCAAGGCAACAAATATGTGCTGGTGGTGATGGACTATTTCAGCAAATGGCCCGAAGTGTATCCTATTCCTAACCAGGAGGCCACCACGGTCGCGGAAATGTTGGTAAACAACTGGGTGGCCAGATTTGGAGTTCCACTGGAGTTGCACTCGGATCAAGGCCGGAATTTCGAGTCTCTTGTATTAAAAGAAGTGTGTGAGCTACTAGGAATAAGGAAAACTCGCACCTGTCCTTTGCATCCCCAGTCCGACGGCATGGTGGAACGATTCAATCGAACACTGGAGGAATATCTGCGGAAAGTAGTAGGCAGGAACCAAAAGGATTGGGACACGCATATTCCGCTGTTCTTGATGGCGTATAGGTCAGCCCCGCACGATACGACATCACTCACTCCAGCCCGAGCAGTGTTCGGCACAGAGCTGAGATTGCCTGCTGACTTGAAGTTCGGAGTGGTCAGCACGACGGAAGGCGCTAAGACTGATTACGCAGTTAATAAGCGATCGGAGCTGGAAGAAATCCACCAGTTTATAAGGGACCGTATCCAACTGGTCAGCGATAAGATGAAAGCCAGATATGATCTACGAGCTAACACAGCGGGGTTCCAAGAAGGCGATCTGGTAATGCTTTACAACCCGCAGCGCAGGAAAGGTTTGTCTCCAAAGCTTCAAACGTCATGGGAAGGACCGTACAAAGTCGTGACCAGGATTAATGACGTGGTGTACAGGGTTCAACGCTGCTGCAACGGAAACGCCAGGCTGAAAGTAGTCCCTTTGGAGCGCCTGGCGTCTTACTCCGGCGGAGCCTCGGTACTTGTTCGGGACGAACAAGTCTAAGTGATGGGCAGTGATACGATGAGAAATTCCGTGCCGCAGTGTACGGGAATGCCTTCTCCGCACGAATGTTTTCCAAGCATACTTTTAGGCATGCACTGTGAAGTACAGCAAAACTGTTATAAATTCGCTTGGTATAGTCCGATATGGCAGGGATGGTTCTCGAAATGGGCTGTGCGAGAATGGTCGAGCGCTTTCCAATTAGAAGTTGCAAGAAACTTCGGCGCGATAAGAAAAGTAGTATAAAAGCAGCAGTGGCAGCGCAAGGGGTCGAGTCTGTGTTAAGCAAGCAAAGTGGTAACAAGTGTAGATACAAGCGAAGTGTAAATTCCGTAAATAAAGTTAGTTTCTGATTGTTGATTTTTGCTGAGTAACTGAAGTTGTTTTATTTTCAAATACAATCAAAACGAACCGTCGATAACGAACTGTGGAATTTCGTAACAATACTTACAAAACAATATGTCTACACGTACGATTGTATCAGTATTTCCATTCTTCAAACTATGGTGCAAAGCAGAGACGGTAACGGTATCTGGGAGTCACCAACCTGACGCACACCATAATCTTTTATAATTATTAGTACGAAATTCTAAGGACTCTTAAGAGGTTTGTGAGGATTTTAATTTTCTTTTAACAAACATTTGTTCTTCAGTAAATTCCAAAACACGGTCCCACAAAACCTATCGACTCATTGGCTAAATCACTGGCCCTCCGAATCCAAGAGCTATGCCAACGCCGTCTTTCAGAGTTTCACCGAGCAGGTTGGCTACCCGGTGGTGCGCATTATGTTCTCCGAAGACGGGAAAAGCTTCAACGCCACCCAGAAGCGTTTCTTATTGAAACACGGCGATGGCAGCGACGCTTCACTCCAGTACACCATTCCCCTCACGTACACCACCGACAAGGAGAAAGACTTCGCTTCCACCTCACCCAAGCAATACCTCGAGCCCAATAAGCATGTTACCGTGAACGTTGGTGACAACGTCAAATGGCTGATCGTCAATATTCAGGAGACCGGTTATTATCGCGTCAACTACGACACCAAATACTGGCATCGCATTCACCACGCACTGTACGAGGCCAACTGGGCTGGTATTCATGAGTTGAATCGTGCACAGGTCGTTGATGACTTGTTCAATTTGGCACGTTCCGGGGAAATTGAGTACGATTTGGCACTGGAGGTGCTCGAGTACTTAGAGACCGAGACGAATTATCTACCATGGAGTGCGGCCTTTAATGGCTATTCGGACCTGGCCATTCGTTTGGGCACCGACACAAAAAATTTTGGCATTCACATTCAGCAGTTGACCAAGAAGGCCTATGAAGAACTCGGCTTCGAGGAGAAAACCAACGACACCCCTCTGGCTATTTACAACCGTGCCAACATCCTGTCGTGGTCGTGCAAATATGGCAACAGCGATTGTACAAAGAAAGCGTTGAGCTACTTTGACGACCTCCAGAAAAAAGCAGTGCCGGTGAACATTCGATCGGTCGTGTATTGCGCAGCGATGCGTGAAGGCAACGAGACCAATTTTGATATTCTTTTCAACAAATACAAGACGGAAACGGTAGCCACGGAGCAAACGCTGATCTTGGATACGCTGGGCTGTGTTAAGAACACAGCTTTGGTGGAGAAATATTTCTGGATCATTGTGGGTGACGAAGTGCGACGTCAGGACAAGTCGAGTGCGCTTTCCGGTGTGTACACTCAAAACAACGAGAATATCACGCCGGTCTTTGATCTGGTCACCGAAAATGTTGACAAACTTGCTGAATCGTAAGTGCCGTTTGCAAAATCGTATTTATGTCATAAATGTATGTATTGATTTATGTGTCTCTTCTCTGTATAGCTTGGGGAGTTACGACAGCGTAGCCGACGTAATAGTCGACATTGCTTCTAGGTTCACCGAACAGAGCCAAGAGACCAAACTCAAAGCCTTCAATGCGGACGCAACGAACCAGAAGAAGTTTGGCAATTCGTTCTCAACACTTAAGGCTGCCGAAACCACCGTCGCTAACAATTTGCAATGGGCCTCGGAGAGACTGGGCGTTTTCAGGTCGTATCTGGATAAGCGTGCCGATGATAGTGCCAACAACAATACCAACAGTGCCGCGACAAATGTCGTAACCGTATTCACATTGACATTGTGCGCACTTGTGACAATGACCATGAAGTAAATGTTAATCAAAGGAGAAATATTATTTGCGTAAATAAAAATGTAGAGGCCAACAAGTCCTTTCATAATTCACGATGAAGTCCTACGTATGGAGGACGTGTGCATACTTAAATGGTAAAGTAAAAGTAAATATCTCGAAACTGTTTGAAGTATAATTTTATCTAAATACTTTCGGATCTTCCATTTCATTAAAAGCAACTAGTTTTTTTAATCTATCAGGTGTTCACTGTATTTGCCCATACAGTTTTGAAAATTTTCTGGCTAGGCTGAACGTATTTACACTCATTTTCTGAGAGTTATTTTGGAACGTCAAACAGCAAATTTAGAGTCATATATCCCTTGCAAGTAACAAAAGAAAAAATACAGGTAGTTTCAAAAAGACAGATACGAAGAAAATTTACAAATGTGAAAACAAAATTATCGACTACTCTTTTCATTTTTGCCATAGGGCTGCAACTTTACGGCTAACAGTTTATGTAGTAACTTATCATAAAAATACTATATACATACTATATACTAGAATATATATTTTTTCTAAATGTTTGCGCGGTGACCGACAGAAAAAAAGAAGGCGGTTTTTTTGGGTAAAGCGTGTTGGTGTGTTTTATTAAAAGTGCGTATGCACGATTTGCATGGTTCTTATAGACTAAATGTGCGATTCGTGCTGGTGCTTTGGTTACTGGGTGTAGGCGTGAGGTAGTGCTCGGCGCAGGCGAGGCCTAGAGCTTTAAGGAGTCACTTCACAAATGAACTCATTGTACACTACCAGTATGACCATACTTTCAACATTATAGTGTCCACATAATGTACGATCTTGCTATAATTTTCATGACAAGCCGCAACAGGGGCGTAGCCAGAACTTGGTCATGGGGGGGGTTTTAAAATTTTTGTTTTCCAGTTTAGTATTACGAGTTTTTTTAAGTAAAGTGCACTTTCCCAATAGGGCATTTTGTGGTGGCTTATGTGATTTACTGCATTGGAAATTATAATTATATATTAAATTATATATATTTCCCGATTTTTAGTAAACATTTCATGAAATTTGGTGCACTGAAAGCGAAGTTATTGCATCTGAAGTGAAAGTGTGTTTGTGTCGTCGTACAAAAATGAGCATCGAACAAAGATCAAATATTAACTTTTGTTTTAAAAATGTTTAAACTGTAACGGAAGCATTTAAATTAATGAACCAAGTTTATAATGATGATTGTTTATACCGTGCTGGAGTTCATAAGTGGGAAACGCGATTTAAAAACGATTGTCTGGTCATAAATGATGACTAACGTGTTAGCCAACTGAATTCCGCGATCACCGCAGATTCCATCAAAACTTGGGGGTAATTCATACAAGATTAGCCTAAATCTTCATTGAAATTCTTAAAATGCGATCAAATCCTCAAATTAACCACAAATTTGATAATTTTCAATTACATGAAAACATATTTTGTTTAGAAATTTGTTTCATGTTTAAAATTGAATTATGTCATTTTGTATACAAAATACCTACCTGGGTGATCCCAGGCGCTTTTGCTGCCATTTTGAATAAAACTCACAATACATTTTTTTTACGTACCTAATTATGTTTTCATAAACCCTCTGGAAAGAAATCTTCTAATACTTATTTATTGTGAGTTTTACTCAAAATAGCGGCGGAAGTGCCTGGGGTCATTTGAGTGAACGACATGGGTAAACGACATATACAAAAATCTTTGGTAAGGCGAAGGTTAAGCATCTCAATGGCATAAATGTATCGCATTTTAACTGAACATTGGGCCATCTCATCTATCGACACTTGTTTTTTGTTTACTAAAAGTGGAATTTTAACCATCAACCACTCCTCGTTTTTACTTGATGCGGCTCCGTGGACTTTCACCTTTTCAAAAAATGCATTTGCCGATAAAAAAAGCGTTTTGAGAACGTAGAAACAATCCAAAAGGCTTGTACCGACATCCTGAAGCACATTTTGGTCGACAAACTAAACTACTCTTTAAACATGTTTTTAGACCATACAAATCGCTGTATTGAGCGTAAACGAGACTATTAAAAAACAAATTAGTTTCGCCAAAAATTTTTTTTGTTATTATTCTTTTAAATGTTTAACGTACATACGATGTATAGTGATTGAAAATGTTGACATATTATAGGCTATGGGGGGGTTCTAACACCCAAAACCCCCCCCCTTGGCTCCGCCCCTGAACTATGCACTAAGTGGAAAGAGGATCCCGATATTGCAACTTTGGATTGGCCCTCACAGTCACCAGATGCAAATCCCATAGAGAATGTTTAGGCTATAATGAAAGCTAAGATATAAAAAAAGAATATAAAATCATCAAAACATTTTGTTCGATTGCCCAAAAGAACGTGCAGGTCTTTTTCCGTGGAGTATGCTGAAATCTTGGCTGCCAGTTGTCGCGCTATTATAGACAATGCAGGAGATTGGGCCCCATATTAAGCATTCTGTCGAAACTTATAATAATATCTATTTCTCAAAATTAAAACATTTTTTTAAATAAATGTAAATAATGTACACTCTATGAGAGAAGAACGTTTTTTGTTGAACACACTGTATTCTTTGCTTATAGCTTCAAAATATGAATCGCTCAAAGAGTGCCACGCCCCTTGTCCAACGCCCATAATATTGAACCGGTGCAGCGACGCAAACATGGAATGACACTATACCAAATTTCAACGCTATGCGGCTTATAACTCATTCAATATTAAATATTTGAGTTGTCTGGGATGTGCCACGCCCCTCCGTTCTGAGCCGACCACACTGTTTCTAGTAAAGAACACGGTTAAATAGTAAATACGAACTAAATATCATTGATGTGTGACTTGTATTATTAAACAAAATTTGGTTCGCTTCAAAGAGTGCCACGCCCCTTGTCCTTGGCATCGAGACATCCATGGAACAATTCTGTACCAAATTTCAAGACTGCGTGACGTATAACATCAAAACTATTCTCTATTAGGTGTTCTCTGATTTTATGGGAAGTGACACGCGGGAGGTGACACGGTTATTGATTACACTGTTACACTTTCATTAGTTTCAGTGAGTTTCACACGTAACATCTAATTAGAAACGCTTCAATATTTACAAAGTAAAACAATAAACGTTTCTTATTAGTTGTCAACAGGTGTAAATGGCTTTTTTTATTTATGAATATGAACCCACATATCTGTGTTTATCGTAAACGGTTGATGAACGGCAAATTTTGAACTGGTGTAATTTCTCTAACAGAGCTCAGAGTTAATTCCGAAATATACTGACATACGTAAAGGGTGATTTTATAGCCAGAAATATAATTTGTTTGGACCTGCAGACAAGTTGTGAACTCATTGCAGTGCTGCGCCATTTATAAATACGAGTCAGAGGAAGCTCCCACGTTCAGTTAGCAAACGGTTTCGAGCAAATTCTTATACTAAACTGAGACGGCCGTATTGGTGACAATAGCAAAGCAGAAACAATAAGAAGGACCTGTAACCGAAGGTGCGTCTCCTCAAAGGATATTCTTATAGAGTGTGTTGTTCACAAATTAAAATTATATTTTTAATGGTGTGCAAATATGTATACAACAACTAGGCAACAAATAGTACATTAAAGTGATAACATTGGAAGAACGAACAGCCGCATATTTAATTGTACGAATGTGTGTCCTGCAGTTTGATTAGTAACTGAGAAAAAATTTGTGGTTTGAAAATGTGCCAGTGACGCTTACGGTTAATTATTTCGGCGGCTACCTCTCACTGACAGAGGCTAAATAAAGTGCACTAATCTCAGTGGAATGCTTCAAATATCGTATGACGACAACATTTGGAAAAAACTTTGTACGCATTTGATTTATGTCAGTTTCAATACCGAATGCTACACTACATGTAACAAAGACATTTGTATTATACATTTACAAATTACTCATACGCCGCCAAATCCGAACAATGATTTCCATTTTTTTTTTATATTAGTACGAATAAAACAATAACAAGGCTTGTTGTGACCGAGAAGCCATGATTTTGGGCGAAATTTTTTGTTTGCGCTTAAGCGTTTCCCGATTCAGGCCCTTGTGAAATGTTTGAAACTGAGGAAAGTTTATGTGTTACACACATGCACAATTTGTCGTTGAAGAGATTAGATGGTGAACCTTGAATTGCAAAACTATTTTCGTTTTCTAACCCGAAGGCAAGGTAGGTAGGTAGCTGGGACTGCGTGCTCACTGAGCATACTCAAGTAGCACTATGTGCTGTTTTATTGTCGCCTCCTCGACTGGGTCTTCCCTGCGTGGGAGAAGATACTTGGCTCTAAAGCCAACCCGCATCGTCCAAATAGGACTTGATGCACTTCAGTCTTGTCTCAGCCAGATCAGCTAGAGAGATAACACCGTGCGACAACAAATTTTACACACGAAAAAATCGGTATACTCGCAAAACTAGGGGCCAAACGTAGTAAAACTGCGTTTTTAGTTTTTCTCTCTGACGTCAGGATGTTTTTTAAAAGGACTTTGAAATTTGAAGGACATGTTTATTTCAAAAAATTATTTTAAAAATTGAAAGCATTATAGAATAACAATATGGGTATCAAATGAAAGAGAAAATCCTTAGAATCTTAAAAAAATAATTTGTTTGGTGTAAAAGGACGAAGAGGTATAAAAAATGTCCTTTTAAAACTTTATCCTTAAATATCCTTGAAAATTTCCAATATTTTTTTGGGAAAAAAATATATCTTAAGGATTAATATGTACACTACCACATCCTCGAATTTCGTTCTTCTAACTTTAATAGTTAAGGATATAAAAAATTTTATATTTCTCATTATAAAACAAAGATATATTGCACCGTACGACAAAAATAAAATATTGAATTAACTCATGTATAAATCGTTATGCTGCTAATACTGGAGGTTAAATACACTAATTCTGCAACTTAAAAATTGCGTTTGAACCTAAGTATATGTTTTCACAAGACATTGAAAATTAAAAAATTGAGTTTCCTTGGATAAAACTCATCCAAGAGTAACAAGATGAATGCATGAGGATTAGGCTGGAGTGAAAATGGCAAAAAAAAATTTTTTTTTTAATATCAATTCGCTAGATATCTCAAAATGTGCCAATACATCAATAGAATGCTGTGTAAAAATTAGAAAGAAATTAAACAATTTTTTGATCTCCCATCGCGGCTTTTAATTTCACAGTATTACGCGAAATTAAAGGTAGTCATCTTAAAATTCAGTTAATAATCAAATACCCTTATAATCACAGTATTTAATGATGTCAAAGTTATAAGCACATGGTATAAACTGCTTAGGAACTTTGGAAAGATGAAATTTGGAGTCACCTCTGTCGTGATGAGATCCGTGAGCTCAGCGTCTGTCAGGAGCAGATTCTCCGGTTGAGCAAAGTTCGCGTTACGGTGAATAACGGGGTCAACGATTCCCTTGAGTTTACGGCTGAGGTAACGTGACTTGATGAGCATCTGGTGAATGTGCCTATCTCCCTCTTTGCATGATGGCTGGGGTTTTGTGCCAAACCACATGCGAGCATATACGGGAATGATAAACGTAACCAACGTTTTCAGATTCTTGGACGGTTTCTTGTCGCTGACATACAATCGGAGGATTCGATTGGCCGTCGTTAGCCATCGTGAATGATTCAGGCACCCAGGGTTCCCACTGCCAGATCGACGCTACATACACCTTGGCTGATGCTATTGCACATTTCCAGCAGATACCGCTTATTTGTGCTCAACTCATTTGGGTTCACATTGGATAGTTGCTCGGCCAGTTTAACTGGCCGGTCATTAGCCGCTTTCCGATAGATCCAGAGAATCCACGAGGGCCTGTAGTCCCGCCATCAAGTGACTGGAAGAGATTGCGCAAGGGCAGCTCATTGGCATTGAGTAGACATATCAGCCACTGCAACGAATAACGCCCGATTTTTGTCCCGTGTTTACTTTTGTGCCGTCACACCCGACAACTTTAATATTTTCTGTCTTCGCATTTCACTCTTTGAAACTAGCGACTAATGACTCATGACTAGCGACTGGCTGACTTTGCTGCAGCCTGATGACGGAGACGTATGGCTGAAGTACGAAAAACCCGGCTGTGCGTTGATGGTTATGTGTTCTTCCGATATGGTTGTTCTGTGGTACTTGTTGTTGACGTTGAGAACTTGTGTCAAAGTTTTATTCTTGCGGCCATCGATGAATAGTTCATCTATACCCTTGTGAGTGTGGTCAAACTGGTCTTCATTCTGCCTCAGTTCCTTTCGAATTTTACTGCGTTCTCGACGGATTATGCTTAGGTCAATTACTTTGGATCGGTCGTTGGGTGATACGAGACCAAGATCATGCAGCATACCATACAGCCAACCTCGCGGACTTATCGGAGGTTGACGCCAAGAGCCTAATACGCTTCATCACCTGCTCGGGCTGGTTTGAGACATCCTAACAACAAATAAAAGGGGTTAGAGATCCTGTGGTATCACAATGGGCCTAGCTTGGCCTAAGTGAGCTCTCATATGAGAGCTGCCACTACCACCTACCTACCTATCTAAGATCATGCAGACCTGATGTTGCTAATACAGCAGCCGATCTGTCCGGAACTCCGGTCCGATCACAAGCTATAGCGAGGGAAGGCAGAGAGAAAGTCATTTTTTGACATTAGCGATCCTGATTTGGCTTACTTTTGACTAATTCTCTATCTGGGATGTACTCATCGACAGTAGCACTGTCAGACGAGTCCGATCTAAGTTTTTGTTTGCTCAATCGGGACTGCTACAATAAATAACTTAAAAACCGCAAACCTTAAGCAAAGGTTACTCAGATTTATTTTGAATCCTTAGATGTTAGAAACTAATATAATTTTGCAGGATTGGTACTATGGACATTTGGCACATTTCCAAAATACTAGCTTCTAAAAATTTTAAAATCGAGTTTTTCACTCCACCCTAATGAGGATACGTACTTACTGTGAATACTAGTGCTCATAACTTAATTTAGAAGTTAACAATAGTCATTTAAAATGCATTTTATGATTGATTTATTTTGAAACAAATTGTTTAAGAAAAATGTATGCGTTTACTTTGCCGCTTATGTTTTTGGTACGTGTTACGGCACAGCGACCAACAATCTTCGGAAAGCATGTGGCACATATCTTTTCCCCGAAAGCGATTTCCAATTAGTGCAATGTCTTGGTGGAAGCGCTCTCCGTGTTTATCACTAACGTCACCTAATTTTCCGGGGGAAAAGTCCAAGTGGCTCTCTAAAAAATGTATCTTGAGAGACATGCTGACCCCCATTTCGCGATAGGCGTCAATCATCTTGCGGACAAGTTCTTTATAATTCAAAACTTCTTGTTTCCTAAGAAGTTATTTATTACATCGCTTAAGCTTTGCCACGCAGTTAGTTCAACCGGTTTCAAAAGATCAGCAAACTTCTGATGCTGCAATAATTTCTTCAACTGTGGCCCGTTTAAAACCCCTGAAAAACATATAAAAATTAATAGAAACAAAGTTTTACAATCGGGTAACGTACCAGCGGAAATCTTTGCATCGCTTAGTTGTGGAAAAAGTAGTTTCAAATAATTAATAGCTCGACCATCTGCGTCAAGAGAGCGAATAAAATGTCGAATCAGGCCTAACTTTATGTGGAGCGGTGGAAGTATTATTTTTGATGAAGGGACTAGAGGCAACGATCGATGCTGTCGCGGCCAAGTTGATGAGTTATGCAAGGCTCCCATTTGTGGTTGATATAGTGTAATTCACGGCGTCGACCTTTCCATAGGCATAAAAAACATTGCTTTTTTGAGAAGCCCTTTTTCAAGCCCCTTAGTATAGGTACTACTTCTTCGCTGTGCCGTGACACGTACCAAAAACATAAGCGGCAAAGTAAACGCATACATTTTTCTTAAACAATTTGTTTCAAAATAAATCAATCATAAAATGCATTTTAAATGACTATTGTTAACTTCTAAATTAAGTTATGAGCACTAGTATTCACAGTAAGTACGTATCCTCATGCATTCATCTTGTTACTCTTGGATGAGTTTTATCCAAGGAAACTCAATTTTTTAATTTTCAATGTCTTGTGAAAACATATACTTAGGTTCAAACGCAATTTTTAAGTTGCAGAATTAGTGTATTTAACCTCCAGTATTAGCAGCATAACGATTTATACATGAGTTAATTCAATATTTTATTTTTGTCGTACGGTGCAATATATCTTTGTTTTATAATGAGAAATATAAAATTTTTTATATCCTTAACTATTAAAGTTAGAAGAACGAAATTCGAGGATGTGGTAGTGTACATATTAATCCTTAAGATATATTTTTTTCCCAAAAAAATATTGGAAATTTTCAAGGATATTCAAGGATAAAGTTTTAAAAGGACATTTTCTATACCTCTTCGTCCCTTTACACCAAACAAATTATTTTTTTAAGATTCTAAGGATTTTTCTCTTTCATTTGATACCCATACTGTTATTCTATAATGCGTTCAATTTTTAAAACAATTTTTGGAAATAAACATGTCCTTCAAATTTCAAAGTCTTTTTAAAAAAAATCCTGACGTCAGAGAGAAAAACTAAAAACGCAGTTTTACTACGTTTGGCCCCTAGTTTTGCAAGTATACCGATTTTTTCGTGTGTTTTGGAATTTTTTGATTTTTGTCGCACGGTGTAATCAGACTGTTCCCCAAGGAATTTAGTCTTTTGAAAGCTAAGGCAGGGCAGCCGCAGGGGAAGTGTTCGAGTGTCTCCCTCTCGTTGATTTCCCTGCAGCTACTGCAAAAAGGGTTGTGGAGGATTCCCAATCTTGCGGCGTGTAGACCAATTGGCCAATGATCTCTTACTGCAATGACTTCCGCTGGAAAGACACTGCGTATATCTGGTAGGTGAAAGGCTTTTTCCACTACCAAATCCCTGGAGTAAATACCTGCCCCAACTTCACAGACCTTCTTTGAACAGTCTGTGTATAGGGAGGTTCCTACGATTGCAAAAGAAGATGCGTAACGCTCCCATTCCCTTCTGGAGGGGAAGAGCGTAAAAAACCTAACATCAAAGTCGGCACATTATTTGGTGTAGTCCGTATCCCTCCTTAGGTCCATCGGAACCTTCATTAGGATGTTACTGCGTCCGTACGGTCTTTCCGTCCGTTGGGATGATTTTCTCAGTATCGATGCGCTTGAAGCGGCCATCCGTCTTATAAAAGATTCAATCGGCAGCAGATGAAGAAGCGTGTTTAAAGCGTCAGAAGGGCAGGATCTCAAGGCCCCCGTAATCCCGATACACGCCGCCCTCTGAACTGCACTGAGTCTATTGATGTTGTGGTTCTTCTCTAGCACCGGCCACCACAGCAATGCTCTGTATATGAGAATTGGTCGAACTATCGCTGTGTAACTCCAACGAACCATACTCGGTTGTAGGTCCCATTTTTTACCGAAGAGTCTGCTGCACGAGTACTACGTTACCAGTGCCTTTTTGGCCCTCTCATGTATATTAGTTTTCCAGCTGAGTTTGGTGTCTAATATGACTCGAAGATAGTTAGCTTCTGAGCCTAAGCTCGCTACCGTTGAGCTTTGGCAGTCGAAATGGGGAACCTTGTACCTTCTTGTAAACAGTAGCAGCTCTGTTTTGGTAGGTACCCCGCATCGAACGGCCCAGCTGCTTAGAGTCCTCAGAGCACCCTCCAAGATGCCACTAACTGTATCTAGGAAGGGTCCTGTCACCATAATGATGTTGTCATCGGCGTACGCAACCACCTTGACGCCACCATGGTTAAGAGCCTTCAGTATGGGGTTCGAAATAATTAGCCATAGCAATGGAGATATTACCCCTACTTGGGGGGACACCCCTTTTGCATATCGTGTGACACTAGAGTTGCCGAGTTCAGCCTGGATCTGTCTGCTACTTAGCAGAGCCGAGATCCACCGAGCCGTGGATAGGTGGTTCTTTTCTAGGCTTCCTCTTATATACGTGTCCAGTACACGCTCGAGCGTTTTTAACACAAACGAAGTCAGGCTAAGTGGCCTAAAGCCCGTCGGAAGGGCATGCCCTCTTTTGCCTGCCTTTGGTATATATACTACCCTGGCTTTCCGCCATGATTTGGGTACAAAGTTCAGTGATATGCAGCTGACGAAGAGCTCTTGAAGCCAGTCAATTACGTCTTTCCCCATTCTTTGTATAGCATGATGGGCAGAATTCTGTGTGGACCGGAAAAAAGAGTACGGGAAAAAAGAGCTGATAGCCCAGCGGGTCACCTCCCTAAAGATCACCTTCTGGGCGACCATTCTCGCCCTAGGACTCCGAACTGATAGCACCCTGGGTGCGGTCACAGCCCATTCGTTGAAATGAGTGGACTTTAGGAATTCTAATGACTCCACCGCTGATTCCGTGGCTATCCCACGCCTGTGTAGAAGCGTCAAAACTGAATACCCTTTGGCAAGAGCTTTGCTTAGCCTGGCCGTTTCCTTAACGCTCTCAATCGAAGAACAGAAGTTTTTCCAGGACTACCCCTTGGCAGATCTAATAACTCGTTTATACATTACCAGTATGGCTGCCAAATCTTGGTCCTATAAGACTCATTAAATACCCTTCTGGTCTCCTTTCTCAACTCAGAAAGCTCCGTGCTCCACCACGGTGGAATTGGTTTCCTTTAATGACGGATCGGACAAGATTGGTCAAATGCCCTAGCCAGAGTTTCCCAAAGGCAAACTAAGCACTAATTAATTGCGCACTTTCCTCTTCCCTCTAACTCCAGCATTTTAAAAATGTTTAAACTAAGCACAGCTGCCGTTCTGGCGGCTTTTGCTTGTGCCACCGTGTTTGCTGCGCCTCTCGAAGAGACCGTAGTCGTCGCACCGCTGGCGGCCGCTGACGCCGAAGGCTGGCGTCTCCCGCTCACTATAATGCCCGTCAACTACAACATCACCCTGCAGCCATATCTGGACGAGGTGGATGGTGCAAAGCGCTTCACATTCAGCGGTCAAGTGGCCATTCAAATTGTCCCCACTGAAAGAACCAACAAAATCATCATGCACTCCCGGAATCTAAAGTATGTAACGCGGAAGTACTGGAGCGTGGGAGAGACCAAGCAGAAGAATTTGCCAGACCCTCATGTGAATAAAACAACAAACAAAATGGTGTTCACACTAACCGAATATTTGACGGCAAATAAGACTTACATTCTTCACTTCAACTACAACGGCACCATGGACGATGATATGCATGGCTTCTATCGCAGTTCCTACGTGGACGCAAATAATAACGTCAAGTAAATATCAATCACTATCAGCCGTCAATTCGAATATTTGTTTCGCTAAATACGAAATATGCCTTCATTCCGAACAGATGGATTGGCTCAACGCACTTCCAGACACATCACGCCCGTCGTGCTTTTCCCTGCTTTGATGAACCAAAATTCAAGGCCACATTCGACCTAACCATCAAGCACAACAAAACAATGTTGGCGTATGCCAACACTCCCATTTTAAAATCGACGACCGATGGGTGAGTGAAGAGCGATACACCCATATTTGTTCTTCAAATCCCGAACAACGCTGACCGAACACAATTCCGCATATTTTCAGTGATTACGAAATCGATGTGTTCGAGACCACCCCGAAGATGTCTACATACCTCTTGGCTTTCATTGTTTCGGAGTTCACCCAACGCAGCACGCCCGATAACGCCGATAAGAAGTTTGGCGTTATTGCCAGACCAGAATACTACGACCAGACCGAGTACAGTTTCAATGTGGGCCAAAAGCTTCTAACTTCACTGGAGAACTATTTGAACATATCCTACTATTCGCTTGGTAATAGTAAAATGGATATGGTAGCGATTCCTGATTTCTCGGCTGGAGCTACGGAGAACTGGGGACTACTCACATATAGAGAAAGAGCTCTACTCTACCAAGAAGGTTCAACTACACTCAGTGCGAAACAATCTATCGCCACTATAGTGGCTCACGAACAAGCGCATATGTGGTTCGGTGATCTGGTGACCTGCGACTGGTGGAGCTACACATGGTTGAATGAGGGCTTCGCTCGTTATTTCGAGTATTTCGGAACTGCTATGGTAGAGTCGAGTATGGCCTTAGACCAGCAGTTTGTCGTCGATCGGGTACAATCGGTTATGAGGATGGACGCAACCAATAGCACTAACCCGATGAGCGATGAAAATACGAACACACCATCTGATCTCAGCCGTATGTTCAACAGTATTTCGTACAACAAAGGCGGCTCAGTTATTCGAATGGTTAAACACGCTATGGGTGAAGAAAACTTTAGGAAGTCACTGCATGACTATTTGGAAACTAAGTAAGTAATGCATACAAACATACTAAACGCATACAAGTTTCATAAGTAGGACAGACTGTACATACAGACAAAGACTATACTTACAAAGCAATATGTCTACACGTGCGATTGTATCGGTATCTCGATTCTTCAAACTATGGTGCAAAGCAGAGATGGTACGGGAACCTGAGAGTCACCAACCTGACGCACACCATAATTTTTTATTTTTGAGTGAGGATTTTAATTTTCTTTTAACAAACATTTGTTCTTCAGTAAATTCCAAAACACGGTCCCACAAAATCTATCGACTCATTGGCTGAATCACTGGCCCTCCGAATCCAAGAGCTATGCCAACGCGGTCTTTAAGAGTTTCACCGAGCAGGTTGGCTATCCGGTGGTGCGCATTATGTTCTCCGAAGACGGAAAGAGCTTCAACGCCACCCAGAAGCGTTTCCTATTGAAATCCGGCGATGGCAGCGACGATTCACTCCAATACACCATTCCCCTCACGTACACCACCGACAAGGAGAAAGACTTCGCTTCCACCTCACCCAAGCAATACCTTGAGCCCAATAAGCATGTTACCGTGAACATTGGTGACAACGTCAAATGGCTGATCGTCAATATTCAGGAGACCGGTTATTATCGCGTCAACTACGACACCAAATACTGGCATCGCATTCACCACGCACTCTACGAGGCCAACTGGGCTGGTATTCATGAGTTGAATCGTGCACAGGTCGTTGATGACTTGTTCAATTTGGCACGTTCCGGGGAAATTGAGTACGATTTGGCACTGGAGGTGCTCGAGTACTTAGAGACCGAGACGAATTATCTACCATGGACTGCGGCCTTCAATGGCTACTCGTACCTGGCCATTCGTTTGGGCACCGACACAAAAAATTTTGGCATTCACATTCAGCAGTTGACCAAGAAGGCCTATGAAGAACTCGGCTTCGAGGAGAAAACCAACGATACCCCTCTGGCTATTTACAACCGTGCCAAAATCCTGTCGTGGTCGTGCAAATATGGCAACAGCGATTGTACAAAGAAAGCGTTGAGCTACTTTGACGACCTCCAGAAAAAAGCAGTTCCGGTGAACATTCGATGGGTGGTGTATTGCGCAGCGATGCGTGAAGGCAACGAGACCAATTTTGATATTCTTTTCAACAAATACAAGACGGAAACGGTAGCCACGGAGCAAACGCTGATCTTGAATACGCTGAGCTGTGTTAAGAACACAGCTTTGGTGGAGAAATATTTCTGGATCATTGTGGGTGACGATGTGCGACGTCAGGACAAGTCGAGGGCGCTTTTCGGTTTGTACACTCAAAACAACGAGAATATTACGCCGGTCTTTGATCTGGTCACCGAAAATGTTGACAAACTTTCTGAATCGTAAGTGCCGATTGCAAAATAGTATTTATATCATAAATTTAGATATTGATTTTATGTGTCTCTTCTCTGTACAGCTTGGGGAGCTACGGCAGCGTAGCCAAAGTAATATTCGAAATTGCTTATATGTTCACCGAACAGAGCCAAGAGACCAAACTCAAAGCCTTCAATGCGGACGCAGCGAACCAGATGAAGTTTGGCAATTCATTCTCAACACTGAAGTTTGCTGAAACCACCGTCGCTAACAATTTGCAATGGGCCTCGGAGAGACTGGGCGTTTTCAAATCGTATCTGGATAAGCGTGCCGATAACAGTGCCAACAACAATACCAACAGTGCCGCGACAAATGTCGTAACAACAATGATCATGAAGTAAATGTTAGACAAAGGAGAACTACTATTTGCGTAAATAAAAATGTAGAAGCCAACAAGTCCTTTCATAATGCACGATGAAGTCCTACGTATGGAGGACGTGTGCATACTTAAATGGTAAAGTAAAAATAAATATCTCGAAACTGTTTGAAGTATAATTTTACTAGTAGGGCCCTGCGGCTTTGCACGCAAGTTTGAAGTCAATGGGCCCAATAAATCATGTTTCTTCATACTACACTCTATGGGCGATGCCACGCCTCTTTTATGTAATGCCCAATCCATTCCTCCAGTCGAAGGGTGTGACTCGGTTTCATTTATATGCGACTTTCAGTTCCAAAGTTACGCGGAAAATTTCAATCACAAAAAATATGCCGCGCCCCTTGTTCAACGTCCATAAAATTTTGCCAGTAGAATGGCACATCTATGGGACGATGGTATACAAAACTTCAAAGCTTTCCAACCTATTGTTCTGAAACTATTCCACATTAAATATTTGGGTTCTAGGGGCGATGCCAAGCCCCTCGTCCAATACCCACCCTACTCTTCCTGTCGAAGGGCACGTCGAAAGCGTAAGTATGTGCCAAATATCTTGATGTGTGATTTGCAGTTCCAAAGTTATTGAAAACAATAAGGTCGCTTGAAAAGTACCACGTCCCTTGTCCAACGCCCATATAATTTAACCATTTGAACGACACGTCTAAGCCATAATGCTATATCAAATTTCAATGCTGGCCGACTTATAATTCGGAAGATATTTCATATTAAAAACTTGGTTTGTATGGGCAGTGCCAGGCCCCTCGTCCGATACCCACCCCATTCCCAGTGTCGAAGGGCACATCTAAATCGTAAGTTTGTGCCAAATCTCTTAACTGTGTGATTTGTAGTTCTATAGTTATTCAAAACATTTGAGTTGCTTAAAAAGTGCCACGCCCCTTGTCCAACGCTCACAAAGTTTTACCAGTGAAACGACACATCAAACGGTGGCCCCGCACCGAATTTTAATGCTACCCGATTTCTCATTCCGAAGATATTCCATATTGAAAATTTAAGTTGTATGGGCGGTGCCACGCCCCCTTGTCAAAAACCCACCCCATTCCCCCTATCGAATCGCTAAATCGTTTGACACCCATATTGCTGTAACATATGTATATATCATGGCTGATTTGTTATTATAGTGATCGTGGCGAGAAGGCGTATTAGGTAGGCGTGGTTAATCTTCTATATCCTATGTTAACATCAATGAAACACGGAATCATTTGGTATTAATACTGATTTACCAACATGTACCATAGCTTCGTTTTGTTAGTTTAGAGGGCACGGAAAGTGGGCGTGGCCGATTATATTATAGCCTGTGTTTGCCGCAATGACACGCTGAATCGTTTGATACCCATATTGCTAAGACAAATATACCATGGCTAATTTGTCATTATAGTGGGCGTGATGAAAAGACATATCAGGTAGGCGTGGTCAATCTTATATATCCTATGTTAACATCAATGAAACACGGAATCATTTGGTATTAATACTGATTTACCAACATGTACCGTGGCTTCGTTTTGTTAGTTTAGTGGACACGGAAAGTGGGCGTGGCCGATTATGTTATAGCCTATGTTTGCCGAAATGATACGCTGAATCGTTTGATACCCATATTGCCTTACAAAAGCATACCATAGATGAGTTTTGTTACCATAGTGGGCGTAAGAATGGGGCGTGGTCATTCTCATATAGCCTATGTACCATTCCCACAGATAAAAAAATGTTTGGTGCTTATTTCATCTAAATCGGTTCAGTGGTTTTTGCCTGATTGTGGCTCAAAAAACGTCACACTTGCTTTTATATAATAGTATAGAAGTATAGATTTAAATACTTTTGAATATTCCATTTCATTTAAAGCAACTAGTGTTTTTAACCTATCAGGTGTTCACTGTATTTGCACATACAGTTTTAAATTTTATCTGGCTAGTGAATGAATGTATTTGCACTCATTTCCTGAGAGTTATTTAGAAACGTCAAACAGCAAATTTAGAGTCATATATCCCTTGCAAGCATATATGTAATACTTCTATATTGGCACTAACGTATCTTCACAATGTGTTTTCATTCGGAAATCAAAGGGAGACAAGCGATGAGACAGAAAACACGAAATTTTTTGAATGTATTTCTATGCGTGTATACATGTGCACTTCTACACATGAACAACTGTGAAACTGCTCCAGGGGCGGTCGAAGAAATTTCAGTTAATTTCGACAAATTTTTATTTTTTTCCAGTCAGTTTTTTTCCCGCCTGAACGCACCTGACTTTTTTGCCACTTTTGACAGTTGTCAGAGTACATTCGTTTATCGCTTTTTCGCTCATATTTCACTATTGCTGTACTGTGATGTTGGCGAATGTACCTTGAGCTTAGTGCCAATATAGAAGTATTACATATATGCTTGCAAGTAACAAAAGAAAAAATACAGGTAGTTTCAAAAAGGCAGATACGAAGAAAATTTACAAATGTGAAATCAAAATTATCGACTACTCTTTTCATTTTTGCCATAGGGCTGCAACTTTACGGCTAACAGTTTATGTAGTAACTTATCATAAAAATACTATATACATACATACTACACACTAGAATACATTTTTTTCTAAATGTTTGCGCGGTGACCGACAGAAAAAAATAAAACGGTTTTTTTGGGTAAAGCGTGTTGGTGTGTTTTATTAAAAGTGCGTATGCACGATTTGCATGGTTCTTATAGACTAAATGTGCGATTCGTGCTGGTGCTTTGGTTACTGGGTGAAGGCGTGAGGTAGTGCTCGGCGCAGGCGAGGCCTAGAGCTTTAAGGAGTCACTTCACAAATGAACTCATTGTACACTACCAGTATGACCATACTTTCAACATTATAGTGTCCACATAATGTACGATCTTGCAAAAAATCTATAATTTTTATGACAAGCCACAATGTAAGTTTGTGGTGTTGTCTTCTAAGAATCACAACATTTTGATTACTTAATACCGAAATTCATGGAATTTGCCGCTTCGGTTCTAATGTTCAAAATGTTGAGCAAAATAACAGCAGTTATCCAAATTTGATCACATCTACTTTATCTACCAACTACTATTTCTGAATAAATTTCCTACCATACATTTCCTTCATACTTTTTTCTGCATCATTAAAATTGTCTTCTTATTTGTCAAAAAAGCGACTGACTTGTAAATTTGATCGAATGAAATTACCTGAACATAATTGTCCCATGGTACACCCATAGGTATATTTGTAATGTTTATAGAAAAACAAGGTTACGACATCAATGAAAGGAAAATTGAAGTTTTCACCAGCGACGTAGTACGAATTGTTTCAAACTGTCAACGAACATTGGGACATTTTACAAAATTAATATTTCCACACAAAATATTAAAAGAATATGAAAATGCGTATGGAGTTATTGATTTCGTTTCATTGTATTTAATAAAGTGCTTTTCATAATTATAGCACCACCAACTTTTTTGCGATTCTGACAAAACAAGCAATGTTAGAGTTTCAGTGTATTAGACGAAAATGTTGAGAAAGGTAAGTAAAGAAGAAATAACGGTAAACATTCATAGTTGTTAGTGCAAATAACTTTGCTAGAACAAAAAATGCGTTTTTTGCGTTTTTCATAATTATAGCACCACTTGGTGTTTTGTCCCATAACGATTTATTTTAGTAAAAAACGAGTTAAAAAACAATCAAACAATAACAATTAATATTTAGTAATTCCACCCCGAGTGCTTATTAGACTAAAAATTCGATCTCTCATACTGTTGCACAGATTATTTAACAACACGCTGTCTATTTGCTCCCACTCTTCATTAATTTGAGACTTCAATTGTTCTACATTATCAAACTGCCTGTTATTGGCGTAAACTCTTTTAACGAGAAATCCCCAAACATTTTCTATGGGGTTCATCTCGGGACTGCAAGCTGGCCAAGGTAGAACATCAATGAAATGATCATTAAACCATGTCATACTTTGTTTACTGACATGGATTCTGGTATTATCTTATTGGAATACAAATCTATCTTCGTAGTTTCGTCGTAAAAAGGGTATTAAACTGCATTGCAGAACAGTTATGTACTCTTCACTGTTCATTCGTGTAGAAGGAAATTGGAGTTCTAAGCAACCACTTGCAGAAATTGCTCCCCAAACCAATAAGCTTCCTCCACCGAAATTCCTTTTTGAAAAGTACATCGGTTCCTTTCTAAGATCCCGCCAATAGTATCGGTGTCCATCTGGTCCATCTATATTCCATTTTTTTTCATCGGAAAATAAACAAAATTTCATGTTTCAGTACCTGTAATCATTAAATAAAGTTTTTCTTACATTGCGCCAATCTCTATCCATGTTTACCCTAGCGAATTCGTATCTGGCACTTATGTGGCGAGGCAGTAAACGTGGGGCAACTTTCAACCTCGATCTGATGATGTTTGGATTGCGGTTTACTGCTCGCCAAATAGTGGTAATGCTGACGTTTTGGTCGATAACGCTACCGATTTCGAGGCAACTCTTCGATGTATTCGCAATTTCCTGTGTAATTCTGCGTTCATTCGAATCGGAAACCTTCCTAGGACGGCCTGGACGTTTGGCTTTACCATATTCCGAAGGATTTTAAAGAAAATTTATTACCACTTTATGCGACCTCTTAAGATTTTGGCAATTGCCCGTATTGAGAGTCCTTCCTCTTAAAGGACTACAATTTGTCCTTTTTGCATCTCGTTAAGCAATTTTCCACGCGGCATTATTACAAACTTCACTTAATAAAACCCCAAATATTAGTAAACCTCGAACACACTCACCAAATACCTCTGCACAACTGGTGGTGCTATAATTATGAAAAACGCAAAAAGCGCATTTTTTGTTCTAGCAAAGTTATTTGCACTAACAACTATGAATGTTTACCGTTATTTCTTCTTTACTTACCTTTCTCAACATTTTCGTCTAATACACTGAAACTCTAACATTGCTTGTTTTGTCAGAATCGCAAAAAAGTTGGTGGTGCTATAATTATGAAAAACACTTTATTTACATACTTAGTGATCAATTGCTTAGAGCGATTTAGAGGTTAGGCAGATTTTGCTTCTCTGTTTTACCAATATAACACTCTTGCTATTTCATATAATTGTATACTATATATTTTATTAAAAATACTATTTTTCAATATTTTATATCAACTAATATTTTAATTGTTTAATAAGTATAACAATATTATTTTTAAAACTAAAAACGATCGGGGGTGACTTTCCATAACTCGATATCGAGCAAATACGTATATCGAACTATCGTTTTTGCATTCCCAACACAAAATCTCGTCGTGTCGTCTCGAACGTACGATACAAACCGACACGACCAATAAATAGCCCCAATCGTACATTTTTATTCATGAAAATTTTTGAATTTATTTATTTTCAAAACTTCACTTTTGAAATTTTTTTTCGTTTTCTTTACTTCCCGCTGCTTCTTAGAGCTCCAAAGTACTTTCCACACACTTCCTTAAAAATAAAAACGAGAGTTCTTATATCGAGTTACGAAAAGCGAAAATGTCTCGTTGAGCGTTCGATATCGAATCGATGTGTCGAGGCAACGACGGTCGAGTATCAAATTACGGAAAGCCACCCCAGGTTTTCTGTATATGATTCCCATTTTAACTTGAAGGAAAATCGCCCTCCTCGTCAAATTCTCTCAGTAATGAAAATTATACTGTCGCGTCCACAAATGTACCCAAATGCGTCTCTGTGGTGCGTCTTTTGAGAACCTCAAATAATGCATTGCGTGTGGATCTGCCGGTTACACAAAATTTTTAAAAATCGTAATAACACAACACATGGCACACCAATCACAAATTTTAAAATTCACAAATTACTTATGTACATATTTTTTTGGATTATTTTGCCGACATTGGCCCACTGCACACTTCATTGTTTACGTTTTGTTTTTTATCAAAAACTCGTTACAATTGTTGCAAACTGTTTTCACGAAAATGTTTAATTTTGTATTCAGCCCTGTTCCAGAATCCGAGTCGGAATCGGATTTCAATCGGAATTAAATCAGATTCCGATTTGAAGAGGTGTTCTGCAATCCGAGCGGAATTGTCACATTCGAAGTTTATTTCGAATCCGATTGTTAGCAAATTAACAAACCTTCAATCAGCTGTTTGCTTTTAATGTTCAAATGAAAAGGAAATTGTAAAATTTTGTAAGATTTTTTATTTTATTTAATGAGTTGGGTTATTTTATTGGCAGTATTGCTTGAGAACGAACAGTCCGCCGTTGAATAAGTAAAGCGGAGAGTTTTGCGAGACCACAGCAATCCGATGGAATTGCCAGATTCTTCGTAACTAGTACAAGTCATTTCAGTTATGTTCAAAATTTCCTATTTAAGGTTTATTGCTCAGTACCGCCTTAAGGCAGGTTCTCACCTTGTGGATCCGAAAAAGTGCACTTTTTTTTGAGAAAACGGTTAAAGATACAACGCTGAAAATTGTTTCTGGATATGAACACACATTTATGTAGAGAATACAATTTTTCAAATTGAATGAATCAAAAAAAGGGGGGGAGGGGGCGTCCATCAGTGGCGGCATGTCGGCGAGAAGGTGTCCCGCTACCGGAAGTGATTCCGTCAAAACCCGTGATCGGAAACACAAAAATCAAACACATTCTTATTGTGTACCGTATTATCTATTGAATGAACCAAGATCATGAAAAAAAAATCAAAATTACAAAAGTTATGAGGTTTTGAAAAAAAAATTCAGATTTTCGCATTTTTTTGTTCACTTATTATTTTTTTAAATAAACAATTTTCAATATTTTTGGCTGATCGGTGGTTCATTTATTAGAAAAAACCCTAAGGAACATTTGGAAAATTTGGTGACGATTGGTTCATTCCAGCGCCTTCAATCACTTCCGTAAGGTCCGAAAATGTGGTTCTGAGAAAAACGCGTTTAAAGTTTAAAGCGCGCTTGGCCGGTGCTCTACACTGCTCTATGTAACGGCCTGTAACTTTTGTAATTTTTCAGATTTTGATCTGAAATTTCTGGAGCACATTTTTGAAACATATATCTACACGATAAGGCAAAAAAAAATTGTTGTTTTTGTTTTTCCACAAGGTGAGAACCTGCCTTAACAAAGCAGCATTCAACATGATCTTGACCTAAGTGAGACCTTTTCTTCGGCAATGCTCCATTGCGCCAGAATTGAAATTGGCGACGGCTTTGCAATTTCTTGCCGAAGGAGGCTATCAACGATCGGTAGAAAAGGCAACCGCCTTTTCCATTTCGGAAAGTGTGTGCTTCTTAAAAGGTCCACCGCCGGTCGCTAAAGCTTCTCTTTTATTATGCGCCAGCTTCCTTCTTACTTCACTTTTCCAATCAACTCAACTCTATGATTGAAGAAAATTTTATAAAATGAATTGATTTAATTTACTTCTCACCTTTTTCCACCCCGTTACACTTTTTGATGGTGGTCCTTGCCCGTTCAGCGACTGCGTTAAATACTTTCATTTATTTTCAAATTCGACTTTGTCGCCTTTGCAGAAACTTTTCGCGACGTCCGCATTCTCCTCCATAAAATCGAATGCTTACATTTTCGTTATTTGTTTCCGTTTTGCTGCTTTCCGATTTCAATTCCACCAGCTTTTTGTTTAGCGGATTATTTTCGACAGAAATTTCCCATAATCGGAATGCAGAACACCAAATTTCCGATCCAAATTCGTTCGAACTTAATCGGATTTGAGAACAGGGTTGCATCGGAAAATATTTCCGATAATCGGAATGTAGAACACCGACGGTCGGAATCAAATCCATTTCCGATCCGATTCGGATTTTGGAACAGGGCTGATTATTCCAAAGATTCCACACCGTTTTGGTCAAATTTTCGCCTTAAAATTTAACAATATTCAAAAAATGCCGTTGGCCAATCAAATCTTTCATAACGAATGAAAATAGGATTCAAATTTTATTTATATTTTTGTTTCAAGATGAGGAAAATACAAGGAGAAGCAAAACTTTGTTTTAGATAAATTCTGCACATGTCATTGCAGAATTGGCAGAAATTCTGCAATGACAGAATTAAACTGTCAAAAATATGTATATAAATGTGTTTTATGTCTTAAAAAGGAACATATGCACGAATAATAAAAATAAAGTAATACACTCCAAAATGGTTACGTTATAAATTTTCACCAGTGACGTCATCAGCCGGATGTCGTAATCTTTATTTTACCATTTTTGTATATTTGTATATCGGCTAATAATACTATTTACTTTTTATATATGTTTGAAACGTCGATATTTGTCGACCTTTGCTTCCTAGACTTACAGTCAGGTCTATGAAACACTGTACGTACATACCTTGTGACCGAAAAGTTTCCGGAAATTTTAAATAAAACGCAAAATTCTTAATCTTCATCAATATTTATTTTATCTCCTTCAAAATATGCTCCATTAGAAGCGATACACATATGCCAACGTTTCTTCCAATCATCAAAATATTTTTTATAGGCGCTTTCCGGTATGGCTTTGAGTTCCCTCTGCGAATTCTGTTTTAGTCTTCTATGGATTCAAAACGCGTTCCTCTGAGTGGTAATTTGAGTTTGGGAAACAGGAAAAAGTCACACGGTGCAAGATCAGGTGAATACGGTGGCTGTTCGATGGTATTTATTGAATGTTTGGCCTTAAAATCGTTGATAATGTTGGCTCGGTGCGAGGGAGCATTATCGTCATGAAAAATCCATGAATTATCCTTCCACAATTGAGGCCGTTTACGGCGGATATTTTCACGCAAACGTCTTAAAACAGTCAAATAATAGTCTTTACCGACTGTTTGTCCTTCAGGGACGAATTCAGGATGCACCACACCACGAATATCGAAGAAAACAATCAGCATTACCTTGATTTTCGAGCGACTTTGGCGTGGTTTTTTCGGTTTCGGCTCGTCTTTTCCTCTCCATTCCGATGATTGTTGGCTTGTTTGCATGTCGTACTCGTAGACCCATGTCTCGTCACCAGTTATGATGCGTTCCATGAAAGTTGGATCGGAATTCTCACGATCAAGCACGTCCAAAGAGACCTGTTCACGGTACTCATTTTGAAGAAAATTCTCAACAAAATCGCAACGCACTACTGAGGTGAACTGGTTTCAACAGCTGCCGTAAACAAACTGTCTGACAGATCGCGCTCATTTTTGGCATAGTAATTAAGGACAGTGCTACCAACCTACAGACACTTAAAATATCGAAAAATATACTGCGTGCGAAATTTAAATGAGAATTTCCGGAAACTTTTCGGTCACAATGCATGTATTGTGCGTCTACAAATTAGAACAAATGACCAAGCAATACGTCATCGTTCCGATAGAGCGTTTTTATGCTGCAAAGTAGTTATCCAAAGTCGGTTATCAATGCCTTACTTCTTTGAAAGCAAGAGCACTTGTAAAACTACGCAGATGGCTGCCACCAATAGCCACACACGTAAGTTCGTATTTACTAAAGGCTGTCAGAATGTAAACCACTGGAGTGGTAAAGTCATATATATTGACTTTCGTGATAAGATGCGATAATAAAATCTCTTAATCAATCGTTAATAAAAAACTAAAATCAGAAAGTATCCTCTACAATGCAAAAATTGGCAATAGTATTCAACTCTAAGGACAATCATGTCAATCAGTTGACAATCAAAGTCTCAAGACGTAATTTCGAGCGATGGATTAGAATGAACTGACTAAGAAAAAGAGTGACAGACGTACATACTTAGTGGCATTAATCAGGTGTGTGGAGATTATTCAGACATTAGCTTGAGTGTCGAGCACCCAACACTATTGGTGCCGCAGCAAGTACTCAGGTGCCACTAGCGCTCTCGTGTGGCGACATGTTATTGAGGGTTCCTAATCTAAGCAACAATAATAACCACAGCAGAACTGGAGCAATTATTTTTATCGCCGGCAATATAATTTGTTTGGACCTGCAGACAAGTTGTGAACTCATTGCAGTGCTGCGTTCTTTATAAATACGAGTCAGAGGAAGCTCCCACGTTCAGTTGGCAAACGGTTTCGAGCAAATTTTTATAGTTGAGACGGAGGTAGCGGTGACAATAGCAAAGCAGAAACGGATAAGAAGGACCTGTAGTCAAAGGTGCGACTCGTCAAAGGATATTCTCGTAGAGTGTGTTGTTCACAAATATAAAAACCTAAATAATGCATTGTGTATAAATAATAATGTATACAACAACTAGGCAACAAATATTATAGTATTTTCAAGTGATAACATTGGAAGAACGAACAACCGCATATTTAACTGTACAAATGTGTGTCCTGCAGTTAGATTAATAACTTTGTTTGTGGTTTGAAAATGTGCCAGTGATGCGTACGGTTAACTATTTCGGCGGCTACCTCTCTCGGACAGAGGCTAAACAAAGTGGATTAATCTCAGTGGAATTCTCCAAATATAACAATTGAAAAAAAAACTTTGTATGCATTTGATTAATATTTGTTTCAATGCCAAATGCTACAATACATGTAACAAAAATATTTGTATTTGTATTCCAATCCGAACAATGATTTTCAATTTTTTTAAATATTAGTACGAATAAAACTTGTTGTGACCGAGAAGCCACGATTTTGGGCGAAATTTTAAAATTGCGCTTAATCGTTTCCCGTTCAGGGAACATTCAGTAGGGGAATGGTTCCGGTTGTGGGCACCTTTTTGTTTTTGGCTCATAACTTTTTACCAAGTTCTTCTTAATCGGACATATGGACATCTATGGAAAGCTAGAAACCTTAGCTAACAAGTAATGACAAAAGTAAATCGATTCCGTCAAACAGAAAAGTTGTTTTTGTTAATTTTGTAAAGTAGTCATTTTTAACAAAAATTTTTTTTTGGTTCGGTTGTGGGCACGCCTGGAAAATCTGGTGGAAACGGAAAAACCAACACGAATATAGAAAAACATTAAGTTTTAATTATTTGAAGCACAATGCACGCATGTGAAGTAGCTGGTACGCATGTCGGCACATTTTGGATGGACGGGCATTTCAAAATGTAAGTGACCAAGTTATTCTCCTGGGCTGTCAAGAAGACCTAAAGTAAAATGAAATTCAACCTAATTAATCAACACTCTTCAAGTGCTGTGACGTGAAGAAGGTGGAAAACACCAGTTAACCTGATTCGATAACATCCACGAAAAGAAGAAAAAGAAGAAAACACCACCGTCGACAGCTTTGATGTTTCCGAAATTTTCTTCCACCTTCTTTTTGTAGCGTTGGAAAGTGGTTCAGGAAATCGCATACGCTGCGGCAGTCGATTTTGTGGTTAGCTTATCTGCAGAATGCGTTAGAAGACCATTTTCGATGAAATAACTTACCAAAACTTACCAAATCACTAAAAGATGGGTGCCCACAACCGAATTTGGCAGCCATTTTGAGAAGTAGTGAAAAATTTGTTCGGGGTAAACATATTGGTTGTAATCAATATTGGATCACAAAGTATAATAAATTTACTAAATAAAAATGCATTTTACTCGCCTTCTCGATGGATTCACTTCGATTTATGACACCATTTGAAATGTTTAAAAAAATTGTTGTCTTATTTTTTAAGCACAGAAAGATATATATGGTCCCAGCACAAAGCAGGCGTGTCTGTTCGACTCAGTATTTGGCACAAAAAGATCGTGGTTCCATAATGAACAAATGGCCTTAGTAAAAAAAACCCAGCCTGCTTTCTATCAAGAGATACGAAGGGGTGCCCACAACCGAACTATGCCCACAACCGAACCTTTTACCCTACCATAAATACTTCGAGACAGTGATGATGTGACAGTGAAAGGTTTGAATCTGAGGAAAGTTCATGTGTTACACACTTCGTCGTTGAAGAGTTTAGATGGTAAACCTTGAATTACAAAACTATTTTTGTTTTCTAACCCGAAGGCCCTTCCGACACTGGTGGATCTCCTTCAAGGTGCCCTGAACCTGCTGTAGGAACGGCATGGGCATTAACCCATCCAAAACCGATCTGGTCCTTTTCACAATGAAGCACCAAGTTCCTACTTCTGACCCGCCTTCTCTTAATGGGTCTAGTCTAACTATCAGCTCGCAGGCCAAATACCTTGGTCTACTACTGGATAGGAAACTTAACTGGAAAGCGAACATACTAGAAAAGGTTCGCAAGGCCACTGTTGCACTGTACTCTTGCAAATGAGCAGTTGGCAAAAAATGGGGTATCCAACCACGCATCATTTACTGGATGTACATCTCCGTAATTAGGCCCATTCTTTTCTATGGAGCAATAGTATGGTGGACTGCCCTGGATAAGGGGACCAACCAGAAACCTCTGGACTCGGTTCAAAGATCGGCGGCGCTCATAATAACTGGGGCCATGCGATCGGCACCGTCCAAAGGACTCTGCTCCACTTTCTCCCTGTTGACCTTTTCTCTCTGCAGTGAGACTAAATACCATCAATAGATGGACACGTACTGATTTCGGTCACTGCCAGATTCTAGGCGGTTCATCTGACCTACGGGACAACATAGATTACTCGTTACCACCTTTTGTTTTCGATTCTAAATTCTCAACCCTCATACCTCACAGACAGGAGTGGGAACAAGACACGGTTCCGAAAACTGGAGTATGTTTTTACACTGACGGCTCTAATTTGGATGGCAGAGTAGGGGGTGGAGTTATGTGTGAAAATCCACCCATGGAAGAATGTTTTCGTCTTCCAGATTTCTGCAGTGTCTTCCAAGCGGAAGTTCTGGCCATCTTCAAAGCCCTGTCTATGCTAAAACAATGCAACTTCCCTAAAGGTACGGTTCGCATTTTCATGTTATATTCTTTTTCGCCCTCAAGAAGGTTTTAACCACATCGAAAGTGGTTACTCTTTGCCGCTATCTACTAAAAGAGCTAGGGCATGTGCACAACATTACCCTTATCTGGGTACCGGGCCACAAAGATATCAGTGGAAACTGTGTAGCTGATGGCGCTTGCCAGACGTGGCACCACCCTCCCGTATTTCAACACCACAGTTACGGCACGCATTCCTCTTGCTTCCTGTAAACTAAAGATCTGTTCCCTCTTCCTCGATAAGGCCAACAGGCGACGGCAAGGGCACATGTACCATAACCAAACAGCTCTGGCCTGTTTTTAATCTTAGGCGAACAAGAGCACTTGTATCGCTTAGCAGGCAACACGTTGGCAGGGTCGTCGCAATCCTGACTGGCCACTATCTTTTCGGACGCCATGCTTTCAGACTAAAAACTTGATTACACGTAACGAGTCGAGGGACGAGACATCAAAATGGTACTAGGCCGAAAGAATTGGGATATCGAGCAAAAGCGACGCGTTGTTCAAACGTATTTTGACACGTGGCGAGTCAGTTCGGTTTTACAATGCATAAAATGAACTAAGCAACTCGCGCAATTAAACTCAACCGAGCGAAAATTGGTGTGTGGCGCATTCCGCATGTTACGAGCGATTCCGCATGTGACGAGCGATTCCGCATGTGACGGGCGATTCCGCAAATCGCTGCGAAAAAGAGAAAAATGTAACGGTAAAGTAGTGCTCGACCTAGCAAACAAAATGTGATTCTAGTGACTCTCTCGCCACTTTCATCGGTCACTGACTCAATCAACAACTCGCCTTACTGTTTAGACGAAACGAGTACTTGTTCGAGTTGCTGTTTTGTCACTCTACTCGTTACGTGTAATCAAGCCTTAAGCGTCAATGGATGGGACTTCTGCCGCAGTTCCCACAATGAAGAGAAGGAATCTATCAGCCATCTTCTCTGCAACTGTCCGGCTCTATCTGAACGAAGATGGAGAATCCTAGGATCACCTTTCTTCGACAACTTGAATGACCTCAGTTCAGCTAGAATCAAAAACTTGCTTGAGTTCATCCACTCTTCGAAATGGCTAGAATAGGCTTCTCGACTTGCAGTAAGACAGACCTTTCAACTTGTGGTATCACAACGGGCCCATTCCGTGGCCTACGTGTGTCTCTCGGCAAGTCCCAGGTCTTAACCTAACCCGACAGCCACTTTAACCTAACCCGAAGGCAAACTAAGCACTCATTAATTGCGCACTTTCCTCTTTTCCCTCTAACTCCAGCATTTTCAAAATGTTTAAACTAAGCACAGCTGCCGTTCTGGCGGCTTTTGCTTGTGCCACCGTGTTTGCTGCGCCCCTCGAAGAGGCCGTGGCCGTCGCACCGCTGGCTGCCGCTGACGTCGAAAGCTGGCGTCTCCCGCTCACTATAATGCCCGTCAACTACAACCTCACCCTGCAGCCATATCTGGACGAGGTGGATGGTGCAAAGCGCTTCACATTCAGCGGTCAAGTGGCCATTCAAATTGTCCCCACTGAAAGAACCAACAAAATCATCATGCACTCCCGGAATCTAAAGTATGTAACGCGGAAGTACTGGGGCGTGGGAGAGACCAACCAGAAGGATTTGCCAGACCCTGACGTGAATGAAACAACAAACAAAATGGCATTCACACTATCCGAATATTTGACGGCAAATAAGGCGTACATTCTTCACTTCAACTACACCGGCACCATGGACGATGATATGCATGGCTTCTATCGCAGTTCCTATGTGGACGCAAAGAATAACGTCAAGTAAATATCAATCACTATCAGCCGTCAATTCGAGTCTTCGTTTCGCTAAATACGAAATATGCCTTCATTCCGAACAGATGGATTGGCTCAACGCAGTTCGAGACAAATCACGCCCGTCGTGCTTTTCCCTGCTTTGATGAACCAAAATTCAAGGCCACATTCGACCTAACCATCAAGCACAACAAGACCACGTTGGCGTATGCCAATACTCCCATTTTAAAATCAGCGGCCGATGGGTGAGTGAAGAGCGATATACCCATACTTGTTCTTCAAATTCCGCTTATTTTCAGTGATTACGTAATCGATGTGTTCGAGACCACCCCGAAGATGTCTACATACCTCTTGGCTTTCATTGTTTCGGAGTTCACCCAACGCAGCACCCAAGATAACGCCGATAAGAAGTTTGGCGTTATTGCCAGACAAGAATACTACGACCAGACCGAGTACAGTTTCAATGTGGGCCAAAAGCTTCTAGCTTCACTGGAGAACTATTTGAACATATCCTACTATTCGCTTGGAAATAGTAAAATGGATATGGCAGCGATTCCTGATTTCTCGGCTGGAGCTATGGAGAACTGGGGACTACTTACATTTAGAGAGAGAGCTCTGCTCTACCAAGAAGGTTCAACTACACTCAGTGCGAAACAATCTATCGCCACTATAGTGGCTCACGAACAAGCGCATATGTGGTTTGGTGATCTGGTGACCTGCGACTGGTGGAGCTACACATGGTTGAATGAGGGCTTCGCTTGTTATTTCCAGTATTTCGGAACTGCTATGGTAGAGTCGAGTATGGCCTTAGACCAGCAGTTTGTCGTCGATCAGGTACAATCGGTTATGGGGATGGACGCAACCAATAGCACAAACCCGATGAGCGATGAAAATACGAATACACCATCTGATCTCAGCCGTATGTTCAACAGTATTTCGTACAACAAAGGCGGCTCAGTTATTCGAATGGTTAAACACGCTATGGGTGAAGAAAACTTTAGGAAGTCACTGCATGACTATTTGGAAACTAAGTAAGTAATGCATACAAACATACTAAACGCATACAAGTTTCATAAGTAGGACAGACTGTACATACAGACAAAGACTATACTTACAAAGCAATATGACTACACGTGCGATTGTATCGGTATCTCGATTCTTCAAACTATGGTGCAAAGCAGAGATGGTACAGGAACCTGAGAGTCACCAACCTGACGCACACCATAATTTTTTATTTTTAAGAAAGGACAGTGAGGATTTTAATTTTCTTTTAACAAACATTTGTTCTTCAGTAAATTCCAAAACACGGTCCCACAAAATCTATCGAATCATTGGCTGAATCACTGGCCCTCCGAATCCAAGAGCTATGCCAACGCGGTCTTTAAGAGTTTCACCGAGCAGGTTGGCTATCCGGTGGTGCGCATTATGTTCTCCGAAGACGGAAAGAGCTTCAACGCCACCCAGAAGCGTTTCCTATTGAAATCCGGCGATGGCAGCGACGATTCACTCCAATACACCATTCCCCTCACGTACACCACCGACAAGGAGAAAGACTTCGCTTCCACCTCACCCAAGCAATACCTTGAGCCCAATAAGCATGTAACCGTGAACGTTGGTGACAACGTCAAATGGCTGATCGTCAATATTCAGGAGACCGGTTATTATCGCGTCAACTACGACACCAAATACTGGCATCGCATTCACCACGCACTCTACGAGGCCAACTGGGCTGGTATTCATGAGTTGAATCGTGCACAGGTCGTTGATGACTTGTTCAATTTGGCACGTTCCGGGGAAATTGAGTACGATTTGGCACTGGAGGTGCTCGAGTACCTAGAGACCGAGACGAATTATCTACCATGGACTGCGGCCTTCAATGGCTACTCGTACCTGGCTATTCGTTTGGGCACCGACACAAAGAATTTTGGCATTCACATTCAGCAGTTGACCAAGAAGGCCTATGAAGAACTCGGCTTCGAGGAGAAAACCAACGATACCCCTCTGGCTATTTACAACCGTGCCAAAATCCTGTCGTGGTCGTGCAAATATGGCAACAGCGATTGTACAAAGAAAGCGTTGAGCTACTTTGACGACCTCCAGAAAAAAGCAGTGCCGGTGAACATTCGATCGGTGGTGTATTGCGCAGCGATGCGTGAAGGCAACGAGACCAATTTTGATATTCTTTTCAACAAATACAAGACGGAAACGGTAGCCACGGAGCAAACGCTGATCTTGAATACGCTGGGCTGTGTTAAGAACACAGCTTTGGTGGAGAAATATTTCTGGATCATTGTGGGTGACGAAGTGCGACGTCAGGACAAGTCGAGTGCGCTTTCCGGTTTGTACACTCAAAACAACGAGAATATTTCGCCGGTCTTTGATCTGGTCACCGAAAATGTTGACAAACTTGCTGAATCGTAAGTGCCGTTTGCAAAATCATATATATCATAAATTTAGATATTGATTTTATGTGTTTCTTCGATCTTTTTTGTGTATAGCTTGGGAGGCTACGCCAGCGTAGCCAGCGTCATCTCCAACCTTGCATCTAGGTTCACCGAACAGAGCCAAGAGACCAAACTCAAAGCCTTCAATGCGGACGCAGCGAACCAGAAGAAGTTTGGCAATTCGTTCTCAACACTTAAAGCTGCTGAAACCACCGTCGCTAACAATTTGCAATGGGCCTCGGAGAGACTGGGCGTTTTCAGATCGTATCTGGATAAGCGTGCCAACAGTGCCACGACAAATGTCGTAACCGTATTCACATTGGCTGTGTGCGCACTTGTGGCAATGATCATGAAGTAAATGTTAGTCAAGTGTTAAGAATTCATACTCATATGTGGAGAAAAATTAAATCTGTGTATTATTTATGTAAATAAAACTGTAAAAGCCAACAAGTTCTTTAGATGCTTTTTTCATAGTTCACGATGAAGTTATACGTATGGAGGACGTGTGCATAGTTAAATGGTAAAGTAAAAATAAATTTCTCGAAACTGTTTGAAGCACATTTTTATCTAAATACTTTCTGATATTCCATTTTATCTAAAGCAACTAGTATTTTTCATGATGAAATAAACAAGGTGAAGCAAGTAGCTGACAGTTCTGTCACCCCATACCCTTATTTTGAAACAGAGCATTTTAAATCCAATTTTGTTTTGGCATTGAAAGAATATTTGTAACCCCATTTAAAACGTAAAATCGAAAATATTCTTGTGTTTCAAAATTTTGATCACGGAAAAAATGCCGTTTGTGCCAGACAGCACATGGCAACGAAATGCCCATATTTTTCGTTCCAATGGATGAGGAGCGGAGGAAGAAATGGACAGGTGTGTGCGGAGTAAAGTTCACGACTTCTTCGAATCGGATTAATGCAGACTCCTACCTATAGCTCCGAACTGGAGCCTGGGCGATACAAGTCACAGTTGCCCGTAAATATGACCATAGACACTATCTGCATCGCTGAAAAAATGATATTAGACGTTCATCGATAGAAGCTTTTCTCTAACAAGGAATTTTCAGCAAAGTAGGTTAGGTTAGGTTGCGGTGGCTGCCTCTATAAGAGACACACTCGGAGGCCTGAAAGGCCCATTGTGATACCACATATTTCACTCGTTTTTGAACTGTATATGCAACACTGTTTTGCCAACATATGTTACAGCACACATTTCAAGCGGATGGGGAAAGGGGGAGGGGACCTACAGTTTAACGCCGAATCCGAACGGCGATTGGCAGTTTTTCGTACACACTTGGAAGTTTTGCCATTGCCTGCCAAGAGCGCACTTGTGCGATTCTTGTAATTCTCATTCCCTTCATGTGGATAGCGATAGAAGTAGACGAGTTGTTCACAAGCCCGAGCCAGGAATCGAACCTGGAGCCTTTGGTATGAGAAGCCAGCGCGCTATCCGCTGGACTATCGAGGCCGGCAAAGCACTACAATAATAATGAAATTGATTTTAAGATACACCAAGCATAAGTTTTCTAAAAGCTCTCTTGTCAAAATAATGGTACGTGAACTACTTGCTTCACCTTGTTTGTTTCATCATGGTATTTTTAACCGTAGATCGAGCTTTGTATCAGAAATGATACATTTGGTTTTTTGTTTTGTTATAACTTTTTTCAGGATATAATAAATTGAACCACTCCTTGTAACTTTGCTTGTGTTGGGATTATCCTTGTTTAGAACCATCTTTCACACTTTTTTAATAAAGAGGCCGTGAGAAAATTGAAAAGTTTATAATTCTCTCCTTTGTATCAGTTTTGATACATATGGCATTTCGAACATTTCTATGCCATGGTGAATGTTATTTGCGGTCTATTTCTTCATATGGTATGCGAAATTATTTGCTTATAGACGTGACAATTCTTGTTTTATATATATTGGAATATATCGATTTGTGTGTAATTTTGTGGATTGTTGAAGTAATGTTGCGTCTTCGATTTTTCACGTTGGAAGAACTAGTAAACGACGTCTTGGACAACAGTTCAGAGGATGAATTCGAAAATGAAGACATTTCCAATGGGGACATTGAAATAGACAGTGAAAATTATTCATCTGAGCTTGATGGGAATATTGGCAGTAACTCTGATGTTGACTCGAGAGACGACACTATTTGGAGTCACAAACCATACACTAGTGGTCGGTTGAGGAAGAAAAATGTCACAAATTTGCGCCGTTTTCTAATCTTTGGGATGAATGGGTTGAGCTACCTTCAATATTCTTCAATCCTCACGATTTCTTGACCTTTGATGAAAAGTGAATAGGCCCCTATTAATTCGTGCGTTTTTTTGGGGGAAAATTTAAGCTTTATTGTGAAAAAATGGTTACAAATTTAATATTCAGAGTATTGTCCATCACTAGCTATAACTTTTTCCCATTTTTCTGGCAATTCACGAATACCCTTTCTGAAAAATTCGGCCGGCTTTTCCGCTATCCACGAATCGATCCAATTTTTGACTTCTTCATAATTGTAGAAGTGCTGGTCAGCCAGGCCATGTTGCATTGATCGGAAGAGATAGTAATCGGATGGCGCAAGGTCTGGACTATACGGCGGGTGGCGTAGGACATCCCATTTGAGCGTTTCAAGGTAGGTTTTGACGACCTGTGCAAGATGTGGCCGAGCATTGTCATGTTGCAAAATTACCTTGCCGTGCCTTTGTTCATATTCCGGCCGTTTTTCGCGCAGTGCTCGGCTCAAACGCATCAATTGTTGTCGGTAGACTTCCCCTGTGATCGTTTCATTCGGTTGCAACAGCTCATAATAGATCACATCCAGCTGGTCCCACCAAATACACAGCATAACCTTCAGGTCATGAATATTCTGAATGGCCGTCGGTGATGATGCATGGCCGGGGTATCCATACGTTGCTCGACGTTTTGGATTATCGTAATGGACCCACTTTTCATAGCCAGTGACAATTCGACAACTTTTTCTTTTGTGCCGTTGCACAGTTGTTCACACGTGAAAAATCGGCGTTCGACGTCTCTTGGCTTCAATTCATACGGCACCCAATGGCCTACCTTCCGGATTATTCCAATTGCTTTTAGACGATCGGAAATGGTTTGTTGAACGACGCCAAGTGATTTTGCAAGTTCTTCTTGCATTTGGGATGAATCTTGTTCGAGCAATGTCTCCAATTCGTGATCTTCAAACTTTTTTGGCTGTCCGGGCCGTTCATAGTCCTCCAAGTCAAAATTGCCAAAAACCGCGCAAACCACTTCTGGCACGTACGCTCAGCTAGAGCATGCACACCATACACTTCCACCAAAATACGATGACTTTCGGCAGCCTTTTTCTTCATATTGAAGTAATGAAGAAGTACTCCCCGCAAAAACACTTTATTCGGCACAAAATTCGCCATTTTCAGAGTAAAAAAAGTGTTGTTGTTTACGCTTCAGCTAAATGACACATACTGATTCTGAAACTATATGACAATAGCTTTCCAACACATATTTGGAAAGGTTCACAAAATCAAGTTACGCCATCTGTTAGAAAACCGCATGAATTAACCGGTACCAATTATTGTGGTAAAAAAACCAAATTTTCACACCAAATTTTTACAGGAAATGCACTTCAATACTTACGTTTTTTGGGCAAAAATCACTTTTTGAGTTTAAAATAATAATATTAAGGAAAACTCGCGAAAAATTCAAACGAAACCGTCGGCCAATCAAAATTCGCTGTTTCAAATAGTTTCTAAATAGAGCTGCCGAGTGACATTTTTTGAAATTGAAAGTTGTTTGTTTTTCATTTTAAAATTCAAACTAGGTGCAAATTGGATTTGTTGGATTGTTCTGTGTGAAATTGGACTTTCCTTCCAAGTATTTCCATAGATTAAGATACTTATCAAACAATTTGGTATCAGCACAGATTAAGTTGACCATATAACTATTACGATAATCGACTACGTTT
Organism: Melieria omissa; assembly: GCA_963971225.1. Taxonomy (NCBI): domain Eukaryota; kingdom Metazoa; phylum Arthropoda; class Insecta; order Diptera; family Ulidiidae; genus Melieria; species Melieria omissa. The sequence goes on along the minus strand of OZ020267.1, from coordinate 22,437,627 downwards.
AGAACTAAAATTTTTTGAAGGTGGGGGTGGTAGCTCTAGCTATGAGCACGCTTGACGTCAGCATTCTGATGTCGTAATCTTGTATTCTTTCATTCATGGTTTTTATGCTGCAAAGTAGTAATCCAAAGTCGGTTATCAATGCCTTAGTTCTTCGAAAGCATGAGCACTTGTAAAACGACGTAATTGACTGCCACCAATGGTCACACACGTAAGTTCGTATTTACTAAAGGCTGTCAGAATGCAAACCACTGGAGTGGTAAAGTCATATACCATATATATGACTTTCGTGATAAGATGCGATAATACAATCTCTAATCAATCGTTAATAAAAAACTAAAATCAGAAAGTATCCTCTACAATGCAAAAATTGGCAATAGTATACAACATTCAGGACAATCATGTCAATCAGTTGACAATCAAAGTCTCAAGACTTATTGTTATATAATTTCGAGCGATGGATTAGAATGAACTGACTAAGCGAAAGAGTGACATACGTACATACTTAGTGGCATTAATCAGGTGTGTGGAGATTATTCAGACATTAGGTTGAGCGTCGAGCACCCAACAGTCGCAGCAAGTACTCAGGTGCCACTAGCGCCCTCGTGTGGCGACATGTTATTGAGGGTTCCTAATCTAAGCACCAATATAATCCAGCAACAATAATAACCACAGCAGAACTGGAGCAATTATTTTTATCGCCGGCAATATAATTTGTTTGGACCTGCAGATAAGTCGTGAACTCATTGCAGTGCGGCGCTCTTTATAAATACGAGTCAGAGGAAGCTCCCACGTTCAGTTGGCAAACGGTTTCGAGCAAATTCTTATAGTTGAGACGGCGGTAGCGGTGACAATAGCAAAGCAGAAACGGATAAGAAGGACCTGTAGTCAAAGGTGCGACTCCTCAAAGGATATTCCTGTAGAGTGTGTTATTCACAAATATAAAAACCGAAATAATATTTGTAATATGTGTATGCAAAAACTAGGAAAACATATTTTTGTTAAAGTGATAACATTGGAAAAACGAACAGCCGCATATTTAGTTGTACGAATGTGTGTCCTGCAGTTAGATTAGTAACTGAGAAAAAAGTTTGTGGTTTGAAAATGTGCCAGTGATGCGTACGGTTAATTATTTCGGCGGCTACCTCTCGCTGACAGAGGCTAAACAAAGTGGATTAATATCAGTGGAATTCTTCAAATATAACAATTGGAAAAAACTTTGTACGCATTTGATTTATGTCAGTTTCAATGCCGAATGCTACACTGCATGTAACAAAAATGTATTTGTATTCCAATCCGAACAATAATTTCCAGTTTTTTAAATATTAGTACAAATAAAACAATAACAAGGCTAGTTTGCGCCGAGAAGCCACGATTTTGGGCGAAATTTTAAATTTGCGTTTAACCGTTTCCCGATCAGGGAACATTCAGGACCCTAAATACTTCGAGATAGTAATGTGACTGTAAAAGGTTTGAAACTAAAGGATAGTTCCTGTGTTAATATTATTGATGGGGATAATGCACTGCGACCTAGTAGATCTATTGTGCCCCCTTCTTGGACCTCAAAGACTATCAGTGAGTCCAGCATGCTAGAGGAATTTTAGTATGTTTCCTAAACCTCTGGATACCCAGTACCTCTGTGTTACCCACATCCACAATTGGTCGTTAAAGAGTTTAGATGGTGAACCTTGAAATGCAAAACTATTTTTGTTTTCTAACCCGAAGGCAAACTAAGCACTTTCCTCTTTTCCCTCTAACTCCAGCATTTTCAAAATGTTTAAACTAAGCACAGCTGCCGTTCTGGCGGCTTTTGCTTGTGCCACCGTATTTGCTGCGCCCCTCGAAGAGGCCGTGGCCGTCGCACCGCTGGCGGCCGCTGACGTCGAAGGCTGGCGTCTCCCGCTCACTATAATGCCCGTCAACTACAACCTCACCCTGCAGCCATATCTGGACGAGGTGGATGGTGCAAAGCGCTTCACATTCAGCGGTCAAGTGGCCATTCAAATTGTCCCCACTGAAAGAACCAACAAAATCATCATGCACTCCCGGAATCTAAAGTATGTAACGCGGAAGTACTGGAGCGTGGGAGAGACCAACCAGAAGGATTTGCCAGACCCTGACGTGAATGAAACAACAAACAAAATGGCATTCACACTATCCGAATATTTGACGGCAAATAAGGCGTACATTCTTCACTTCAACTACAACGGCACCATGGACGATGATATGCATGGCTTCTATCGCAGTTCTTATGTGGACGCAAATAATAACGTCAAGTAAATATCAATCACTATCAGCCGTCAATTCGAGTCTTCGTTTCGCTAAATACGAAATATGCCTTCATTCCGAACAGATGGATTGGCTCAACGCAGTTCCAGACAAATCACGCCCGTCGTGCTTTTCCCTCCTTTGATGAACCAAAATTCAAGGCCACATTCGATGTAACCATCAAGCATAACAAGACCACGTTGGCGTATGCCAATTCTCCCATTTTAAAATCGACGACCGATGGGTGAGTGAAGAGCGATACACCCATACTTGTTCTTGAAATTTCGAACATCGCTGACCGAACGCTTTTCGCATATTTTCAGTGATTACGTAATCGATGTATTCGAGACCACCCCGAAAATGTCTACATACCTCTTGGCTTTCATTGTTTCTGAGTTCACCCAACGCAGCACCTCCGATAACGCCGATAAGAAGTTTGGCGTTATTGCCAGACCGGAATACTATGACCAGACCGAGTACAGTTTCGATGTGGGCCAAAAGCTTCTAGCTTCACTGGAGAACTATTTGAACATATCCTACTATTCGCTTGGAAATAGTAAAATGGATATGGCAGCGATTCCTGATTTCTCGGCTGGAGCTATGGAGAACTGGGGACTACTCACATATAGAGAAAGAGCTCTGCTCTACCAAGAAGGTTCAACTACACTCAGCGCAAAACAATCTATCGCCGGTGTCGTGGCTCACGAACAAACGCATATGTGGTTCGGTGATCTGGTGACCTGCGACTGGTGGAGCTACACATGGTTGAATGAGGGCTTCGCTCGTTATTTCCAGTATTTCGGAACTGCTATGGTAGAGTCGAGTATGGGCCTAGACCAGCAGTTTGTCGTCGATCAGGTACAATCGGTTATGGGGATGGACGCAACCAATAGCACTAACCCGATGAGCGATGAAAATACGAACACACCATCTGATCTCAGCCGTATGTTCAACAGTATTTCGTACAACAAAGGCGGCTCAGTTATTCGAATGGTTAAACACGCTATGGGTGAAGAAAACTTTAGGAAGTCACTGCATGACTATTTGGAATCTAAGTAAGTAATGCATGTTTTCTAAACGCATACAAGTTCCATAGGTAGGACAGACTGTGCAAACAGACAAAGACTATACTTACAAAACAATATGTCTATATATATAAACTATGACGCAAAACAGAGGTGGTAACGGTACCTGGGAATCTCCAACCTGACGTACAACATATTTTTTATAATTATTAGTACGAAATTCTAAGGACTCTTAAGAAAGGACAATGAGGATTTTAATTTTTAATTGTCTTTTAACAAACATTTTTCCTTTAGTAAATTCCAAAATACAGTCCCACAAAACCTATTGACTCATTGGCTGAATCACTGGCCCTCCGAATCCAAGAGCTATGCCAACGCGGTTTTTAAGAGTTTCACCGAGCAGGTTGGCTATCCGGTGGTGCGCATTATGTTCTCCGAAGACGGAAAAAGCTTCAACGCCACCCAGAAGCGTTTCCTACTGAAATCCGGCGATGGCAGCGACGCTTCACTCCAGTACACCATTCCCCTCACGTACACCACCGACAAGGAGAAAGACTTCGCTTCCACCTCACCCAAGCAATACCTCGAGCCCAATAAGCATGTCACCGTGAACGTTGGTGACAACGTCAAATGGCTGATCGTCAATATTCAGGAGACCGGGTATTATCGCGTCAACTACGACACCACATATTGGCATCGCATTCACCACGCACTGTACGAGGCCAACTGGGCTGGTATTCATGAGTTGAATCGTGCACAGGTCGTTGATGACTTGTTCAATTTGGCACGTTCCGGGGAAATTGAGTACGATTTGGCACTGGAGGTGCTCGAGTACCTAGAGACCGAGACGAATTATCTACCATGGACTGCGGCCTTCAATGGCTACTCGTACCTGGCTATTCGTTTGGGCACCGACACAAAGAATTTTGGCATTCACATTCAGCAGTTGACCAAGAAGGCCTATGAAGAACTCGGCTTCGAGGAGAAAACCAACGATGCCCCTCTGGCTATTTACAACCGTGCCAACATCCTGTCGTGGTCGTGCAAATATGGCAATAGCGATTGTACAAAGAAAGCGTTGAGCTACTTTGACGACCTCCAGAAAAAAGCAGTGCCGGTGAACATTCGGTCGGTGGTGTATTGCGCAGCGATGCGTGAAGGCAACGAGACCAATTTTGATATTCTTTTCAACAAATACAAGACGGAAACGGTAGCCACGGAGCAAACGCTGATCTTGAATACGCTGGGCTGTGTTAAGAACACAGCTTTGGTGGAGAAATATTTCTGGATCATTGTGGGTGACGAAGTGCGACGTCAGGACAAGTCGAGTGCGCTTTCCGGTTTGTACACTCAAAACAACGAGAATATCACGCCGGTCTTTGATCTGGTCACCGAAAATGTTGACAAACTTTCTGAATCGTAAGTGCCGTTTGCAAAATCGCATATATATCATAAATGTATATATTGATTTTATGTGTCTCTTCTCTCTATAGCTTGGGAGGCTATGCCAGCGTAGCCAGCGTCATCTCCAACCTTGCATCTAGGTTCACCGAACAGAGCCAAGAGACCAAACTCAAAGCCTTCAATGCGGACGCAACGAACCAGAAGAAGTTTGGCAGTTCGTTCTCAACACTTAAAGCTGCTGAAACCACCGTCGCTAACAATTTGCAATGGGCCTCGGAGAGACTGGGCGTTTTCAGATCGTATCTGGATAAGCGTGCCAACAGTGCCACGACAAATGTCGTAACCGTATTCACATTGGCTGTGTGCGCACTTGTGGCAATGATCATGAAGTAAATGTTAGTCAAGGGTTAAGAATTCATACTCATATGTGGAGAAAAACTAAATCTGTGTATTATTTATGTAAATAAAAATGTAAAAGCCAACAAGTTCTTCAGATGCTTTTTTCATAGTTCACGATGAAGTCCTACGTAATAAATATCTCGAAGCTGTTTGAAGTACAATTTTATCTAAATTCTTTCAGATATTCCATTTTATCTAAAGCAACTAGTATTTTTAACCTATCAGGTGTTCACTGTATTTGCACATACAGTTTTTAAATTTTGTCTGGCTAGACTGAATGTATTTGCACTCATTTTCTGAGAGTTATTTTGAAACGTCAAACACCAAATTTAGAGTCATATTTCCCTTGCAAGTAACAAAAGAAAAATGGGAACGTTCTTAAAAATTCTGCTTGTAGCTGCAATGGTTATCGGCGCTAGTTTTGTACCAATGGTTTATATCTACCCATCCCTAGAAGACAGCTGGGCCCTACCAAAAACAATTTATCCAAAGAGCTACAACATTACGCTGCAACCATATCTATTGCCGACAGAAGAGTTGGGAAAGCTCTTCACAGTCGACGGTCGAGTGGACATTGTCATTGTGCCAAATGCTGCAACGAAAGTAATTGTAATGCATACGAGAAACATTGAGTATCTTTCAAGGGAGTATTGGTTGGAAGAAAAGCCGCAGATCAGAAAGCCGTTGAACTCCTACAACTACAATGACCAAAAGCAATTGATTACCTATTTCTTAAGTGAGTACTTAACCGCGCAGAGCACGTATGTACTGCACTTCGTTTACACGGCCCCAATAGGCTTGGGAACGAGGGGCTTTTTTCGCAGCTCCTACCAGGATGAGACCAATGTCACCAGGTAAAATTGAAATTTCCTTGTACGGCAAAGCCGTGGTAACTTGCACAATTTTCCAGATGGTTCGGATCGACATTGCTTGAACCACATCATGCGCGCAGTCTCTTTCCCTCATTCGACGAACCCGACTTTAAAGCTAACTTCTCGCTCACGCTCATACGTCACAACACAATGAAGACGGTCAGCAACACACGTCGGATCAAGACTATGTTCAATGGGTATGTCGGCGAATTCCAACTAAATATTGAACATCTGAAAACAGTAGCATTACCTCCAGTGACTACGCAACGGATGTCTATGCCACCACACCGAACATGTGCACTTATATGCTGGCATTTGTTGTATCCAATTTCAAGGAACGCTTCAACGGCCAATTCGGTATTATTACTCGTCCTGCGCTCTTCAATCAAAATGAGTATTTTTACACTGTTGGACAGAAACTTTTGGTGGCATTCGAAGATTATCTCGACATCAAGTATTACGATATGGGCATTGACAAGGTGCACCTTGCTGCGTTGCCCGACTTCCCTGCACACGCCATGGAAAACTGGGGTCTCATTACCTTTCGGGAGAGTTTGGTGCTACACCATACTGAAGGGACGCCGCTGGAGTCGCAAGAATACAGTGTTGCTCTATTGGCGCATGAGCTATCGCACATGTGGTTCGGTAATCTGGTCACTTGCAGCAGCTGGAATTTTGTATGGCTGAATGAGGCGTTCGGACGCTTCTTTGAGTATTATGGTCCCAGTATGGTAAAGAACTATATTCATATCGATCTATGCCATCAAATAATCGATTCGCATAATTAGATAAAAAGTTATCATCGGTTCAGACTGGAGCATAAATTTGTTGTTAACGAGTTGCAATCCGCTTTGCTATCAGATTCGCATAAAAAGGTTCGTCCTCTTAGCAGAGAGAGCAACTTACCGCTGGATGAAGTGTTCGATTCTTTGATGTACAAAAAGAGTGCCTCGCTAATACGAATGATCTATCACATTGTGGGCGAAGAAAATTTTAAAAAATCCTTACAAACTTACCTTAAGAAGCAGTACGTCATTCCAGTGATACCACATAAGATTTGTTATAATGTCATCATTTTCCTTCAGTGCATACCAAAATACGTTGCCAAGAGACCTCTTAAATTCTTTCCAATTGTACTGGCCGAAAGATTCCGAAGCGTCCGCTGAGCCGCTTTTCAATAGCTTCACCAAGCAAGTTGGCTATCCGGTGGTGCGCATTACAGTCTCCGAAGACGGCAAAAGCTTCAGCGCCACCCAGAAGCGTTTCTTATTGAAACACGGCGATGGCAGCGACGCTTCACTCCAGTACACCATTCCCCTCACGTACACCACCGACAAGGAGAAAAACTTCACTTCCACCACACCCAAGCAATACCTGCATCCCGATATGCGCGCTACCGTAGTGGTTGGTTACAACGTCAATTGGCTGATCGTTAATATTCAACAGACCGGTTATTATCGTGTCAACTACGGCACCAAATACTGGCATCGCATTCGCTATGCACTCTACGAGACTAACTGGGCTGGTATTCATGAGTTGAATCGTGCACAGATCGTTGATGACTTGTTCAATTTGGCACGTTCCGGCGAAATTGAGTACGATTTGGCACTGAAGGTGCTCGAATACTTAGAGACCGAGACGAATTATTTACCATGGACTGCGGCCTTCAATGGCTACTCGTACTTGGCCCTTCGTTTGGGCACCGACACAGACAACTTTGGCGAATACATTCAGCGGTTGACCAAGAAGGCCTATGAAGAACTCGGCTTTGAGGAGAAAACCAGCGATACCCCTTTGACTATTTACAACCGTGCCAACATCCTTTCGTGGTCGTGCAAATATGGCAACATCGATTGCATAAATAAAGCGTTGAGCTACTTTGATGACCTCCAGAGAAAAGCAGTGCCGGTGAACATTCGATCGGTGGTGTATTGCACAGCGATGCGAGAGGGCAACGAGACCAATTTTAATATTCTCTTCAACAAATACAAGAGGGAAAGGGTAGCCGCGGAGCAAATGCTAATCTTGAATTCTCTGGGCTGTGTTCGAGATATCGACTTGATAAAGAGATACTTCTGGATCATTGTGAGTGACGAAGTGCGGCGTCAGGATAAGGCGACTGCGCTTTCCAGTTTGTACACTCAAAACAACGAGAATGTTTTGTCGGTCTTTGATCTGGTTACCGGAAATTCTCACAAACTGGCTGAATCGTAAGTAAAGGCATCAGGACAAAAGTCACCTTAGTAGATTTCTAGCTTAAAGAAGACAGCAAAAAATGTTTTTAAAGAGTATAGTTGTTTGAGGGACTGCAGGCAGATGGTCGAGTTAATGACGGGCCATTTTCTATGGGCAAAGCACATGGAAATGGTTGGCATATCTGACAGTGCCCTATGCCATGCCTGTGGGGAGGACGTTAAGACGGCGCAACACTTCTTGTGTCTCTGCCCCGCGTTCGCTCGTAACAGGTTTGAGACGTTTGGCACTGATCATGATGAAGAAGTGACCACCTTGACTCCTTGGCACCCCAGGATCTATCAAGGTTTCTTCGGAAATCGGATAGATTTAAAGCACATTAACAGGGAACAACAAGTCGTAGTACAATGGACGTATAATTGTCTGAGTACTGCGCTTGCTAGATCGTTCCGACAAGGAAAAAAAATATGTAAGACTATCACATCGTCGCATACGTTTGGCTGTTGCTTATTCTTTTTTTGTTGCTGCTAATTTTTTCAGTGAATACTACTGCCTTGAGATTTGTAGAATGGGTTCCATATTACGGACTGTATATTGCTCTATAATTTTTTTGTAATTCTAAAATTGCTAAATTGTAATCGCAGACAAATTTAATCGAGTTGGTTGTGGATATAAGAGTAGTTTCACAGTGAAAAGCCATCGTCATTTTGAATAAACAAAACAGGTGACTTCGCTAGTCTCTAGAAAGGCAACAGCTGATATCGAATCATTAGTATTTGTGTTCCTTTGCAGTACACACCTCTCTTATGGATACTATTGTATTTTTCAGCTTGGGTGGCTACCCCGAAGTGGCGAAGGTCATATTCCAAATTGCCTCTCGTTTTGCCAACCGCCATCAAAAAGCGGTACTGCAACAGTTCTACCGTCGCGTTCGTTTCTTGTATATATTTACAAGTTCAATTACGACGTTGCAAGATGCACTGGAAACTGTCGAAGAGCAAATACAGTCGTCGTGGAAAATGGTGGAGAGGGTGCAGCTGTACCTGGAACAGCCTCATATGCATACAAATGGCACCAATTATCGTTAGCGAGACGCCGCTGTGTGCTCAAATAAATCTTGTCACCGTAAAAATATGAACAATTTAAGCTTTTACTGTAGGTACTTATTTTATGAATCAGCTTTTGGGTGTAGACGGGACTGTTTCTGGGCCGGTGGGACTTGGCACTTGTGACTTGCCAGTATTGTGCGCCGCCGTTGCACTTCAGTACTGCAGAGATTATGCTGCCGATTGAGAAAATACCCGCTCGCTTGACGTTCCTATGGGTGTTCGAAACCGCAACGACCCAGTGATGTGCTAGTCGTAAACAGCGAACCAATCTTATCATCACTTATCGTTGGCAATATATTTGCCGGCACGAGCTGTTAATTTTGTCTGCCGAGTGTGATAGTCCGCGCAACTGTTGTCTCGAATGCGAATAGAGAGTTCGCTCAGAAGCATTTCGACGGTCTGTGCGCGTAGATGCCAGTGTCCAGTCCAAAAGAATTAACATAAGACAGCAAATCCGATTTCGAGCTGAATTAAATATTTAAGAGATTGTGAGCTGCTGACGTAGAGCCGCTCAGAATGTCAACGTTTGCTCTCTGCGCGCTGCTGTCGCTCTTAGCGGGAGTCTCATTGGTTCACACAGACGACATTGATTACCGCTTGAAACCCTATGTGGTGCCAGATGCATACGACATAACGATCAGGCCGTATTTGCTGGACACAGATGGCACCAATCGCTTCACGTTCGATGGAGAAGTGAATATCACACTGCACGCCGTAGTGCCGGGCACACGTGAGATAAAACTGCACAAGGCCTACATCGACATCAGCGGGGCGTGGCTGTACGACAATTCCGGCGAAATTGTGCAAACCATTGACGTGTCACAATTGACCTATGACAGTGTGACGGATTTGCTGACGGTACGTCTGGACAATCAGCTGAAACTGATGGCGAACTACACGCTGCGCTTTGTCTACAAAGGACAAATACGCGACGGCATGGCGGGATTCTTTCGCGCCACGTACACCGACCCGGAGGGCGAAGAGAAGTGAGTGCGAATTTTTCAATTGTTTGAAACGCCGATCCAAAGCTGCCAAATGTAACTAATAAACTTTTCATTTCATCATTTCATTGCACGTAGATGGATTGGCGTGACGCAGTCGCAACGCATTAATGCGCGCACAATATTTCCCTGCTTCGATGAGCCTTCCTTCAAGGCCACGTTCCGCATGCACATCAGTCGCCCTAAGCAGTACAACTCTGTTTTCAACACTCGTATCATTAGCAGTGCTCCAGAGAGGTAAGCTGTCAGGTGTTGCCTTGGATTTACCATATAATGCGCATTAAGGCTTTTTGAGCATTGTGAGACCTGGACATCTCTAAAAAATGCAAATATTTATATTTGAGGCCGTGAGACTATTTTGCCAACTCTATGATTTCTTACCAAAATTACTTTGACCTCTTGTTGAAAAAGAATTTATTTAATACAATACAATCTGTTTTACAATATTCTAGCAATGATCGTTATTTGGATAGCTTCGAGGAAACCCCAGTCATGTCTACCTATCTGGTTGCCTTTATTGTCTCGGAATTTATACCACGTGGCAGCGACGATGTGGTTATAATCACGCGCCCAGAGTATAGCAACAAAACTGATTTCGCTTACAGCGTAGCGGAGCGTGCGCTCAAGGCCTACAACAACTACACTCAGCTACCCTACAAGGAGCTGGGTAATCCCATAATGCAAATGGCCACATCACCGAAATTTCCCTACAATGGTATGGAAAACTGGGGACTGGTCATTTACAGGTCAGTCATTTACTTGAGTCAATGGCACACATAGAGGGGAGGGGTTCAAACACCCAAAATCAAAAATTGTTGGTGAATTTTATGGTATTGGGCTCAAAAGTTTTACGCAACATTCCTGTCTCCAAAATGAAATCCTGTGTGCGCCATTGCTTTACGCTTATGTAATGACTCAATATACCAACTACAAATTGCAATCTTCTTTCTATATATATATATAGTGATTCGGTTTTGGTGCAAGAGCCGGGCTACACAGACGGCTGGGTGAACAAGCAGTACACCATCAGCATCGTTGTGCACGAAACGGCTCACATGTGGTTCGGCAATAGTGTGACTTTCTCTTGGTGGAGCTATTTCTGGTTAAACGAAGCCTTTGCGCGCTATTATCAATTCTTCATGGCGCATGAGGTGCATCTAGAAAATTTTGGAATTTCAATATTAAATATTAATAAACCATTTCCACTTCACAGCTCTATCCCGAGTACCAGTTGGATGAGCAGTTTGTGATCAGCCAGGTGCAGTCGATCTTTGACACCGATGCGGTAAACAGCACACAGCCGCTGACAAGTCCCGAAGACAGCATTCAATCACCAGCACAAATTGCCAGCAAATTCAGTTCGTTAGCGTACGCGAAGGGCGCGTCCGTTGTGCGTATGATACGAAATATTATGGGCTATGACCAATTCGATAATGCCACACGTGATTATCTGAAAGCGAAGTGAGTAATGTGTTGTTTGCAAACATTCTTTCGGTGGGTGTCGCTTCGATTGATTTACAGCCAACCCGATTAGATTAGACTTTACGTGTGCATAAGCTTCTGTTTGCATCAGAGCACATCAAAAATAGATAATTAAGTATATTTATTAATTATTTTTCTCGATGATATCAGCAACTTCAATTAACTTTTTACACTATAAACTCGTCCATGACGAGTTCTATTCTATTTCATAGATAAAGTATGTGCAAAGCGGCCGTTAGTTTTGAGAAGAAAGACATTGTACGAATTACGTGACACTTTACATGACTGCAAGGTTTTTAATTTTTAGATATGCCAAAACGGCTGCAATATTTAGATTTGTTTTTAGAATTTTTTGCAAGTCATCAATTTGATTTTATATGATTGGCACGACAGCCAAATTAAGTTGCAAAGTATATGAATATTTTAAAAAGAAACATCAAGCAATACAACACAGCCAAATTATTTGGCGGAATACACATTCGTATCGAAATAATAGCAAAAATGTACCATAGCCATTTTCATCACTTTTCATACTTTTTCCTTAAAAAATTAGGAGCCTCAAAATATGCTCTTTTATATGTTCCATTTATAGTCTGGAATACAAGCAAAACACAAAAAGATTTTGAATTGCTCGAAACAAAAAACAAATTAAAAATGTTGCATGTTTTGAGGCTCTTAATTTTTTAAAGTATGAAAAAGTATGAAAAGTGATGAAAATGTCTATGGTACATTTTTGCTATTATTTCGATGCGAATGTGTATTCGCCAAATAATTTGGCTGTACTGTATTGCTTGATGTGTCGACTTTCATCATACACCTAACTTGTTAATTATTTTACAAAAACTTTGTATGTTTTTGACCATCAAAGAAATCGCCTTAAAATTCCATATTTTCCGACTTTGTGGTCCAATTACCGCGGCATTTTAAAACTTATGAAAATAAGTTGCATCGAAAAAGAAGCCGTGTGGTCTTGTTAATGCGATTGGGTGAAAATCATGTCAATCGGTCTTTTGGTTTAGAAATTACGATCAAAAATATGGAAAAAGTAGAGGAAAAACTGAAAAAATGACACGGTACCTATATCTCACTAACTAGAGCTGCTAGAAAAAATCTGAGGATAGATTCGAAATCAAATTAGTAAGAAACAGTAGAAAAACTCCATGCAACAGAAAAAAAGGGTTTTTTTTGTTGTGCTGTGTTATCTTTCATTCTTTCAGTAATAATTTTTACATTTAGTTATTTTTTATTTTATGCAAAGAGAGCGTCCGCCGTAAAACGAGTGATTTTTCATTAATTTTCCTTAAGCATATCTCTTTTAAAATAACAACAAAAAATACATATTTCTTCACAGCCATTTGAGCAGTGTCATACCATCCGACTTCCTTTACCATCTGAAGCATTATTGGCCCACCACACCATCAGTGAACTTGGATCAATTCTTCTACGACTGGACAGAGCAAGTTGGCTTTCCAGTTCTCAATGTCACCGTGGCCTCGGATGGTCGCAGTATTACGCTTCAACAGAAACGTTTCCTGCTAGCACCCGACGATGGTAGCGATGCCTCGCTTACCTATACAATACCCATCACCTACACCACCAATACAGGCACCAATTTTAACAACCTAACACCGCAATTCTATTTCAACCAAACCAGTCTTGATTTCCAACTCGACAAGTCCTTCAAGTGGATCATTTTCAATCTGCAGCAATCGAACTACCATCGAGTGCTCTACGACACGTCCACGCTGTGGAACATACAGACGGCGCTCCGGCAGTCGCAACACAGCGGCATACCGGCCACAAATCGCGCTCAACTTGTCGATGATTTGTTTAATTTTGCACGTGTCGACCTCGTCGATTACGACCTTGTCTTCAAGTTCATCGAGTATCTGACCGCTGAGCTGGACTATCTGCCCTGGTACGCGGCATTCGCGGGCTTGCAGCGGGTTGCGCAGCGCCTCACCTTGACACAGCTTCCCGCGTTCAGTAAATTTCTTCTCGACATAACTGCGCCCATCTATGCGAAGTTGGGCTTCTACAGTGACAAGGACACTGTGCTGGATGTGTACAATAGACAAAAGGTGGTGTCGTGGCTGTGCAAGTACAATCAACCTGACTGCGCTAGCAAGGCTCAGGAAATTATGCTTGAAGTTGAAACTAGTGGCGTCAAACCCTCACCAGATTTCCGCGAGACGGTCTACTGCGCTGCCACCCGATCGGGCGAAATCAAATACTACAACATGCTCGATAGCTGGTTTCAGGCGGAAAATGTAACAACCGAGAAGGCAATGCTGGTGCGCGCAATGGGCTGTACGCGGTACTTTATGGATACACACTACCTGAGGATGCTGTTCCTCATTCCAGCAGAGTATGCAGTCGAGGGCATCACACCCATGTACAAAGAAAATCCGGAGAACGTGACACCGGCATTTAGCGCCATCACAACCTCAATTGAAAAATTGGCAGATGTGTAAGAGAACATTTTTCTTGTGAAATTATATGAAATTTTAAAGCACTGACAGGTACAAGTTATTTGTAACCATATTTAACCCATTCGCCAAGGACGAGTATACTCGTCTTTGGCAGGGTGTCATGTATTGCCAAGAAGAGTATACTCGTCCTACCTTAAATATGTTAAAACATGCAGGTTTTTGAATTAGCAAATTTTTTGTGGATAACAGAGCTTTGGTAAACAATAACACTCAAAATATAAATGGCAATGGGAATGACTTCATATAATTAAGGCTTGGCAGCGAATGGGTTAACTCTTCCGACCCCAAAGTTGCCTGAGAGCAACTTTATCTATTTGTCATCTTATAGCAAAAGCTGCAATTGATTTATGAGTTTAGGAAATTTATATTTTTAGAAGTCAATTCAAAGCAAATTACAAAAATTTTACTATTATCCCCAAAATAATTTCCAATCATCTGCAGTGATATCAGTGAAAGTTTGTGTTCTAATTGAGGTCTACGAATTGGGCGCGTTTGATCAGAACCCTGTTTCTTTAATAATGGTTAAATAAAATCAAAAAGTAATAATTTTGTATTTTTCCATAAATATTCAATAATTTTTCTGTAACTCAAAAATATTGATACAAAATTTATCTAACCCGTTTTAAGCTAAAATTGTTCAAAAGTAAACTAGCTCTAGAACTCTGCACACTTCTTAGGCAAATGTTTCATAATTCAAATACCAAAAAGTAATATCGAGACACAAGGCAAAATTCGGGGTCGAAAGGGTTAAGACTAGTTATGCAATAACTGCGTCTTATATTTTTTATCTATTTAGCTGTCTAGACCTAATCAAAAATATTTATGTTGAAGCTTATGTTATGTCTTTGATTTATAACTATTCTATTTCATACAGAGTCGGCTGGTCGAGCGCTGCTGATATCATCAGTGACATTGCCAACTACTTTACCACCGGCGAGCAAAAGCAATTGCTCGAGAAGTTCATTGAAGCAAAGGGTGCACTGTTTGGCAGCTCGGTGTCGAAACTGGAAAAAGCTGTCAAAACTGTTGATTCAAACTTGCAGTGGGCTGAGCAACGTCTCGCCACTTTGTTGTTGTACCTGGATGGGCGAAATGCCGCCAGCCTGAATGGTTGTATGCCGCTGTTGGTTTTGCTAGTAGCAGCTTTCTATGTTTTGTTGCACTGATTACATGTTTAGATTGGCATTTTTTAATAAAAAAAACAAAAAATGTAACGACTCATGGTGAACTAATAAATATGTAGTGTGCCCTGAGAGGGCAAATTTTTCAAGGATATTGTTTTCATAAAATTCAACTGATATGTACAAACAAATGAAATACTTTGCACAATTTGTATGATGATGGAGAAGCGTTTTTCAGCCAAACATTGGCAAATTCAACAGTTTTAAAACCAGCAATAATTTTCACTTGAAAATAGTACAGTCAAAAGATTAAGCCGTTTTTATTAATTGAAATCATGATATCACAAATTTGTTGTTGTATTCTAACTGAAAGTACAATTACACGAGTTTTCTGTCATGTTTTCCTTTACTCCTTTCAATTTATTTCAAGTTATGCCACTTCTTCTTCTTTAATAACTACAAATGAAAGTTAAAAAGTTGAAAGAAACATTTTGAAAATTCATAATTAATTTTAATAGTTAAAAACATATACAAAAATTGTCAGAATTTTGCTTAAAATTAACTTTAACAAAAATTTATTTCGTCAAAAGTGACACAATTTGACTTAGGACTCTTTTGCATTGAGCTGCAGCATACCATAGCATAGCATCAAACTTCTGACATGAAAAAAAACCTAACTGTATTTTTGCAACAGTTAACAACAACAAAATATACTGATTTTTTGCTGATTGGTAGATATATGCATTGTGCACAGTATTAACACATAAATCCGAAAATTAAAAATTTTGAATTGTGTCACTTTTGTAGTGAGTGTGCGATATGTAGTTATATCCGCAACGTTCCATAAGAAATGTTACAATTTTTATACTCGGACCCTGTATTTTAAAGTGTTTTTCTATGAAAGCATTTTGTGGCTGTAATAATTACTTTAACATAAAACTGTTTACGCATAAGGAAAATTTGAATATTTCGTCATTTACTTCAGCAAAAATTAAAAAGAAAAATGATCTAAATTGAAAGAAAACGTCAAATTAAAAAGTTATCTAATTTTTTTGCTTCTTCTTCCTTTACTATGTCAACATGTCCCTTAAATAAAACATGTATACTTCTCTTCTTTAAACTAAAATATTCAGTTCATTAATTTCGTATTTTTCCTAAAACTTCAAACTATTCTAAGAACCAACAAAAAATGTTTTCCTGAAACCACAGAAGGTTCAGACGTCCACAAAGTAGCATGTCGCCATATGCCAACAAAATAGCAAAAGGGTTAACGTCCCCTTAGCTCTCAGCTGCCCGCATAGTCTGACCTTGAACGCCAAAATTTGGTCCCTGGCACAATGTGGCATCTCATTGCGTTTTGTTGTGACACTGCTTTTCGTCTCCTGCTCGACTCGCTCACAGCACTTCATATCGCACTTTCAGCCGTTCGTGTGGTCACTGCACAACAAGTCATTACTCTCATTTATTTTAATTGCCGTCGCTTCAGCATGTGTGTGTTGGCGTCCTTCCCCAATGTGTCCGGGGGTGGTCCGACCGCTTCGCACCTAATGCAGTTCCTATGTACGCAATTACGCAACGGAAAATTATCGCCAGTTCATCCATAACGTCGCAGGCCAGGAACTACTGAAAAGTAATTGCGCGCGCCATCAGTAGAGCCAACAGCGGCCGAGGGCGACGCTGCTCATTATGCGAGCGACTGCGAAATGCTTTTACGCCAGCAGCAGCAGCAAATGCCGCCAGCGCGCACTGCCGTTTGGTATAAAAACCAGCGTTCCGTGTGCATTGGTCCCTTATTTGCCAACATTTTTTTGGTATCGTACATTCGCAGGACTCGCCCGCGCACTCGCTAGCTCGATCGGACGTGAATTGCTGTAGGCGTGTGTGCTGATTTCTGTGTTGCGCATTCATTCTGGTCACAGCAATGCTGCGTAAAGTGCCACGTGGCAAGAGCACCGCCGCCGATGTCAACAACAACAATCGCCGTTTCTTGGCCGTCATTTTGCTGTACTGCATTTATTTTGTGCTCGTGAGGTTGGGCGCGGCGCAGGCGGATGACGGCATTGCCACAGCCAACAATGGTGACTGCTGCATAGTTTGATTTTTTCGATTTTTCCAGCTCTCTACATGTTTGACTTATTCAACTCAACAGATATTTCGCACATTGGCGACGACTGCCAAGTGACGCCCGTCATTCATGTGCTGCAGTATCCGGGCTGTGTACCGAAGCCCATACCGTCATTTGCTTGTGTCGGACGCTGCTCCAGCTACATTCAGGTAATCGCCATCGCGGCGCCCAATTACAGCCACTAGATGCTTTTACTTTGGCAATTTGTAGGTGTCGGGCAGCAAAATCTGGCAAATGGAACGCTCATGCATGTGCTGCCAGGAGTCGGGCGAGCGTGAAGCGGCTGTTTCGCTCTTCTGTCCCAAGGCCAAGCACGGTGAGCGCAAATTCAAGAAGGTGCTCACCAAGGCACCGCTGGAATGCATGTGCCGCCCGTGCACATCCATCGAGGAGTCGGGCATCATACCGCAAGAAATTGCCGGCTACTCGGACGAGGGCCCCTTGAACAATCACTTCCGTCGCATCGCTCTGCAGTAGAAACACTGTTTACTACTTTTAAGTTTCATGTCATTAAAACCAAATTTAAATATTTATGTTTGCACAGAAAGAGTGCAACTAAATAATAATGAAAATAAATAATAATGTGTATGTAAAAACAAAAAAACTACGTCACAGTATGTGTTCTTAGAATTTTAATTATTGTGGGTCTTCTGGAATAATTTCGGATGGCTAATAGTCGATGTAGTGAATTTATAACGATGACGGCTGCACCATTATGATCCACTTCCGATTTTACCACATCATCAATATATACAACGATATTCAGAGATTATGCATTCTATTACAATAAATACGATCATCATTTGTCATTAATATCCATTAAAATTTGTTTACTGTTCAGTGCAATTTTCGAACGAAATCAACGTTTCGTTGAGCCATTCATCACTTTTCTACCATGTTCCAAAATTTATTAGAAAAAAGTCAAAACAGCGTTTTACACCAAACAGCCAAATTGTTTTAATTGCATTACAAGCACAGCTTGTAAAGCACACAATTCATGGAATTGTTTAATTGTATCAATTTTTCATAATGCTCAAATACGCTTTAGGTGAAATGTATTTAAGGGGTAACATCACTTTACGATTTTGCAGGATAATATATTTGTTTTTTTAGCTTAAGCAATACTTTGTTGTTGTAAAAACAATGTTCAGTTGTTCCCATAGTTAGAAAACAATTTTAACAGGTTCAATTCATAGTGAAATCAATAAAGTAGATAGATGACGTAAACTTATTTCTCTGAGTAGCAATTGTCAATGTGCCAATTCATTTGTGTCAATTTATATTGTTTTAATAGGTCTGTTTAGCAAGAATTCCAGTAAAAATTATGCAGTAAAAAATATCAGGAGAGTAAGCCAACTTATGCTCCCTAAAATCAAACTATCCAAAAAAAATAGACAAACAGCAATTTGTAAGAATTTGCAAGTTTTAACTCTTGGTTACACCACTGGGACTTGGCCCACTCACAATGCACAGTAAAAAGGGTGTAAACAGAAGGGTTAAAGAACGAAACAGCTGATCTAAAAGTTTCATTTGAAGTTTGAAGCAGTAGGGAAAATTCAGTTTAAATAGAAATTTAATGCAAAAGGCAAATAGTTCGTTGGGCTCAATCTACGATTCGTCCCTTTCAGCTGCAGCAAGTAAAGCTGAGCAAGACGGTTGTTGGTCGCGAACGCACAATTTCTTTGCCGGATGCAGTTTCCTCTAAATGCTTACAAAATTTCTTTTTCTGCAGTCGATCATATGGCAACCAGTCACATGTGTTTCTTGTTCTTCTTCTTACTGGCAAAAAGTTACTGGACAAAATTTCTCCAGTAAAAACTTACAAGTTCTCACGAAATGAACTGTCACTTTACGCTCTCAGTTTCTCTCTTGTTACTGGAGATTTGGCGTAAACAAACAGGATCCAGTAAAAATTTGTACAAATTCGTACAAATTATTCGTTGCCAAACAGACCTAATGTTAAAATTTACTTTCAGCACTCCAGAAATATATATTTTCGTAATGTATTTTTTGTTAGAAAAACATAGGAACTGCATTGCCGTGTGTTTTTTTGCAGAGACAGCACGTTTTTCCTGGCATGTAGATGCGTTTTTGGTGTCAGTTTTGGTACAGAACGTATTTTCAAACAAACATTTATTTTGACATTTTTTCATACAACACAGAATTATGACATTTGTCAGCAAAATGACATTAACTGTCAGAAAATAAGTGAACTATGAAGAGAGAGTTCCTGCTATCTGG
Organism: Melieria omissa; assembly: GCA_963971225.1. NCBI lineage: Eukaryota > Metazoa > Arthropoda > Insecta > Diptera > Ulidiidae > Melieria > Melieria omissa. Next base: position 22,417,898 of record OZ020267.1, on the reverse strand, counting down.
CACACTTTATTAATTTCACTATGGTTCAATTGTTAATTTCTCCACAGCGCCCTGGAGCACGAACCAAGCGCTCGAAAACGCATTTTTCTCTAATGCACTTTTTGCAAACTGAGTGGACAGAATACTCGGCATTTCTACAAAATTTTTTTTCAGAAAGCCCCCTTCGTACTACCACAGCTAATAGAACATAGATTATGAAATGTTTTGGTCTTCTGCAAAAAGGTATTTCATAGGCCGACGCTTCCGCTGCAATTTTTAAATAAAAACCAAATAAACAAATTCTATCCTGTATCAAAATATGTGTTCAATAAACTCTCTCAAAAGAAATGCCCTAACTTTTTTCATAGCCGCAAAGTAAATTGTCAAAGTTTGGCATTTTCTTCTGTCGCTAAAATGGTTTTACCCCTTAAAACATTTTGCAACAGACAACAAAATGCCAGATGTTAAAATCGTTTATAAATAAATATTTAAACCAAAATTAAATAAAATAAATACACGAATTTGTGCACAAAAAATTCTCGAGTACATTATTTCGGGCGCAAACAAAATTTAATGGGAAGATATAATTTGACAAAAACTACTGTCTGCCAGCTTAACTCGTGATTTACTCGTCAGCGGAACATGAGTCAACCGGGAGTCTAGCGTCAACACTTTGGCTTACTGAATTGTTGTTTACCGTTTGTATTGTGTACTTGTATTGTTGTATGTACTTGGATATGTATTCTGCAGTAGAGCGCCTGTATGTATGCGAACGAGGCTGTAGGTGCAATGTGTGAGAACGCTAGTTGAAATTGCTAGTAAGTAGCAACAATTATAGATATAAAAAACTTTTTTATAAAGAATATAATTCTGCTTTTATTATTATTATTTTTGCTTTCTATGAGACATGCAGCATTCGCTGCTTGTACTTTCGGCAAAATTTCAGCGACTTGTTCTTGTCCCATTTTCACTGCTGTCTCTGCATCTTTTCGCTGCCGCTATATGTACATAAAAATTTATATATGTACATATATGTGTGTTTACATATATATATATATATACTATATGTGCTTGTATATGTTTTTGTGTGTGTATGTAAGTGAAGCAAACATGTTAGCCAGCTCAGTTCAACTCAAACTCACTTGAAGCATCGCTTCAGTGCGAGCGGCTTGGCTCGATTGAGCTCAACTCAACGCCAGAAAGCCAACTTAAGTATAAAAAGTCTTCAGCGCTTGCGAAGGCAGTTTAGTCGCTGTCGTTTCGCGTGCGCGCTTTGTCTGTCTTCGAATTCGTGATTTTGCTGTCAAGTTTGTGTCTTCTCTCTTTCGTTTAGCGGGTACGTGCGAAGACGCTGTGTACGCGCTGCCGTACAACGAATCGTTTTTTCACCGTGCTAAGGGCCAATACGATTTCTTTTTAGGTTCTCCAGATTCTAACGAAGTTTTTAGTAAGGAAAATTGAATACAAGTGCGCGGAAATATGAAGTTTACTCTACTAGCGGTGGTCACCCTTGCGGGCGTTTTGGCACTCGTTTCAGCCGATGCTGGTAAGCAAGATTGATTGATTGATTGATAATGATTTCCTAGAGCTAAGTGTTTGCTTAAATTAAAAACCAACCAACCAAGTTTGCGCTTTGTGCTAATTGATAGCGTTCTTAGTGCACACACAGTGCAACGTGTGTATTTCGAAGTTCAAGAAGAAGATGATTCAAGATAGAAACTGAATGTTTTTTGTTTGAATTACATCATTTCTGTTTTGGGGATTCACCAGCAGCAGCCGCCGCGACAGTAGTGTCAATTGTTTGTACGAATGTCGACAAGACACGAAAGCTCACTAATGCTTGCAAATTCTTAGAAATTATATTTTTATTGTCGGTAAGAGTCTGAAACTAATTAAGCTCTTTGTTCAGGGTTTAACTTGTTTTTCAAATAATGAATATAGCCATCACTGAATGATGTGTTTTGTTGAAGATAATTTAGCAGTATTTACGGATTATACGAAAATTAAATATTTCCTTGTTGTTTTCTGAAATGGACAAAGTCTTCAGCTGAGTAAAACATTGAGTAGAAATCGAAGGTTTGCTTTTATTTATGGCAAGAATACACATATATTTCACATATTTCTCTGCTAAATATAAACTTGAAATCTTAGAATAGCTTCCTATTTCAGTTGTGATGATTTCTTTACTTAACTTCTATACTATAACTTTAACTCGTTTCCGTAAATGCGTAATTCGAATTTTAATTACCCGATTTGCTACATCTCCCACAAGTCACAAATTGAAGTCGAAATTTAATGGCTGAGGGCCACACATTGGATATTAATTTTTTCCAATAGAAATAATCAATTTATACGGACCGTAACTGATTGAGATTATGAACACACGGGCACCTTTCATTAATTGCCGTCGAGATATTCTTGGCAATCACATAAGCATCAGATAAGACGGTGTTGTGCGATTCGTGATTGCAGTTTAGATGAGGTAAAAGTGGATATTAAGACCGAAGAAATTAGTGTTCTCTTCTGAATCCCGATTCCCACTTATGAGTAGATATCAGTTCAGAAGTTAATGTAGCATGTCAAACAAGCATTCTAACAACTAACTAATATGGGAGTCGGAAATATATTTTACTATTAAATATATCTCACGCAAAATCGGAAAATCAGTTGAAATTTCTTAGGAATCAGGAAAAATCAAAATTGAAGCCAGCAAACACTTCAATGCGCTTTTGAAAACAACAACCACTCTGTCGCTTACACACTTTCACAGCCATTAAAAAAGTCCAATGGCTGTCGAGCTTCCGCATCAACCGAACAAATCACAAAGAACATCTTCGGCGCCATTCAGCTCGTCACTGTTTGCAAACGAATAACCAAAGCAGCACAGCAAAGTCTTCTACAGCTGATTTTTTACTGTTCTACCGTTGCCGCAGAATTTGCCAATGAGGCATCATTTAGAAAGTCGCTCTCGAGTGCGCAGTTCTAAATCAACTTTCGCCAGAGGCCACTATGACTTTCGAAGAACTCTCAGCCAACTCAGTGTTGAGTGTCTCAGTCTGCTTTCAAACAAACAAATCGCAATTAAATTTAATAAAATTTTGCAGCGTTGAAGCGAACGCGCGTGTAAATAAAATCATTTCTATTCTTTTCGAGAATTTCTAAATAGTCGCTTCGTACATTTGGGCAAGAAGTGGTTTGGCTGGTTGGCAAAAAACCGCAACTCAACCGGAATATTGAAGAGAGCAACAATAATACCGAAATAAATAACAATAAAGCGTCAGAATACTTGAATCATCGCGACGGCTTCAACTTCAATTCAACTTGTTTACGAACTGAAATTAATTCTCCCATTCCCTTGTTCACTGTTTCTTCGTTTTGCAGATGCTGGCTATTTCATTCCGAAAGCCTTCTACAAGCTCGACGAAGAGGGTCACAAATTGAACTTGAGTCCCGTCAGTCCTCATGTAAGTTCTACTAAATACATCTTTAAATAAATATAAATTTTTTCATATGATTTCTTCCACGCAGACCGCTCAGTATTTGCGTCGTCTGCGCAGACAGGTTGCCAGCTCGTCGTCCTCATCGTCATCATCCTCTTCTGATGGCGGTCCGGTATATTTCACCAGCCAGCAGGCCGTGCATCACACACCATCAGGGTAAACACTGAAAAAATAATTTTTACTAGTGAAGAATTCTATAAAATTTGAAATTTATATTTTTACCTGCAGTCTTGCTAGCCGTTTCGGTGAGACCTCGGGCGCTGTATCGTCGTCGTCCTCCATTCATGGCAACAACGGCGGACCAGTGTACTTTAGCAGCGAAACCGGCGTCCATCATAGCGGCGAACCCGGGTAAGTAACCACCTTTCGGGCTGTGGTTCTTGTGGAAACTTTATTAACTTTAATTTCTGTCGTTCACAGCATTGCTAGCCGCTTTGGTGGTACCAGCACCAACTCTGGTACTGGCAAGATAGTGCACACCACCGGCGTTGTCGATGAAAAGGGCATTGTGCACTACAAGACCACCACCACCAACCTGTAAAGCGGAACGTACAAGTATGAGGCCGCACTCACGTGATACCTACTAACATGTCAACTTGACATCTAGATTGCTCAAGTAAAATCATTTGATTTTCCACATTTGTTTGTAACACGTATAAATCCGAATTAAAGAAAACAATAAAAAAACAAAAAATACAGTAGCTATGTGCGACAATGTGAGGAATTTATTAACATATTTTCAAGACGTAATTTTTCTAAAATTTTCCGCAATTCATTTTGTAGAAGATGTAAGTACGAGTACTTGTCATTTCGTTACTCATCACTTACAATGCAACACACACGAATATGTAAGTTCTTAACTTGTGTACGAGTATAATATTACTTACCCAGCAAACCAAACGATATCGAAACGATATAGCGAGAATTTATCTCGTTTTCGAGTATTGCTAAAGTGTATAAAATGATATCGAGAACGAGAAAAATTACACTATCGTAACGATGTCGAGAATGTCGTTGCGATATTGAAATTATCCTATCCGAGATATCGTAACGATGTCGAAAATTTTGAAAATTTCGATATCATTTCGACAGCGTCATTTTGCTTGTTCTGAATAGCATTTTGGACACCATATTTTCTCCCTGAAAATTGAAATAAAACGCATAAAAATATTCAATTTGACTTGAAAATATTCCAAAAAAAATGCAAGCATTATCGAGATTTCGAGAATTTGTCGCTAAAAATTTATATCGAGAACTTCTTTGTAGGGTAGTTACAGTGGCGCACACAGGTGGGGTTTGAACCCCTTAAACCGTCCACACACAAAGATTTCCCATGAAAAAATATGGTTTCAAATGGTATTGGACTCAAAAGTTGTTCGCAAACCTGCCCCCGTCCCCCAAATGAAATCCTGTCTGCGCCAAAAAAATTTTCACAACTTTACTTAGAATTAACTCCAACAAAGATTAATTTCGTCAAAAGTTTCACAATTTGAATCACGACCCTTTTGCACTGAGCTACAGCTATCAAATACAGTGGCGGATTCAGGGGGGTGTTTTGGGGGTTGAAAGCGCCCCCCCGAAATATTAGGATCGACATTAAAACTACATACAAATTAAAAGACAATTTATGAATATCAAAGAATTACTTTTTGAAACCCCCCCGAAATATTTTTCTGAATCCGCCCCTGATCAAATAGCATCAAACTTCTCGACGACACAACTAAAAATAAGTCACTATATGTGGCTATGAAAAAGATGGAAAAACAAAAACAATATGCTGAAAATGTGAAATATATTTTTGCAAAATCTACAGTAACCCACTCTGCACCTGTTGTTATGAATCAATCAATTCAACATTGCCAGAAATGAACGCAAACTATGACGACATGTTTGATAACCTTAAAAAGTAGCAAAAATGATTAGATAAAGTTTATTTTGGTTCAAGTTTTTAGGCAAAATGTTACCTCGGTCCGAAAAAAATTATTAAATAATTATTTATTACTTTGTTTTTTAGCTTTCTAAATCACTAAGCCCAAGAAACATAGCTTAAATATTATGCAAGATGTGGCTTTTTTCCCAATACAACTTTTTGTTTCATCGTTTTATTTCTTGAAATGAGATGCACATAAACAAATGTTTATATTAAATAAATGAATTAACAAAATTATACAATTTATTTTTGTTTGTACATGTTATGATGTTCTGATTATGAAACAATTTGATTTTTGTTTATTTTACCTCAATGGATAAGTAAAATGGAGAATCAAAAGTTGTGGGTTGATTGCATCCAACTTTATTAAAAAATGGTGTTAAATTTTAGAGAAAGTTAAAAAAAGTGCTTGTTCTAAATAAATCGTACAATTGAGAACATTTGAATAGTGAAAAGTGAATCTGCATATAATTGTTTATCCTGACTGACCGATTCATCATTGCCCAGCTCAAACCGCTAAAGCTACAAATATGAAATGTGAACTGTAGGTACATCTTGAAAAATCCGCCTCCGCTAATACGGGATTTTTTGAAATTCGGAGTCTAAAGGGGCAAATCATGTGTTAAGGTGTTGTATAAAGAAATGCGACAAGCCTATTGATTTAAAATTTGGTGAAAACACTACAAATCAAAAATAATGCGACACGTATATTTTATTTTTTCGAATATCAAAATTTAACGGGATGAACAAAGGGTTAAGATCCATAGGCCTCTTGACTTCAAAGTTGGTGAAAACACTTGATATCAAAAATAATTTAACACGTGTTTCTCATCTTTTTCAAAATCAAAACATAAAGGGGTGAACCAAGGGTTAAAAGTTTGAAATATGAAAGAAATATGAAGAAGTGTGATTTTTACGCTTTTTGACTTCAAACTTGGTTAAATGTTTATTTATTTCAAATGTGAAATAATTCCATATGTGTTTTTGAATTTTTCGAAAGTCGATATCTAACGAAGTCAACAATGGGTTAAGAGTTTGTGTGGCGAAACATGATTTAATGCACCAATTGACTTCAAATATGGTGAAAGGTGAAATTATTTCTCAAATTAGAAATACAGTCGTGTCTGGATATAGTGAACTAATTATTGCAAGGCCTGTTCACAGTATCGAGGTTGTTCACTATATCAAGGTTAACATTTCTGTTCAAAAATTCGTTTTATTTGCTCCAAATATCCTTTTTGTTTTTTGCTTGAAAATTTTTTTCCATATTTAGAGGCTCGATGTCAACATTTGGGTGTTCACTATATCGAGGTGTTCACTATATCGGGTGTTCACTGTACCCAGACACTACTGTAATGTGATAAGTATTATTTCATAAAAATCAAACGGGATCAACATAGGGTTAAGAAGAACTCGATTTATTGGCCTCATTGACTTTAAAAGTGCGTACAAAGCCACGATGCGCGGCTAGTCATGAATATTTAGATTTTAAAATTGATGGAATGATGAAAAAACGTTTCCTGTAAAATTTGGGTTTTGGCTCATACCATAAAAACGCGGGAAGGGCTCGATATGGTCACGCTAGGCGAGTTAAATTCCTTTTGTCCAATTCACAGTTTGAAAGACATTGCATCGCTTTTACTCCCATCTAGTGGCCACTAGCAAACGTCACTGCATAATTGTTAAACGATGAACTCTCTGAGCACAACAAAAGGCCAATAACATTTGCAACCGAATGTCGGTGCATGATGAAATGTCAAAATTTTCAAGGGTTGTCGCTACTATACAAACGTACCATATTTCTACTACGCTTTCGAAGCGCATTGACTCTTTAGCTGCACAGCAGCAAAAATGTCATTCGCATTTTTACCGTCGCCGCGACAGCTGGTAATGGGTGGATTTCGGCTTGTACACCGCATATTTGCCGTTTAGCTTTTATCGCGAACGCTCTGCTTCGCGCTTTTGTTGCTGTTGTGCTGTTATTCGATTTCGTGTTTGCTTTGGCAACTGCTTCGTCGCTCGATTTTGATTCATTCATGAGATTCGCAACAACAAAACAAATAAAAGTGGAAATACAATAGAATCAAAGTAAACAGAAGGTAAATGGATGCGTGAGAAGAAGTAAACAAATGCAAGTTGCGGAACAGAAATAGAATTCTTGGTGTGCCGGTCGGTGTAGGGCAGTGGAAGTAGTAAGAGTTCATGTGAATTTGACATTTGCATTTAAGCAATTGTGGAGAGTGGCAAACGCGCAAGCGAAAAGCAAACAGGCAGCCAGCGAGCGAGCGTGGACCAGGGCTGCTGAAGTTGCGGGCGCTTTGTTGTTATAATTCTGTCGATTGTTTTTAGAGGGGGCGAGCACCGCGGCCAAAGCCAAGCGCAACGCGGACGCACCCAATTCCAGTTTTTGTTGCTTTCGGTGCGCTTTTGTTTCAAGCATTTTTTGTTTTGTTCAAGTTGATTTCTTTTATACAACAATTTGTGATTTTATTGTTTGCTGTGGGTGAATAGTGGCTGCAAGTCGAAATCGCAGTCGTCGTGCAATTCGCGGAAATTGTTGAAAATGAATTGCAAAAAATCTGAGAACTGCGGCCAAAAGGCTTATTGAAAAATGTAAACCGATAATAAAGGCGAGTGAAAATATTGAAACGAAAGTGAATGGAAGCAGCAGCATCGATTACCGACTGCAAGCAGGTTTTCAGAATTGGAAACTGCTCGGCTCCAACCTGACAGCGATAGTTCCATTGATATTGGTTGCTGAAAATGTATTGAACAAATTTAAATCACATTTAATGCGACGACAATAAATCCATCCGTCAGCCGTCAGCTGCTAAACCAACGATTCAAGCCAGTCAATCTGATTAAATCCTGCAATCCATCCAACCCAACCCCCCACCAACAAGAATACAAAAGCTCAAGCATAATGTGCCAGCAATTACAACTGCAACCAGCCGCAGATGAATGGCGACAGCAGGGCGCCATGCAGCAACACCAACGACAGCGACAGCAGCAGCGCAATGCAGTGCCCTCGGCGAAGCTGAAATCCTATGTGACCGCAGCGTCAGCCAACTACACCACCGCTTCGTTCTCATGCTTTATTTTTGGTCTACTGTTGCTCCCACTGACGACAACGCTGGCTCACGAACACCGCAATTGCCAACATTTCCACCCAAAAGCGGACGAGGTGAGTGATAGCAGCAAAGCCAATTCAGCATTCTAGGGTCATTTCACGTCTGTATTTCATAATTTTAACTGTGGTCCGTCTAAATACGTTGTAGCCTCTTGGGATCTGTTCAAACGTATGTACAAAAAAGTATCATTCTATAAATTCTGACTCAAAACGTCTCGCATTCATCTCGCGATTGACAAACAAACTTCATTTTAAGAATACCTTGTCGCGATTTTGTACAAATACAGGCAAAATCTGACATCTGCAGTAGCTTTCCTGATGGTCCCCGTTTTCACAGCGACTACCTCCCCATTTTTTCGGCACCTTTCACCGCCTGTCCCAATCGCTTACCTTTTAAAGTCTTTGCTAAATACCCTTAGGAGGAGGAGGTCTTCCCTTTTTTGCCTGCGTTGAACTCCTTTGCTCATTCGCTCCACTAAGTCAAGGCTTAATTTTGCTTTTCTGTCACAGTGAAAAGGTCGCTTATAAAATATTCACTTAAAGTTCCTGCAAAATTGTTGCCCGACTGACTTTCGTTAAAGAAGTAGAAACACCAAAAATTATTGTTCAAGATTTATGTTGAACCCCGCAGCGTGCTGCCAAAAAGTTTGAAAAGTGTTTTTCGTTCAGTATTAACTTTTTGCACTTTAGCCACGTTATACTATTGAGGCTACGAGCGTGTAATTTTTTTCAATAGATTTTATTATTCTTTTTATCACGACCTTGACTCCTTTAGCCATATCGACCGTCGTCAGTACTCAACAGGCGCATGACTTGACTCTGCAATTCAAATGCGTATAAAAACGTAATGTAGCCGCCAAAAAAACATTGCATACATATGTATTATGAAACGAGTTAAACATGTTAACACATTGGCTGCAAATCTGAAAAAATTTATGATGTATATGTAAATACATTTCAAATTAATATTAAATTGCAACGGTAATTATAAAAGCACAATGTTAAACCATAAATTCATTTTAAAATTGCTCGTAATGGGCGCCAACATCATTCATGGGTGTATATTCATAGTAATAATTCATACATATTATGAGTTATATTATACATGCATATGTATGTATAACTGTCAGTGAAAGAGCCCATGATGAACTACGTCAAGCTTCCCGCAGCTATCGATGCTGTGGGTGTTGCTTTGCAAGCCGTTTTATTTCCTGCTGAAAGAAAATAAAAGTTTTCTATTTATAACAGTTGGGCTGAAAAGTTCTTCGTATTGTTTCTATGAGATGGCGCCACTAGAATAAAATCCGTATCATTTTTAGGTAGTACCAACCTTCAAAAGAAACGTGTACAAATTTGACAGCTGTCTGATTATTAGTTTGTGAGATACAGCAGTTTGAGTGAAGTTTTATTATTTTGAAAAAAATGGATAAAAAGGAATTTCGTGTTTTAATGAAACACTATCTTTTGATGAAAAAAAGTGCTGCTGATACCAAAAAGTGGCTTGATGAGTGTTATCCGGACTCTGCGCCGGGCGAAGCAACCATTCGTAAGTGGTTTGCTAAATTCCGTACAGGCCATATGAGCACCGAAGACGATGAACTCAGTGGACGTGCAAAAGAGGCTGTTACGGACGAAAACATAAAAAAAATCCACAAAATGATTTGTATAGCTGACACTCTAAAGACATCAAAGGAACGTGTTGGACATATCGTTCATGAATATTTGGGTATGCGAAAGCTATGTGCAAAGTGGGTACCGCGCGAGCTTACAATCGACCAAAAACAAGAACGTGTCGATGCTTCAGAGCAATGTTCAAAAATGGTATTGAAAAGTTGGAAGATCGCTATAATCGATGTATCGCCCTCGATGGCAACTATGTTTAATGAAAATATCGAATTTTACCAAAAAAAATGTGTTTTTCTATAAAACGATACGAACTTTTCAGCCCAACTGTTACATAGGTATATGGGCTTTTATGTATATCCCGTGATTCTTATTTTAGCACATTATTTGAATGACCCACGAAGGCCACTAATAGTGAACTCTTGGAGTTTTGGACAACTTTTGTGTGGCCGTAAGGAATAACAGCCAAAGTCGAGTTTGGACAAACTTGAGTTATTACCACCATTGCATTCGTCGTATTCAAATGTACTACTACACAAAATTCTATGGCTTTTGCTCATAAAATGAATGTTTTACGCCCAAAAATCTAAAATTTATCTAGTGTACTCTAAAGCAAATTCAAAAATTAAAAGTGCTCTCCTGAAAACTTCATAAAATCGACTTTGGCTGTTATTCCTTACGGCCACAGTTTTGTTATTTTATGTTTGTGTCTTCAACGATGTCCACCTGATACCGATGTTGAACCCTGTACATGCGGTTCACAAGGTTGAGGCTCTTTCAGAGCAAGTTTTGATCGCCAATAAACGTTTCAGTTTGTCTATTGTCTTGTGAGGCCGAAATTACACCAGCTGCTGTTTTATTCTTCGCTCAATTTCAAGGCTACATTATTACTCATCGTTGATACTGTTACTAATAATTATATTTCATCACATCTGGTGTGCTATTTTTAATTCGGACTGATATAGCACCTTCCAAAAATTCACTCATAAAATGAAAAATTCAACTTTATTCTTCGAAATGGATGTTGTCCACTTTAAAGTAATCCTCATGCAACGCACTTATGTCAACGCTTCCTTGTGGTATTCGATATTCGGTCAATCAAGAGCATCTTTGATTCTTGTATTATTTCCTCTCAGCTGCTTAAACTCTCAATCAAGCATGAATAAGTCACAGGATGCTAAATCAAGTGATTTTGGTGGTATGAATGGTAATGATTACGTTTTTGAAGAGCAACTCACGGATAATAATAGCATTGTGCGAAGGTGCTCTTCGTTGTTGCAAATTTAACTGACTTCATTGCAAAAATAGAAACATGCACAAAAATAAATGTATTCAATCTTTTACATTGACAAAAATCAAGTTAGGATGCTGATATTTAGAGAGAATGTTGGTGAATGGTGTGTCAACCTACAGAAAAGTCCAATGGGATGACTGAGAGCGCCATACGTTGTGATTTCGGGATTTTTTGTGAAAGTCAAGTATTCATTGAAACAAACTATAGATATTATGTATCAGTGTACGAAAAATGTCGCTTAAGAATTGATAATTTGTCCAACCGGTTTTTGAATCGCTCAAACTGAGAAGGCGGTTGAAAGGTGGGTCCTTCACCTTGTGGCAGTTTGGTTTATTGTTTCGAAAGCATTAAAGTGGGTATTGCATATACAGTCGTGTCTGGGTATAGTAAACACCCTATATAGTGAACACCTCGATATAGTGAACACCAAAATTTTGACATGGAGCCTCTAAAGATTGAACAAAATTTTGAAAGCAATTTCAAGCAAAACCAAAAAGCGTATTTTGACCAAATAAAACGAGTTTTTGAACCGAAATTTTAACCTTGATATAGTAAACAACCTCAATACTGTGAACAGGTCTTGCAATAATTTGTTCACTATATCCAGATACGACTGTACTTAAGCAATGTATCCTGCTCTTTAAATTTCCGACAAGTGTCTGACATAAAAGCAACAACTTTATATACAGTGTGTTTCACAAAACAAATTTGCCTAAATTTTTTACGGTGTATGATAACGCTACCAATCAAACGTTAAATTTTAAAATACATATAAATATTTATTGCGCGGTGTAGTAAGTAATTTATTTTTGTGCTTAATTTCGAAATAGAAGCACTTTACAAGCCGCTATTGACTGAAGCTCATCTCCAAAAAGGGCAAAGGAAAACTTGGATCGGGATTGGAGTAAAGTTATTTTCACGGATGAGTCGACTTTCGTGGTTTCGAATATCTGGAGGAAAGCTTGAATTGTTAAAGGCCAAAAATTTGTTCAGCGGACTGTTAAGCATCCTACAAAGCTCCACGTTTATGGATGCTTTTTAGAAAAAGGATTTGGCACTTTAATTATCTTTACACAAAATCTAAACGCCAAATTTATGATCAAACTTTATGAAAAATTAAATGAAAAAATGGACCGGATAAAAGTCATTGGATTCTACAAGAAGATAATGATTCAAAACACCGTAGCCACCTATGCACATCTTGGAAAACGAAAGAAAGTATACAATAGCTAGATTGGTCTGCCCAAAGTCCCGATGCAAATCCAATTGAAAATGTATGGGCTTTTATGAAAGATAAGTTCCGTAAAAAAAAAATAACAAAATTTAGAGAAATTTTTCTTCCAAAACATTAAGCGAAAGTTTTGTAAGACTATGTCAAGCAATTATAGACAGCAATGGGGAATGAAATGGAATATCGCGCACTAGGTATTTAGGTGTGTAACAGTAAACAAGTAATAAAACTCTGAGACACTGTTTTTTTGAAATTTTACAGACGCATCTGTTTTGTGAAACACACTGTACGTAACCAAAAAACGTTTCGACACGTTTAAGCAGTGCATCCTGCTCTTTAAATTTTCGACAAGTGTCTGACATAAAAGCACAAACTGTTTATAATATAATAGATATTTGCCAACTTAGTTGGCCAGCAAGTAAGCGCAGACCAGACTAGTAATTAGAGACTAGTGACCAGAAAAACTTAGCTGAATAATACCGGTTTAACCTTCATTGCTTGAGCTGGAAATAGTTCACATGTAAATTATATTTTGTAGTGTATGGTATATATTTCACTCGATCCACACTTTGTTTTGGTCACAAGAATTGGCGAATGTCATCAATTGTGTGGAATTCTTGACCGCAGTATTGTGATGGTTTGCAAATTTGCACCTAACCGTAGGAACACAATTGAAGCGTATGAGCGTATTTACGTTCGACGTATTGCGTTGTCAAATTAAATTTCATATATTTCTATGAAAGCGCACACAATTGACGACGCAAGCGTATGAACGTAAAAACGTCATACGCTCACTTAGATCTATTTCTATTTTTTACGCCGCGTATGGGCGTATTATTCATTTTTCGGCAATTGAAAAACGTATTTTGACTATTTTAGACGTTGCTGCTCACGCTGAAATTGTGAGCAAGGCAACGTCTGAACGTATTTCAGACGCTCCAGTTGTGTTCCTACGGTAATAAATAAAAACGAATTCTTAAGATTTTTCTATAACTAATATTTAATATCATAGAATACGAAATACTTATTACGAGTATATAAGAACTGCAGATGTGCAATCAAGCATTAACGTTTTGACACATTTTCAGCCGTTTTTTGTGCCCAAAGGTTTATATTTCCCATTGCCAAAAGTAGTTTTAGTACATAGTATCTGATATAATTTAATTAACTGGCTTTCACTTAATGTCATATCAATGAAAACACTTGTCACGATGTAAAGGGCGTTCCACGGCAAAACTCCATCCACTGATCAGTATTTTATTAGCAATAAAATGTGGTTGGTTGGCATTCGCATTGGCCGCCAAAAAATTGCTCATACCACGCCGACGCGTCGCGACGGCGCGCCGTGTTTCCATTGGATGAAAGCGATGTTTGTCGTGCTGACAAGCTGCGCTGCACACCGCTGTTTTGCTCAAAGTTTAAAACGATTTTCGTTATCTGCACGCAATTAGTGAGCAGTTAAGCAATTAAATAAATAATAAAGGTTTGGCGTCTGTCGACAAACAGCAAAAATAGCCATCGCGTCAAAGTAATGGCGCCAAAACGAAAATACAAAACAGACATTGAGTGTATGCTCGAGATTTTTGCCCAGAAATAAAGTTAAATTATTTTAACGCGCTGAGCAAAAATTTGCAAAAGCAGTAACGAGCTAACACACGTATTGTCTGAGTGACAGACTCGTCAAAAATGAGTTACCACAATTGTTTTTCAATTGAAAATACGAGTTGAATTGTTTATTATGCCGAGCTACGTGTAGATTGCGACTATAACACCGTGCGACAACAAATTTTACGCACGAAAAAATCGATATACTCACAAAACTAGGGGCCAAATGTAGTAAAACTGCGTAGTAGCGTAGTATTACATTTTATATATCTTAAACTAATAAAGTTAGAAGAACGAAGTTCAAAGATGTAGTAGTGTACATAGTTGTCCTTAAGATATATTTTGTTTCAAAAAAAAATATTGGAAATTTGCAAGGATATTCAAGGGTAAAGTTTTAAAAGTGCATTTTCAATACCTCTTCGTTCTTTTGCACCAAAACATTAAATTTTCTTCGATTCTAAGTTTTTATCTTTCATTTGATACCCATATTGTTATTTTAGAATGCGCTCAATTTTTGAAATAATTCCTTGAAATAAACATGTCCTTTAAAAAAAAAATCCTGACGTCAGAGAGAAAAACTAAAAACGCAGTTTTACTACATTTGGCCCCTAGTTTCGCGAGTATATATATTTTTTCGTGTGTTTTGAAATTTTTTGACTTTTGTCGCACGGTGTAATAGTGTGCAGGAGAAATAAAAAGTCGAATCAATTTAAATATCAAATTCAAATGCATTGTGCTTGCTGGTACAGTATGAAGTAATGAGTTACGGATTTCTAAAGTTAATTTAGTTTGAGGATATAAATGCCGGATAAATTTTGAACACAGCGTTTTAGGGATTTTAAACCTGAAGTGGCATGCATAATAATAACACAACTACAAAGATAGTAAGGGAGAGGGAGACCTGGGTTGTGAACCGGGTTTTATTTTTTGTTTTCAGAGAATAAAGATATCGAAAAATCGAAGATACCGTTGGAAAGGTAAATATAAAACGCAAATTTGTTATGAAGACAGATTACCGTTTTGATAACAATTTAACTCTCTACGTCCAATTTTCTAAGTGCGAGATTTTGCGCTTTTCCAAAAAAAGTGGCTGGGTTGTGAACCATCTGGCAAATCGCAATTCAAGTCGCAATTCAATACGTGTTTACACTTCGGTGTAACCACAAAAGCAGAGTCATATCAAAAGACAAACTTGACAGTTGAAAGATAGGCAATATGTCAATTAGGGAAAGTAAAAACAGTAATGGTTCACAACCCAGCCCTTTCCCTTACTTTATCCTCTTGGCGAAAGATTGCTTAATAGAAATCAGATTTGTCTACGAAATTCACTGACTTTTTCCAACAATCACCAAATCGATTTCGGTACAAATTATCCCTGAATCTGAGGTGAAATATTCCATTCTATTGACGCGTCCACACTTGAACAAAGGTGTTATTCTTGAAGAGTATTTGCTTACGTATCTTACAAGTACGTGTGACCCCATACGTCCTTCAAGTGTTTACGCTAGTGTGGTTAATTGTGTATTTTCCACGAAATCGTATTATTACATGCATTTCAAACGCTATTAAAGTATTCTTGGAATGTTCTAATCATTAAAATATATACCGCACTCGTGTTAATATGTGAGTACATAGGAAGTCGCATTAAACCGGACTGTGAAAGAATAATAATTGTCGATTCTGTACCTACTAATAAATTCCGAATAATAATGTTCTTTATTATAGAACAAATGCAATCTGATTCACATTAAAATTCATCTCGTTGTTACTGTGAACACTTGTGGGCACCAGCCGCGCTAGTAACACCAACAATAATAACAAAAGCAATTCGCAAAGAAAAAATTCGCAGCCACGCCACTCAAACTGATCTCCTTTGTTAAGCGCATTCATTGTGGTGGCTACTTAAAAAGCGTTTGAAGTGAATGTAAAATTTTAAAATAGGGAAAAAATTGAAAAATTTTCAAATAAAAATAAAGTGAAGTAGGAAATGGGATTTTTTCGCTACTCAGCAGTGGTCACAAGTAGTAATAAAGTTTGATTAGTTACAGCGCGACAGGCCGAATTGTTAAAGCAACAGCCTCGACCGCGTCGCAACAACGCCAAAAGTGAACAGTGAGTGCATCACAATGGATGCCCACACACAGGCGCACACTGCACACACACCTATACATAAAAATGCATGTACTGCACTGTAACTAACGCTGGCCAGCGACGAATTTGCGATGTCAATAAAAATTGATTTTAATTTAATTAAACATTTAACAAAGCGTTAGCCAGTTAAATTTACCATCACCAATTGCTGCTACACTCAAGAGACGGCTAGAGATTTTACACTTTCAGCAAACACCTCACTACACCTCACGTTGTTTATCGCATGGTGTGCCGAAAGTTTATTGCAGCAATTGTGTTGACTAAACGTAAAGTGCCAAAGCTGTCAACAGCAGGCAGCCAGTAAGTTTTTGTTTATTTCTGATGTCGGCTCGACACATTAAGTGGGTTAATTTCTGCAGAACCGAGCAATGATAGATCGACTCTTGTGGTATTTTGTATTATTTTTCAATTATCCTCTCGATTTCACAATAGCCTTGTGGACGAGAGTCAACAAATCGAATATAGGCTAATTTGTTTGCATGCTAAATCACAACAATAATTGGTCGTATTTTGCATGAAATTGTTAAAAGTACTTAACCAATTGTGAAGCATTGGGTATCTTTTCACAAATTGCAAGATTTGCGTAAATGTTGATTTAAATTACAAAAAAATATTTTAATTTAAATTTGTATACGTATAAATAAGTTTATTTATAATTTTCTAAAAACACATGAAACCATTTTGGCATAACCGCGATTTACATGTCTAAATTATTCAACAACATGGATCACGGTTTTTAGAGTGGAAAGCAAAAACACATCACAACCCATTCTTGATTCTCTAAAAAATAAATTTCAATATTACTATTCTAGCATTCAAATGATCTTCAAATGGTCTTTAACCGTAGACCTACGTTGGGGTCGTTTTTGACCAAATTTTGTTTGTACTCTTAATATTTTTTTCAATTTATTATTTTTAGCTGTCATGTTTTAGCTTTCATAACATGAACTATTATCTATCGAAATCAAACCGTTTCATATTTTAAAAACTTAGTTGGCTTGCATTTTTTGTAATTTGTGTCATTTTTGACAATCTGGGTCGTTTTCGACCCGTTATATGTTGGTTGGTTGGTTGGTTGTAGTGGCTGCCTCTGTATGAGACACACTTAGGCCTTTTGGCCCGTTGTGATACCACAAATTGCACCCGTTTGAAATGTGTATACAACACTGCCTTTTCCAACACATGTTACAACACACATTTCAAACGGATGGCGGAAAGGGAGGGAGGGGACCTACAGTTTAACGCCGAATCGGAACGGCGATTGGCAGTTTTTCTTTCGCACTTGGAGGCTTTGCCATTGCCTGCCAAGAGCGCGATTCTTGTAATTCTCATTCCCTTCATGTGGATAGCGATAGAAGTAGATGAGTGTTTTTTCCAGCCCAAGCCAGGAATCGAACCCGGGGCGCTCGGTATGAGAAGCCAGCGTGCTACCCGCTGGACTATCGAGGCCGACAGTTATATGTCGACAATTATATGTCAGTTTTTTTTAATAATGTTAATTTTTGTACTAATTCCCATATATATTAACGTAGGTCTACGGTTAATTTATTCACTTTGACTTATGTTTTGATAAAAACAATAATTACTTTTGGGTTAGTTTCAAGATTTTTAACTCGAATTGTATATTTTCATTCAACATTTAACTTCAGTTTGATAACATTTCGTTTTATCCAAAAATAACATTTAAACATACTTATTGATTTGTAACATTCTAAGAGTTAATATAAAAAGATTCACTTAAGGGTCATAAGGTCAGCTCGTGTTTCGTTCGCTATTTCGTACCACGCACGCATTTCTGCGCTCAGTTGCGCACATTCGACTGCATTTGCATAATTGAATTAACTAAAAGTTCTACTAGTGAGTAATTAAGTAGTCTGATGGTTCTAAAAATAAAGCAGCTTAGTAATTTAAGTCCATTCAATCAATCACGCACCCTCCAAGGTCAAACGTAATGTTGTCTTCCAAAAACAAAAGCATCACCACTCCATAAGTATAAATCAACTGAAACATCTGTGTATCCAACATTTCGTGCATGAAGTGTCACCAATGCCACACACTCGAGTCGGTCGGCAAACTCCGCCCAACCTTGACCTCAATAATAATGCTAATGGATTGTAATTTCTTAATCTGCTTAAAAAGTGTGGCAACGCCGTAATGTGCGTGCGGTGTGGCATGAAATCCAGCATCAGTTCAGCAGCGCACACAACGCCTCGGCGGCTTTTAGCGCTTCACTCAGCCCGTCGTGCATGAAGCGCGTAGTTGAAAGAAATGAAGAAGCTGGAAAAAGCAAAGTCGCAAAACCGCCGCCAAGTCGCAAACAGCTGACGACTGATGGCTGAATGGCAATAAAAATAGCTTTGCGCCTTTATGTGTCCGATGTGGCGGTGTGCGTGTGCAACAATTGCTCGCAAGTTGCTGTAACGCCAATTGCAGCAAGTGAGCAATTCGTATTGATGGACGGTGACGGGGGCGAAAATGAAAGCTAAATAAGCAATAAATATAACACAACTGGATTCTTTTGCTTGTATCCATCAATTTATTAGTTTATTTCTGCTGCAGCAACTTTCTTACTCACTTGCAGTTGGCAGTTTTTCTATTCAATTGGCCACTTGCAAAACCTGCACCGGCACACCACAATGGCCAATGTTGTCGAGCGGCTGTTTTTAATTTACTGGTGGCTATAGCACCGACACAACCGACGTAAGACCGGTTTGGTGGTGTTGCGGTTAGCCGCAGTTGTCGCTGAAGCGCTTATTGGCGCTCTCGTGATATTGCTCTGCTGTTTGGTGCAGCAACAACAATGCGCAGCATTGTTGCAGCATCGACAGTGCGCACTTGTTGAATTAAATAAATACGTAAAAGTATCTAATGCACATGCCTTGTTGAAGGTTAGATACATTTCACAAAGAAAATTATCCGCACCACACTCACACATGGGGCTAAGGTGACCATTAGTAGATAATTGCGGTTCGGCGAAAAGTAGTTTACCTACACGCTGCGTGCGATGCACTTGAAAAAACATAGCGTGATTAGTTGGAATGATTTTCAATATGAATATTAAATTAAAATTAAATTTATTATAAGCACAATAGAGAATATCCCAACTATCTCCTATCTCCTGACTACTGTGTTATATATGTACTAGAGATGGCAATTTTTGGCAGTTTTGCGATCCCGGGATTTTCGGGATTGAAAATTCAAATCCCGGGATTCATATAACAATGTTTTTTAAATAAAACAATTTTCCCAAATTGCATAAACGCATGTTTATCATATATTTTCCATAAATATGGACACAGTTTGATTACATTTGGGTTTGTTTCAAGATTTTTTATCTTGAATTTTGTTTTTAATCTTTTCATTCAACATTTAACTTGAGTTTGATAACATTTCGTTTTATCCAAAAATAACAATGAAACATACTTATTGATTTGTAACATATCGCTCCTTCGCTGCAAGAACGTCATAACTTAATACTATATCATTCCGAGAAAATTCAATTTTAAAGTTTGTCATTACAGGCTTTTCGAGGTTTCAAAAAATTGTCCATGTCGTCATATGAGTAAGGCATCGAATGTTTTACAATGTAGTTTTGACAGATAATCGATAATATGCAGATACACATAGGGTTGCCATAAACTCGAAAATTTTTTTGACTTATGACGTTCTTGCAGCGAAGGAGCGATATGTATATTATTCGAAAAGTGCAAATATTTGCATTATTTTATAAAAAAAAAATAAAATCGTTCATTTGTTTGTACTTTTAGGGTTACTTTGATTTCGATAAAAAAGTTAAGCGTTTTGATTAAATGAAACTTAAGATCTTAAAAATACTAAGGCATTAAGTGTTTTGTCCAATCAGCAGGAATAAATACTGGGACAATCAACCAGATCTGGAACATTCCAAGGCGACTATCGGGTCATATAGTAGATAAAGATTCGAGAAATGTATGAGTTTATCAAAGAATAAACTGAGAATCTTTACAGGTATCATGACGGGGCATTGTCGGTTAAACTATCACCTAACTAAACTAGAAATCCGTGCAAAAGGCATTGCAGGTTCTGTGAAACTGCAATGCACATACTAGGAGAATGCCTTGTACTTATGCATGATCAGAAGAAGCACCTAGGGGAATTCCTCGTCAGAGGTGCGAACTGGGACTCCAGAGGTATAGGAGATATACTAAAGTTCCTCTTGGTAGTTGGGCTCACAGATCAACTGTGAGTCCATGAAGGGGGCATAATAGATCTTTAGGTTGCGGTGCACTATCCCCACTAATAATAATAACATAAGTGTTTTGTCCTCTTATCTAAAGCGAAATTGATTGCAAATGAAGAGAAACATCTTTCAGATTTCAGATTTCCTTCCTTCCTAATTTCCTTCAGATTTAACACTTGTTGGTTGAATCCTTAGTAAATAATTATAAACCTTTTACAAAAGACGCCCTCTATCCCTCCATTGCAAAAAGGTATATCAAAGTCTCAGATAAGGAATTGTTTTTTTTTTGCGTTAAATTTTTTCGTCTTAACTTTCCAAAAATTAAAAAAAAAAAATGTACCAAGTTAGTAATTTCATTTAAATACAATCCCGATAATTAAATCCCGGGATTTTCTGGACTGGAAATGTCCGGGATCCCGGTATTGAAATGCCTAATATGTACATAGATCTTTTTTTTATTTCTAAAAATATTCGAATACATTTCTTTTTAAGAAAGTGGTTTTCTAAACATTAAGTGTATCACAGTCTAACCATTCGAGACTGGGTTAACATAACCTCAAATCAGTGAAAATCAAACAGCACCACCAGCGCTTATCTGAATATTGCCGATTGCAGTTACATGTTCCTGTCGGTGCGCAGCATTTGTGCTGGCGTAGCATTCCCCACGTTAATTTCTATGGTTTCGTGAGTACATCAACAATAGCAACAATGACGCCGACAACCGCAACAACAGCCACACCACTCAAATTGAATCGTCTTATCACTCACTCTGCAGTGCCACGCACCGTTTTAATTAAGTGCACTCGTGCAGTGTTTGAATATGATTTAATATTTACAACCACGCCTCCTCCGCAGTCTGTCTCTGGCTGTGCATAGCTACAAATTCTTGAAATTCTCCACGCTCAAACTTCATATTTTATATTCTTAGATCCATAGAGCAAGTGATATGTGCTAAATAAAATACGGTGCGTATGGAAGGCTGTTTTAGTGTGATAACTTGTGCGTGTTTGTTGTAGCTTTGGCAGTGTTAGTTGCAATTTCAGTTATTTGAATCGATTTTATGTTCGCTTAGTTTACAAAAACTGTGCAAATGTGCCCATGAGAAGTTGATATTTTATGTTTTCACATACGCTTTTTGGTCTCGCTACGAAGCATGAAGTCAAATAAAGTATTTGAAGAGTTTAATTGACTTTATCAGCCTATGACAATAAGCTCATTTTGTTTACTTTTCATACACAAATCCAACCAATCCATTTGTTGGGTGTATCAGTGGCATGCAGATTGCTTGAATCATCAGTTTTGTGTGAATAATAGCTGATTGCCTATGGCAAACTTGCCATAGTCTGGAACAACAAATGTGGCTTTTTGTCATCTATTTGAGGCAATATTGTCTGCGGCTGAAAATCTGCAGAGCTCATTCAACCACTTGTAATCGCAATTTGTCATGTTTTTGTATTTCTGTTCTGCTTCATTGTTGCGCAGCTCATAAATATTCATTAGAATTTATGCCAATTGTTATGTCCATAGAGGAATAAAGCAGCGAAACCAACTGTGAGGCATTTGTGGCATTATTACTTAATTGTTTAATTCTCAGTTTTTATGTAATTATATCGCAGTCATTGCTGACATTCTGACTAATTGTGCATGCATGGTTTTCGACGATTAAATCAACACACTTGGCAATTAAGCGCGACTGTTACTTAATTAAAGCCTCCATAAGCCGCATTTAGGCTGCAAATTGAAAACGCTTGTAACGGGTGATGCGTAAATAAATGCAGTGCATAATTAAAAGTTTAGCATTTATTAGTGAATAATAACTAAATACTTGATGATCAGTACATAGAAACGCTTATAAATTACACTTTATCAGGCGTACAAAAAAACTTAACTATCGTTGCGAGTATCTACAAAATTGCATAGTAGAGAAATACAATATATGTAATTTTCCTAATAATTAAATGAACTAAAATAATTGGCATAAAGCCATCTTTACTGTCCGACATAATTAAATTTTTTTGTTAGTTGAGCAAATAACGTTTTATTTTAATGAGTAGAAACAGTAAACGGCTTTTATAAGCAGCGCTCAAAAGAAAAACAATACCAGGTGTTTAAAATAAAAAATTTCACTGAATATGAATTTGTGTTATTGAATAAATATGTTTTAGAAACTTTCTAACCGATGGCAGACAAAGCTTATATGCTGCCCGAGGCAAATCGCCAGACCGCCGCCCCCTAAATTTGTTGTATTGAAATGCTTGCGAAAATAATTAACCACATGTGAATTAAATTAAATTTTTTCATAAAAATCGATTGATAATCACAATTATAATGCACATGTGAGAATATTCATATGAATCCAACTGTAACCTTTCGCTACAGATTTTTACTGAGGAAAGTTGAAATTTTAAACATTACGTTTTAGGCTTCTATGTGGTTGTACGAGGGTTGCCTTTTATATTTTTTCAAAAAGTATAAAAATGCATTTTGTTATCATCAAAAATGGTTTCATTGCTTTTCAAGGTGTTCTCCTTGAAGATTTATACACTTTTGAATGCACTCAAACCAATTGTCGAAGCACTTTTTCCACTCCGATTGAGACACCTCCAAAACATGGTTTTTGAATGCTTCAGCAGCCTCTTCTGGCGATGACAATCGTTAACGAGGCATTTTTTTTTTATGTGCGGGAATAAAAAGATGTCATTGGGTGTTAGGTCAGAACTGTATGGCGGATGACCCATTAAATTGATGCTTTGGTCGATCAAACAGGCGGTTTTTTGAACCGATGTGTATGAACGCGCATTGTCCTGGTGAAGAGAGATTCGACGTCGGCGGTTGTTTTTCCGTATTTCATTGAACACTTCTGTCCAACAAATTTTTGTGTACCACTCAGAATTGACCGTTCTACGTTGTTTTAATGACACAGTAGCCACATGACCAGTTTTGCCGAAGAAACAGGCGGCCATTTGCTTTTATGTGCTGCGTGCCCGAACAACTTTTGTTGGATTTGGCTCGTCTAGGAGGACCCATACGGTCGATTGCTGTTTTGTTTCGGGCTCGTTTTTTTAGATATCCATGATTCGTCACCTGTTACGATCTTATAAACGTCTTACGCAGTACCGCGATCGAATTTTTCCATCATTTCTTTGCACCAATCGACATGAGCCTTTTTTTGAGCAATTGCCTAATTATGCGGGATCCAACGAGAACGAATCTTTCTGACAACTAAATGTTCATGTAATACTGAATGCACGGCCGTGGAACTAATGCCCAAGGATCCCTCTATCTTACGGTATGTCATATGACGATCTTTCGTTATCAGTTCACACACAGCATCGATGGTTTCTTGCATAATGACCGATTTCGGACGATCTTAACGATCTTATCGTGAAACCAGTTATAAATTGTCTTGAGAATTGGTGCCTTATTACCAAATGCCGACTGAAGGTTATCGAAGCACTGTTGTTGAGATAATTCACTTCGGAAATCGCCAAAAATTTATGCTCGAAAATGTTCACGAGTTAAATCCATTTTTTGACCGAGATGAATTTTTCAAGTCAGTGTAAACAACACAAATAGCACTTGAGCATCAAAATGTTCTAAGCACGTTTATGGTAAAAAATGACAAACTTTTCAATGGCAATGTCAGATTTTTCGAAAACTCACTAGACCATCCCTATTGAAAAAATATAAAAGGCAGCCTACGTATGTGGTTATATAAGCAACATTCCATAAGAAATTTTTTAATTTTTATACTCGGACCGTATATTTTAGAGTGTTTTTCTATAAGAGTTACCACCTCGTTGTGGCTGTAATAATTACTTAAGCATACAACTTTTTACGCATAACAAAAATTTGAATATTTCTTCATTTACTTCAGTCAAAATTAAAAAAGAAAAAGTATCGAAATTGAAAGAAAACGTCAAATTAAAAAGTTATCTAATTTTTCTACTTCTTCTGCCTTTACTATGTTAAGATATATCGGTAAAAAAGTGCATACTTCTACTTTTTTTAACTTAAATATTCAGTTTATTAATTTCGTATTTTTGTTGAAACTTCCAACTATTCTAAGGATCAACAAAAAATGTATTCTTGAAACCACAGAAGGTTCAGACGTTCACAAGGTAGCATGCTCTCATATGGCAACAAAATAGCGAAAGGGTTAAAACAGTATTTTTGTGAAATTTCGTGACCCTGTAAAATATTTTTTCTCCACGAAAAAATTTTTTTTTTTAATGTTTTTTTATAAGCCTCGTGCTCTGACTCTAAATAACCCACAACGACATGCCTGATTTGATCTTATGTGTTTTTAGCTTCTTATAAAACCCTATAAAATCGTTTTGCACTCGGCGTTTTAAAAACTGTTCCCTCCCCTTTGAATGTTTCTTTTTGTCCAAAAACAATTTTCTTGCTGCATAAGTTTATTTAATCAAATTTGCTTTTATTTCAAAACGCACTCTCAATTCATAAATTATTGATGAAACCGCACTCAAAGCGAAACACCAGTTCTGGTCCACTCTCCAGCAACCACTGCGACAGCCAATTTGTTTAATATGGAAAGCGGAGAAACCAGAAAGTCAACAACAAAATATAAAAACATAATTTGCTCTAAATTCCAAAGCAAAACAAACATTGCAACTGCCATATTTTCGGAGAAAATGGCTTTGTGCGAGGTTCAAGGACAACCACAGTGCAACACAATGAATCACTGATTCGTTTCATAATATTCACCATGATTGTAAATTAGTAGAAGAGCCTTGACGCCTGACACAAGTGGTAAAATATAAATGAGCAGTAGCCCCATTTCCAATGTTTGATTTTATTTCTCGTAAATTGTGTGTTAATTTACACAAAGAGGGCCAATAGCGCATACATAATGTGCATTTATTAGTTGTATTTTGATTTTTATTTGAAAAAGTTTTGAAACTTAACTGCATGCGCACGCTGCACACACGACAAATGCATACAAATTTAAATAAAAATCGAAAAAACTGAGAAAGAAATGAGGTAATAAGTCAGACTATGCCGTGGAGCCTCGATGTGGTAACATACGAACTGGGTAAAGTCGGTGGGAAGGGAGGGAAGACCGAAAACACATATTGGCAATGGCCAATGGTGTTGAACCGAAGCGCCGGCCGCCCGCACTCAAACCCAAAACCAACAAAGCCAAATTTTAAATGCCATGCAAACAAATCAATAAAACGAAATCAAAAATTCAAATCCTAATCTGCATACAGACTGGCAAATATGCACATCGAAATGAAATGGGGAAATACCTACTTGGCAAATAATGAGGTATGTATGCATGTGATGGCATTATTATTATTGTTTTTGCTGTGCGTGTGTGTGTGTGCGCACGTGAGCAACTGCCATATAGGCAAACGTCGACAATTGAAAACGAAAGTGAAAGCCCACTCTGTGGCTGCCGACATGCTGCCAGTTCGCCACTAGCGATGCGGCAAGCGGCAATGCCAGGTGGAAGTGCCGGCATTACAGCGACTACAGGCCAAACGTGAAGACAGACGGACGAGACCTGTATTGAATTTGCGCTCACGGCGCGTTACAACAACAACGGCTTACGCCACTGAACGCTTGACAGATTGACTCAATAAGCAACAATAATAACAACAACAACAATAACAACAGCATCAACATACTTGAAGATAATAAAGCATAACAACAATAATCTGAATAACAACAAATTGAGCACTTATGCGGCACAACGCGACGCGACCTGTTCACACAGCCGCGGCATATCAATTCACGCGCTCTGTCGCCTTTGTCGCACTGACCGACAGTCACTTAACCAAAAAGTCAGTCAGACGTTCAGTACGTTACGCAGCGCCAAATTAGCAGTAAATTAGAAACACTTTACGCATGCGCACGCATCCATTTACACAAACTGGCACATACACTGAAAAAAACTGTGTAACGATCTGCAACACTTAACTCTTATACATATGAATGTACAGTCGTGTCTGGATATAGTGAACTATTTATTGCCTATTAAGGCCTGTTCACAGTATTGAGGTTGTTCACTATATCAAGGTTCAAATTTTTGTTCAAAAACTCGTTTTATTTGCTCAAAATATACTTTGTGTATATAAATTCAAGAAATGAAAAATGAATGAATCAATGAAAAAACCTACTTTCAACCACAATCGGTTTGTACCCGACAAAAAACATAACCACGAAGGTCAAGAAGGTTGCAATATTCATTGACAGTCAGGCAGCAATAAAGGTTCTACAATCTACCGCGGTCCAGTCAAGGCTGGTCGAGGAGTGTAAGATGGCGCTGAACGCGCTAAGTCGTTGTGCTGATATCACCCTTATCTGGGTTCCTGGCCATAGGAACATTGAAGGGAATGAGAGGGCGGACGATTTGGCGCGCATAGGTGCCTCGCTTGCCGCATCGCTGGGTGTCCCGGTTCCAACACCTTCGGAAGTTTTCAAGAGGTGCTGCTATCTGCACTGTCTCAGTCTTGCCAATCAGAGGTGGAAGTCGCTGACTTCCTGTCGTACCTCGCGGGCGATGTGACCCTCCTACAATGAGCGGAGATCCCGCGAGCTTATACACCGCACGGACGTCGCTAGGCTTACGGCGGTCATCACAGGCCACTGGACCATAGGTCCACATGCGGAGAGACTAAGCATCCCCTTCAATACCCACTGTAGGAGCTGTGGGAATTTAGATGAGAAAGAAACACCTAATCACTTCCTCTGTTACTGTCCAACTTTGGCAAGGGCAAAATTAAAGTCTCTGGGGAAACACTTCCTTACTTGTTTGACCGATTGCTCGACAGTAAGTCTGGGAACCTTCTTGAATACCTAAATTCTACCGGATGGATTTAGTCATACTACTAACCAGGCTTAGTTTCGGTGATCATGTGGTTTCAAAACGGCGTCTATGCGCTAATTGTGACTTGCTGACTGTGAGTCAGCCACTTCAACCAACCAACCAACCAAGGTCAAGAAACAGCTGATTTTGCAACAATCAACAGCAAAAATACAAATTAGGGGAATACCCTCTTTCATTTTTGATTCCTCCTTGTTTTTTTTTGTTGCTTTTTGCTTGAGATTGCTTTCAAAATTTTGTTCACTATTTAGAGGTTTTCGATTGATCACTATTGAGAGTACTCCATGTAAAAATTGGGGTGTCCACTACATCGAGGTGTTCACTATACCCAGAGACGACTGTACATGAATCGAGCATTTAGTTTTACTTAGTAAGCATCATTTTTACCCAAAATCTAATTTACTATGGATGGTTTGTGTTTTATATGCAGTGAAGTGCTTGCTTGCTCGTGGGATTGATTTATTCACCAAGTCTAGTTTTATCAACAAATTAGTATTTTATACGTGAAACACATATTTCAAACGTTTAAGAGTAAAGAAGCCAATTTAATTTGGAGGCCTCAAATTGCCTGACAAATTAAAAAAAAAAATGTTTGTTTTTTTTAGAGTGTAATGCAATCTTGGCCAACAAAAGGAACTGTTTTGATAGGCTGGTCATGCGTTCCCACTTTTGGCGCGACGCAAAACACTCAGACTGAGCACAGCGTTCCCGCTGCAAGTGAGGCGTGTTAACGAGCCGCTTTGCGCATGCGTAGCAACAGCGTTGAGGTGGCAGAGCGTGCGATAACATTGGCTCCATGCTAGTGATTTCGTTATTGGTGCTGTTTCAAGCGTTGATTGTAATAAGCGCGCGTTTTTTTATCAAATCACTTGAGCACGTAAAATTGTTGGCGCATATTAGCTGCCTTTGTTGTTCGTTTTGTTTGTTATTTGGTTTTTCTGTGTAATTAATCTTTGTGGTCATGAAAACGAAAATATGGAGCAAAAGCATGTTTGCAGTTCATATACAAATTTTATGTGTTTATGTTTGAATTTTTTAAACTGTTCAGAAGTTTGGAGGTCTACTGACTGCGTATTGCAAAACGATAACAATTTCGAGGCAAATAGATAAAACACTAAAAGTATAATAGAAAAGTAAGGTTGCGCAGTTTTTTGAGTCTATAGAAAGAAAGTGCAATTCATTGAATATTAGTAGAATTACTTAGTAAAATGCTTTGATTTGAGATTTGTACTTGAAATATTGCACATATATTTTGGCCAAATATTTTTGTATAACATTCAAAGGTAGTGACAGCAGCTGTCCTTAAAAAACGCGCTGCTCAAGGTTAATAGAAACTCCAAACGAAGCACTTAAAAGCTTCTAAACTGCTCGCTCACATCTGTTTGATATGAATTCTGAAGTTGGCATTGAACTTAATTTGTGTGCGAAATCTTTAGGTAGAAAGCGTGCTTAATTAATTCTGGCGAACCGGCTACGAAAAACCGACCATTCCATAATTAGCGAATTGCGACGAAAGTCAACAAACTTTGAGAGAAGATTGGTAGCTATGTACGTATGTATGTAACAGGCCATTCGTGCGGATAATCGTTGCTTAACAGCCGCAGAAATGTGCGCAGGTACATAATGAAGAGCAACAAAGTAAATACAAAAATTATGAGGGGTTACTGGAGGCCGTCGCGTGCAGTGCGGGTTGAGCTAATTTAACTTTGAAGTCTTCTGCGCCATAGCGACCGTCGTTGCTCCAATTGCTTGAAGTCTTTGTGCTTTTTGATTGATTTATTTTTAAGGTACGAGTATTAAATTTGTTATGAATTTGACAAAGAACACTTTTTTTCTCTGAACAATGAAATAATTACTTTTAAATCTTACAAATCGAAAACTGTACGCTCCCAAATAAACCAATTAACGGATTGAATAATGTTGGGTGTGTTGAGTGGGTCTGATTCAATTAAAGTGCAATTGAAGCACCACATTTTGGCCTAAAAACGTTTTCAATTTCATTTCAATGCATTAGAATTGTTTTCTTTTCATCGAATACGCCTTTGTGTGCTGCAGCAACTCGATTAAAATGAAATTAACTCAAGGTGAAAGCGGACAAAAGACGTTGTAATGGTTTTCCTAATATGAACTCTGAACAGGAACCACTTTCTGTGGCTCATAACATTGTAACTTCTGGAAAAACAGTTATCCATATAAAATTTTACGTTGCTTAAATGAGCTCAAGTTATCGCTTTATTACACCGTGTTACAAAAATTCAAAAATTTCAAAATACACGAAAATATCGATAGACTTGCGAAACTAGGGGCCAAATGTAGTAAAACTGCGTTTTTAGTTTTTCTCTCTGACGTCAGGATTTTATATAAAAGACTTTGAAATTTCAAGGACATGTTTATTTCAAGGAATTATCTCAAAAATTTAGCACATTGTAAAATAACAATATAGGTATCAAATGAAATACATCGACAATACATTTTGATTTTAGCTTTGTAGAAACCCAAAAGTTGACAACGTCACAAATCCGATCGTATGGGGGACGTCCTCTGGTGGTGAATTTCTGAACCTTAATTAATTTTGTATTTTTTGTATTCAAGAAAGTTGGCAATCGCTGAATAAATCATTGGAATCGGTTCTGTAGCTTCCGAGATACGATGTTTTCTCGCTTACTTAACTACTAAATTTGCAAGTGGGGAGCCAATGGCATAGAAAATGGCCAGTTTTGTATGGAAGCTCCCTTAAGACTTGGATTTAGCGAGTAGGTATGTTTGGAAGAAACATTCGGAAGAGAAAATAAATGGGTATCGGCCATACATTTGATACATCTGGAGGCAACCTGAGAGCAATGGGAGCCAATTTTATAAAAACGACCATTTTGTATGTTTGAAAGAAATGTTCAGTAAAGAAAACTAGAGGGGTCGGTCATAGATTTTAACCCTCTAAGAGAAACTTCTGACCAGCTGTGGAGCAATTTGTCGAATTTCCCAGCTTATTTGTTAACTTTGACCTCGATGAGACGCCATTTAGCCCCACCCTAGCCCCAACATTTTTTTGGCTCATGCACTTTTTCACCAAACCACATAAAATGACAGGCTTCGGAGCATCGAAGTCGAAAAATCATGTACTAAATCCAGTATAATACACATTTCAAAACGGGTGAAACATGAGATATCACTCTCCTCTTCTTCCCTTTACACCATGGGTGTAGTACAATGGTCCAAGATGAACTGCGTGTTTTTGGCCTTCCTCATCCCATCCTCACATCGAACCCATTATTAAGAATCTCCATACAACACAAAATCCACTCTAATGTACACATCCTTGAATTTCGTCCTCCTAACCTTATTAATAAAAGATATAAAAAATGTAATACTTCTCTCTATCAAACAAAGATATTGTATACTGTTGCTGAGTCCTGTGAAGGGTTTTCCTTAGTTTTTCATGTTAAAGCATTTTATTATTATTTTTTTATTTTCCTGTTTTTGTTGTTATTTTTACGACAAGCACTTGTCGCCGGCAGTGTTGCCGTCATTCAATTTTGCCAATCTTCGGTTATCTCATTTTACTTTTAATTAAAAAATTCAAAGTGGAAAATTTCTTTAATTAACTTTAGACACACACACACACACACACATACAACAACAACAACACAAATGGAGATGCAAATTGATGTTTTTGTCTAAAAACTGTAAAGCGAAAAAGGAAAAAAGGGAAAACGGCAAAACTACATTCGTAATCAAAAATGGCAGAGTGGACAATTGCATTGGTTTTCCAAAATGAGTGGAAAATAGTTAAGTATGGAAGAAGCAACAACATGCGTACTAGCGGCAATTTCTGGGCGCACATCGAACACGCGCTTCGGTGCTGTTATCGCGCTCAGTGTGTTGAATAAATTGTTGCACATCCATGTGTAACCGCTAACGATGGTGTTGCATGCCTGCATTTCATGGCACATGAGAGGCGAACGTATTCGCATGTTACGTGCAGGCTACCTTACATCAAATTGCCACAACATAAAAATCAACAAACGAAAATGATGACGCAGCGCCAAGTGCACAAATGCTAAACGTAGCATGGCAACATACGCGCACATTGTTGCATGCAACGCAGACTTCTTTGCAATGTGAATAGTTGGGTGTTCATTGTTGGAAAAAATTGCAAATTCATAAATCGAAAATGTTGAAATGAGCTGGTTTACAAAGCGTTGCTGCTATGCTGTGCGTTAAAGCTGTTTTGAAGCGAGTACGAGTTCAGGGTCCTCTTGATGTCTCATAAATGGTGCAATGGCGAATTTGGCCGAAGCTTCCCAAAGCCGAATGCATGAATCTGATCTATGTTCTTATGCCGACTTCCGACATCAAATACTCATGTACATAAATATAGATACATGAGATGAATCGACCAAAGCTGTACCACAAATAACTCATCACTGTACACTCTGAATGTTTAGTTTGCAATCAAAGCAGAGCTAACCCTCTGCTCTGGGCTTTGACTAGTGTTCGCTTATGTCTCAAGTTTTATATGATCTGCTTTAAGGTTATGAGCTTAATAACTTGTCGTACATACATAAATGTTTGTGGTTTTGCAATTATTGCCACTTTAACCCTCCATTACTATCGTCAGGGTGGAATCCATCCTGTGAGTTAAATTTCTCAGTAAAATATAGATTTTTTAATGGCTCTAAAACCAGCATAAAGTTATAATGTAATCCACATTTGCATATTTCGGAAGGTTTTAGAGTACATTGCAGTTGCATAAATAAAGCTTATGCTTTTATACAATTTTTTTAAAAAGTCACTGGGTGTGTTACAGCCTACGATAGTAGTGGCGTTATAAAATTGCTGGATGCTTAACACCCATTATTCAAAATGAAGTTTTATTTTTTATAATATTCGTTTACATATTTGTATTCACTTTTTGGCGACAATTTTATTAAATAACGTATAGACCATTTACTTAGTAGAAAATCCTTAAAAATTCTCTAGGATAAGTTAAAAAATTGTAATAACATTAAATTTGTTATATCTTCAACTAATAAAATTTGAAGGACGAAATTCAAGGATGTAGTAGTGTACATATTAGTCTTTAAGATATATTTTTCAAATTTGTTTTCCAATAGTTTTAAGAAATTTCCAAGGATATTCAAGGACAAAGTTTTAAAAGGACATTTTTTATACCTCTTCGTCCTTTTGCACCAAAACATTAAATTTTATAATGTTCTAAGGATTTTTCTGTTTCATTTAATACCCATATTGTTATTCTACAATGCGCTCAATTTTTGAAATAATTCCTTGAAATAAACATATCCTTGAAATTTCAAAGTCCTTTAAAAAAAATCCTGACGTCGGAGAGAAAAACTAAAAACGCAGTTTTACTACATTTGACCCCTAGTTTCACAAATATATAGATTTTTTCGTGTGTTTGGAAATTTTTTGATTTTTGTCGCACGGTGTAACCTTAAAAAGTAGCAGGTATATTGTTGATTTTTGTATGAGTTATTACGCAAAATTTTACCTCGGTCCGAAAAAAATTATTAAATGAATATTTATTACTTATTTTATTAGCTTTTTAAATCAGTAAGCCCAAGAAACATATCTTGTTTATTATGCAAGTTGTGGCAATTTTTCCAATGCAACTTTTTATTTCATCTGTCTTTTTTTTTTAATAAAGTATACATAAACAAATGTTTCTATTAAAAAAATGAATTAACAAAATTATGCAATTTATTTTTTCTTTTAAATGTTTTGATGCTCTGATTATGAAAAAATTTGGTTTTTGTTTATTTTACCTCAATGGATAAGTAAAACGGATAATCAAAAGTTGTGGGTGGATTACACCCTTGGTTAGTAATGGCGTTATGAAATAGACGATAGTAATGGAGGGTTAAGTAAGTATAAGCTGTCAATCATACAAATACATAATTTAATGTATTCGCTTTCCCTTTCGCTTAAGGGGGTATTCTAGTCTAGAGGCTCTTTCAGGTGATTTTACGTAATAAATTAAAAAAATAATAAAAAAAAACAGTCATTATTTTTGCCATACACGTTTTGATCAGTTTTTTATTGATATTGAAAAGTATAAAAATGTATAATAAGTGAAAAAAATTCAAAACTGAAGTCGGTAAAGGCCGGCAAAGTGGGGACTTAAAAAAAGGTGTCTCCTGGTTGACGTGATTCCTATTCTCCTGGTGATATAAAACATAAAAATAAGGTAAAATCTTATTAAACAGGGCTGTAGAATTATCTGAACGGAGCCGATTTGCAAAAAAAAATTTGTTTCTTTCCGAAAATAAAAGTAATTTTTTGGCTCCTTTTTTCAACTTTGGTAATTTTTTACAAATATGTAGCATAAAAAAAATTACCAAAACCCCTACGTTGAGACAATTTTGATAATATTAAAAAAGTCTGTTATAAATTTCAAGCAAATCCGTGAATTTGAACTTGAGATATCCTGTCAACCGTATCGAAAAAAAGTGTTTCGAGAAAAACGTGTTTAAAGTTTACAGTCTCATTTCGGGCAGTCTGAGTGGCGCGTCACAAAACTAACTATAACTTCGAAAATAATTCGAATTGCCGTAAATCCTCTGAGAGGCTTATAGCCTACTTCCACTGAGCGCTTAGCTGCAGTTAAGGGCTCTTCCACCGAAACTGAGTTAACTCCAACAGCAGGTTTTTGTTTACATTTTCATTTGGTCAAGTCAAATGCTGAATTTATCCGGAGCAGTCACAGCTATGCCCATCGCCGCCATATCCTTGTATACGTATGTGTGGTTTCTTGTAGCCCCCCAACTGCATGAAAACCAGTCCGCTTTTCCTTCTCAACAGTCTAGGAATATTTGCGTTTTCATATTTGTGAAAATTTATTTCATTTGCCAATGTTTATTTTATTTGTGAAAGTTGTCGGCTGTTTGATATCAGAGCTGTCTGAATTTATAATGTCAAAAGGGTTCATGAGAAGTTCCACGTTTTTAATTTTCTTTTTCAGCTATCATATTATTGGCAAATAATAGAAGTTTTGACTTTGATTATGACAGACGATATGTATTAGTGCGAAAAATGCAGTAAAAAGTAATTGTCTTAGCAAAAAATCGACCACACTGAACGCAATTCATATCCCCTCTTTCGTTTGTGTGCGTACGGCTCTTGCAGCGCCTGAAAGCATACTATCAAAATTTGTACATTTGTGAGTATTGCTTCCGCTTTTAACATAACATTTTCTGTTAGACGTCTATAAACGGCACAACTGAGTTAACTCAGTTTTCAAAGTGAGTTAACTCAGTTTTTCACAACAACAATTTCATGGGAATTTGGGCATTTAAATGCGATGTCAAACTGCAGTTAAGGCCCAGTGGAAATAGGCTATTATTCTTAAATGTCTAAACTTTGAATATATGGAAAAATGGTTTTTTGAATTACTAGACTAAAATAACAGCCGCCGTGGCTCAGTTGGTTAGTGCGCGGTCCAACGAGTCGAATGCAGAGCGACGCAAGTTCGAACACTGCATGTAGTAACACCTAAAAAAATAACGGGAAACTCGTTTTCTTTTTCGGTGGCTGTCCTCTCAGCTGGAAATGGCAAACCTCTGAGAGTAAAAATGGCTTATGAAAGAGCTCCCAACCTGCCGTTCGGAACCGGCATAAAACTGTAGGTCCCTTCCACCCGCGTACAAAATTCACACGCACAACACGGGTGGCTGCGGGAAGCTAGGCCTTAGTCTCGCGTAAGCGGTCTGTCGTGCCAATCAATTATTAATTAATTATTAGACTAAAATAACGCCTTAAATTAATTAAAGCGAGCATGGCATGGGAAATTTCCACGTGCGTACACTTGCGTAACAAGGTTCCAGCGTTCGTCCTACATGTCCTGCAATTGCTCTCATGGCCTGCATTCATGGTTGATGTGCGTGTGTTAAACTGCAAACAGCATCTGACATTCATGTACGTGCCGCGTGAATTCATCTGACGCTTCCCTGGATTGAAAGGCGCCCACTCAACCACTCAGCCTCACATCCACACCATTGCACGTTTCTCTTTGATTTAATTGAATATGCAAAGCTTGATGCTTATTCTACCGCATTGCAATTGTTTTTGCTTTTGGAGTTGCTACAATTATGGTTGCTATTGACGTTATTGTTGGCTTTCTGTGTTGTTGAAACAACGAGCGCAGTCATCATTTGCAACAGGAGCATTTTCATTATCAGTGGGCAGGACTTTTGAATCATGCAAATTAATTGCGACTTTTCAATGGCTTCATAACTAAGACCGCTTTTACCACACATTTATACGCACATATGTGTACGTGTGTGTATATCACTAAGTATGTATTTATATCAGCTGCTGCTGCTGCTGTTGCTGTGCAAATTACTTGTTTGCACCACATGCTGCCGACTGTTGAGTTTCAATTTTAATTGAAAAATTTTAGCGAGCTTGCGGAAATGTTAGCTTCTGCACAACTGTTTTGTAGCAGCAATGCGATTGACATGTACGCCATTGAATCCTTTTTGCGCAACACAAAATTTCAACCAAAAATTTCAAATTTCAAACGAAAGGCTATGAATGAAGCTGTCTAAGAACAATAGCAAAAACATAACGTGGCTCAGAGCTCTATTCATGCGATCACATTTCGGGAATAAATCTCTTAGTAAACTGCACATTGGTTACGATTTAAAAAATGTGTAAATGCTCATTTAAATGTTTTTTTTTTAAATAGAAAATTTTGTTTTTAATAGGGTTCAAAACTCAACGAAACCATAAATGTTTTCAATGTTAACATATTTTTTGGTGTTTGGTATTTCAACATTTATTTCGTTCGATAGTCTTATGCTTTATACAGTTTATCTAATTTGAATCCTGCATTTCCTGAATGGAAATTTACCGCATGATGACTTTTATTGTCCCGGCAGCGTCTAAGGACCAGACTGATTCCTATATTTAGAACCAATTAGCTCTCAATAAGCTAAAAATACATGACTTTTAAAAATATTTGGTTGAATAAATGCTTGAAATCATAACAAATATGAAAAATATTAAATGACTGGTTCTAAGAAATCAGCTATGAATCACTGTATGTATGATTATAGTTATAAATATATTTTCGTTTAAAAGTTTACCAATATTTTCGATTTGTTGTCGATATTTTACTGAGAAAATACCAAAGTTAAGGAAAGCAGTAGGATTTTGTTTTGCTGTGTTGTCGTGTTGCCAGCGCTACCTCTGCTCTATGACACGCAGGTGTTGCTTATTTGCCTCTGTTTTAAGTTCATTTTCCGAGCAAAGCTATGATTTCCAACCTACCGGAAAAAGTTGCCATCGTCAAAACAAAACGGTCAGGGTTGCACTTCAGTGGTGGCAAGTTTCACTTTAATAACGAGATGAAAGCAGCTCATCTCAACAAGCTTATCATAGCCTTTAGCTAATAAAAAACACCTTTTACACTATTTTGCCATACTTGCTTAATACTACATCTGAATGAACCTCTTAAACACACACAATTCAAAGCGGAGCGAGAGCATCGGCAATTACTGTCGTTAAAGAAAAGTGAAATTTGTGTAGAGTAGATATGAAAACTTTGAGTTAAACAAGCCTGGCCAGCAAAATCAATTAATACGAGCAACTTTCAATAACATAAATACATGTAATTTGTTCAATATCCGCATAAAACTCCGAAATGTGTGCGCTTCACAGTTGTGTTTCGCAGTTCATACTCGTATCTACGAAATTATGTGCGCTATTTGCACTTGACTGCCTTCTCCATTTGCCAGCTGAACGCTCATCTGAAAAATATTTCACTCTGCTGGCAGCAATCAATGAACTTCAAAGCGATTGAATCCACACACAAATATTGCCACCGAAAAGCTAGATTTACTTATTTTTCATGCATGAACTCTGGTTGTTATTCTGTCTTTAGCTGCTTGACTGCGTAAAAATGGAAAATTTTTTTCAATAACAAATTTGCCATTCCTGTTGTGCCAATAATTTGCGTGTCGAACTCACATATGTAATTGTGATTGTCGTCATTTGTAGAATTGGTACATTGTGTGTGAGGGTAGAAAATTGTGGCGCCATTTCCATAACAATTAACTTCAGACAGACTATTAGGTTGTTGGTGGGAGGTTGTAAGGTGTGTAAGCTGCGATACAAATGGAAAGTGTTGAACTTTAATAATCGAGTTGAGGTTTTACTCTTAAGCGTAGTCATGGTCGCATTAAAAAATTATACACGGTTGTTGACATTAGAGTAAGTTTGGGTAATGTGATATGGTCGGGCAATGTGATATAGTGGCTTATTTCACAAGTGCGTTGACCTTTTTCAAAATTAACCTGTTTAAAACATCATTTTGGATGTCTTTGCTTAAATAGTTTACAGTCAGTATGATGAAGTGCTTTGCGTAGTGTCTGCACAAGTTTTTGGTTATAAAGTTTGAAATCCCAAAAGGTATAAAAACTATTTTATTAGAAAGTTTGAGGCCAGTCAAAAGTAAATCAGTGATATTTGTTGTTGTGATTTTGTTACGCTCTTCTTAACAAAATTATTATTGTTTTTATAATATAATATTTGGTTCACAAAAAGTCAATTTCAGGTAATGCGATATACCAAAGTTCGGGTTATGTGATATAGTACCTCACAGTACTCGAACTTATGACAACAGTGCTATTTGTATACAGAAATATATATATATAGGGTGTTTTTTTTAGAGGTTTGTTTTTCGAATAGAGATAAAACTGGCATTTTGTGGTCAAATCTGGCAACTCTAATGTCATTTATGTTCAGTTTGGTTTGCCATTTCATCATGAACAGGTTGACAAAAGAACAACGCTTGCAAATCGTGCAAATTTATTTCGAAAATAATGGTTCAGTTCGCGAAGTTTACCGCAAGCTCCGTCCATTTTATGGTCGACATAATCGTCCATCAGAGCAATTAATTCGGTTAACCATGGGTCGTTTTCGCACTACGTTTACTCTATGTGATAATACGCATCCGCAGAGACGTCGAACAGTGCGCACCGAAGAAACAATTGCCGCTGTAGAGCAAAATGTTGAAGAGGACCCGAATGAATCGATTCGCCACCGTGCACAGCAATTGGAGCTGGTTGAAAATTGGACCTGTAGAATTGGCTTTATTCGAGCCAGCCGCGGCGGCCACATGCCCGAAATCATATTTAAACATTAATGGCATAAAATTATCCTTCCAATAAAGCCAAATTAATGGACATTAAAACGATTTTCTTGTGTTTTATTTCAATTCGAAGTTCTATACCTCTAAAAAAACACCCTATACATACTTTATTTTATAATATAGAAGTGGAACAATCTTAAAAATCTTAAAAAATATCCATGAAATCATGTTTCTCGATACAAATTTTGAACTCTTGGCATAACCCGTCAGATTGTGATTTTCCAAAAAAAAATGTGTTTCTTATTTTCTTATTATATTTGTCTCTAATTATTTTTGATTTGGAGTATTTTCACCAAGTTTGAAACTAATAGATCTGTTAACGTTTTTTGGGGTATATCACATTACCCGCCACTTTTATCAGACGCCAATGTTTGGATATTTTGATTTGTAACTAAAAAACTCGTCAACAGTTTATCTTAAAGAGTTAAAAATCTTAGATATATCATGTCAGTCCATAAGTTCGAGCGTTTTTTTTCAATAGTTTCAGAATAGGCGCTTTTTGTATACAAAAAATGATTCGTGGGAGATAATGTGTGTTCTCAGCTACTGCAGCGGCTTGAAAATTAGGGTTTTTGAACCGTATTGTTACTGGGGATGAAAAATGGGTCCTTTACAACAATCTTGTTCGCAAACGCCAGTGGTTAGATAAGGTGAGTCACCAGAGATGGCATTCACCCCAAGCAGATTCTCCTGCTTATTTGGTGGGATATGACCGGTATCGGTTATTTTTATCTGCTGGAACCAAACCAGATGATCACAGCTGATTATTATTGCTATCGACTATCCAAATGAATGAAGCACTTGCAAAAAATCGACCGTCTTTAGCCAATAGACGCAAAGTTTTGTTTCACTACGACAACGAAACACCGCATAACGCAAGACCGACCTTAGGCAAGCTGAATGAGCTTGGATGGGAGCTAATACCGCATCCACCATACTCTCCGGATATTACACCTTGTGATTATCACCTTTTCCGCGGACTTCAGTCTCATATGAGTAATAAGAACCACACCTCAAAAGGAGCCATAAGAAGGGATATCGACGCGTATTTTGGCTTTAAGGACAAACAATTTTTTGAGCAGGGAATTCAAAATGTGCCTAAACATTGGGAAGATATTGTAAATAATGCAGCAAAATATATTTTTGATAAATAAATACTGACAACTTCTTTTATATTTATTTTAAAACCACCTCAGAAAAACGCACGAACTTATGAACTGACCTGATACTAAACAATGCGTCAATGAGCAATTTAAGACAAAAAAAAGGGTCTTTTAAGGCAAAGTGTGTCGGAAAACGCCGTAAAGCAAACAGGTATATCACATGACGCGAACTTACCCAACCTACCGTCAACTGAACTCTTAATTTCCTAAACCATATTTCGAGAAAAAACGGGAAACGCCTTCAAAAGGCGTGGCTTTAAAAGTTTTTAAAAAAAAAATCAGTAAATTTCCAACTGATTTACACGTTTTGGGTTTATAAAGGGAATTCCACAAGCTATAATAAAAAAATAACAAATTTATTATATCTTAATAATGAGGTTTTTTGAGAAAAAATATGATTTTAGAAATATAATTTATATAAAAAAATATTTGTTGCTTATAACTTCTTATTCGTACTTTTTATATATCTAATGTTGCATATTATTTAAAAGGTATGAAAAAGATATTTCGTTTGGAATCCATATCGTGTAAATCGATTGAGAACATTTTTGAACTTTGACCCCCAGGCCCCAGGCAAAATTTCTAGTTCGTTAGATTCAGGAGCTAAACCTCTACTTATAAATTTTATTTCACGAGGGTTCGCTTTAGTGCATTTATACCTAAATTTTGTTCCAGTGAATCAACTGTCGGCACATGTCACTGCTCTGAAACCCAACTTCAGCATTTCCTGCGGTTACAGTGACAAAGCCAAATTACAGGCAAAACGTAGTCTGTTTTAAAGCAACAACATCAACATCTGTCATTGAGTCCTTCTTCCCTTTCTATTTACATTTTGAAATGACCCATCTCATTCCGTCCCTCGGTATTTCCCTCTATCCTCCGCTCCCTGATACTTTTGAATTATTTTGCTTTTCAGGTGTTTTCCGTTTCAGTTTCAGTATTAAATATGTTTGTGTTTGCGCTGTAAAACAACAACGTGACATAACGTCAAAAAATTCAATGCGGCTTGTGGGATGCAGTAATAAAAGTTTGCAGCGATACGTGTTTCGGCATATCATTTAGCAAATATTTTAACACAAGAATTATCTGCTTAAAAGTTAACAGCGCATGTCGAGCGCGAACTGCTCCAAAAAGTGTCCAACTGACTACCCACAACAAACTGCGCACTGTGCATTAGAATCATGGCTGATAAGCGTTTGTGCGTACGAATGCCAGCGGCCGAATTCTGTTTTCCATGCCAACTTGCACAGATAATTCGCAAATACCGTTTTTATTCCGCTGACCACATGTGCGGGTGCTGCCTGCGGCCCAGTTGGCAGCCGCTGCACGGCTTAGCAATGAAATTTTGCTCGCAAACATGCGACGACTTTTAATTACAACTCGGTGTTTCGAGCAGTAATTGCTGCGGTGAGGGCCCTGGCACGAATTGCTTCGCATAGCGCCTCCTCCTCTTCTCACATTTTATGTCACACTTTTGTCCGCACACGAAATGAATCCCGTAATAGCCATTTGAGCCTTTGACGACAATGTCGGCAAGTCATGTCGACTTGGACAAATCTCGCTAGAAGCGCACGAAAATGGTCAAACAAAGAAGTGAACTGTCGCCGCAAAAACCAGTTAGCCGTTTGGCTGGTAATTTGATTTGCATACGCAAATCTCAAATAACTGAGTGAAAATTCATCAGAGCTCATTTGAAATGCAATGCTAGGTGGCAATTGTCTGCATAATCTCGTGAGGCGCGTGTGTCTCGAATGGAAAAGTAATAAACTGCTGCACTTCCTTATTGTTATACGTTGGCCGATGATGCGAATATTGGTTTTCACTTGAGGTTATATAATCGTTTAATGTTTTTAACAAGCTGCGTGTGCGCTTAAATTTCACAACTCTACCCGGATTCTAACTTTACTGCTTCAAAAATTCAGTCTTCTCTCAGCTGACTATTTTAACTCTATTACTAGAAAACGAGAAAATAAATCTACAGATATTATTAATCCTTTGTAGTGTCACTTTTGTTCCTCTTTGGTGATTGGTGTTGTACACAAAATATAATTTAAACCTTTTCCAGTATTTAGCTGTCTATTTCTTTTGGCCAAATAAATAATTTGCTTACCACAAAATAGAGTAAGAAAGTAATACTTTGCCGAGTAAAAACATTTTGTTTTTTTTTTTAATTATTCTAAAAAATCACTTACTAAACTGTTAAGCACCATAATAAACTGAAAGTTGTTTGTGATTCCTTTCTAAAATTGACGAGGAACAGTGCGTTTCAAAATTAAGTGTTGGCCATATCTTGTTAACTGCAGAAGTTTGCCATGGTTTTAATATC
This sequence comes from Melieria omissa, assembly GCA_963971225.1. NCBI lineage: Eukaryota > Metazoa > Arthropoda > Insecta > Diptera > Ulidiidae > Melieria > Melieria omissa. The sequence goes on along the minus strand of OZ020267.1, from coordinate 22,375,724 downwards.
AGATCATCTTCTATATTTAAATACTGTTTTCGCGTGTGTTTCTGTTTTCTTAGTTGGGTACAAGTTTTCGCGGAAATATCAAGAATTAAAAATGAGTGCTGTATTTAAAAAACATTTCGAAGTAGTGTTTTTGGTAAACCAACCAAAGGGTGCAAAAATGAAACCTCCACAAGTCGCAAAATACACGAAAACATCAGTTTCATTTGTGAGGAAGTGGGTCAGTCGATTCAAAGAGTTCGGAAATGGTTACGACGAGCCACGGAGAAGCAGGAAGAGAACTACTCAGAACAAAGCGGATAAGGCGATAGTCCGGATGTTTGATATCACTCCAACTCTTAGCCTGAAGCAAGCGAAGGAAAGATTGTCGCAGAAGAGAGTCGAAGTATCAACGGCCACTATCCGACGCAGGCTTCTGAAATCGGGCATTCTTCATTGTAGTACCATGTCGAAAACGCTATTGGGTGAAAACATGTGGAGAATCGTCTGAAATGGGATAGAGAAAATTTGGGGTGGATACACTAAATTGGCCAACTCAAAGTCGAAATATAAACCCAATCGAAAATGTTTGGTTCATAATGAAGCTAAAGCTTAGAGGAAAAAGAACATCAACAACAAAACAGCTCATTTTGGCATTAAAAACGGATTTCGAGAGGGGTTTCTTTGGAGTACACACGAAAATAAGTCAAAGATGTAACAAAAGATGCCGAGCTATTACTGACAACAACGGAGACTGGACAAAGTTTTGATAATAATGCGAAAAAGATATTTGCACAGTCTTTCAGAAAATATAAATAATTCATTACTATACCTTTTTTGTGAATTTTATTAGCAACACTTTATTTTGAAACGCACTGTATGCGATGTACAAGCGTCTCAACAATTTAGAAATTATTCAAAAAATTTATAGTCTCTGAATTTAACGATTTTAATGTCATCAAAAAATCTGTGCAAAAAATTAATTAGTGTGTGTGCAAAAGCGGCTAAAAGTTGAAACCTTTTTTATCAAAAAAAATTAAACACATATTTTCTGTTTTTTAGTCTATTGAGTAAAAAAAAGTATAAAAACACATGGTTACCAAGAAGTTACTAAAACTTTCAATAAAGATTAAAAAATTATGTGGCCATTTTCGCTTTTAATGTTTTCTTAAAATTTGCAAAGTTCAGGCTTTTACTTTACTTTTAATTTCAAATATTTTTCTAAATTAAAAATCTGAAAATTGGCAAAACTTAGAGGGAAAATATGTCGCTCCTTCGCTGCAAGAACGTCATAACTCAAAAAAATTTTGTTTTCAGTTTATGGCAGCCCTGTGTGTATCTGCATATGATATGTTATCTGTCAAAACCTCTTTGTAAAATATTCAATACTTTGCTCACAAGACGACATGAAAAATTTTTTGATACCTTGAACTGCCTGAAATGGTAAATTTTAAAATTGAATTTTCTCGGAATGATGTAGTTTTGAGTTATGACGTTCTTGCAGCGAAGGAGCGATGTATCTAAAAAGTATGTGAAAGTATGTTCCTGGATTTTTTTATTTTAAGAAGCATTCGTTCTTTGAAAAGTGGTCTAAACACCTATTTTTCAACAAAATATGTTTTATTCATCCCTAAAAGTATGCAATCAGCATGAAAAATTAAAAAAAAACTGCACAAATGCAAAACATGCATCTATTATTGTCATTTTCATTGCAAAACTAAAGGGTCCTAAGACAATTTATGTTACTCTTTGCAATAACCAATGTTGACATTACCGATTAAATGTAAAATCTGAAAAATCTAGCCAACACACTTGGTGCTATAGCTCACCAAAAATGACAAAAATTGCCAATTTAAGTTTCAGTCATTGCCAAACTAAAAAAGTTTAAGAAAAACGAAGTGGAGATTTCAATTCACCAGACCATGATTAACTATTTAGTATACCAAATTTTATGAAGAACGGACTACTCCTTCTAATTTTGTCCCGCGGTTGTGTGGAGTCGAATCACTGTGCATTGCAATAAAAAATATAAAAGATTTGTTTCAATCTTGCAGCTGAAGTTTTTTGGTTTTGGTGGTCTGCAACCAATGTCGTAAACGAAAGGGTTGTTTGCAAGTGAGAAAATGAAAGATGAACACAGCAAAACCTTACACCAATTATGCTTAGCAACCATAGGTTACGCTGAATATATAATAAAGATATACGTAATGCTTCAAAGCAACGCCTGCAGGTGTCGCACGTAATAATTTGCCCGATTGCAGTTGGTTAGTTAGTGTTCGCCACCAAATGGAGCGTTAGCATTTTATTGTGACTATTCAAAACACAGTGTGGCCATCAGCGCGAAATGTGTCATTAGTGGAATCGGTCCAGTTTTGGTGCATAATTATCGACAAGCAGCACAACCACAAAGCATCCCTCAGGTTGCCCTCAAAACGCCACCAAGAAAAATGCTGCTCAGTGCAACTGACAGCTTCGCGTTGAACTTAGATGCTTTGTGTAAAACTTAAATGCTTTTGTGTAAATTTAAGCTAATTAGCTCTTCCCCCCTGCACACTCTACCGTCTGCATACCCACTAAACACGAACGCAACGAGACCACAGCGATCGTTTGTCAACGCTTGATCGCTTCGGCAATTTGATTGTGTTAATTTTCGCTCGAACACTGAACATTTAAAAACAATTTGCAGTTCGTTGCTGTCGTTGTCTTTTGTGGTAATTTTCCTGTAATTTATGCCGTTTTGCCATTCGGTTGCTTCTTTGTTTCTATTTTTAGCTGTTTTGTTGTTTTTTTATATTGTTGCTTGTTGCTTACTTTTATTTACATGTTGTTGCTTTTAAACGCTCATCTGTGTTATGTGCTGCTTCGTGAAGTGGCGCAAAGTGCGCTTATAAATATTTATCGCTTATTATTTCACCTTTTTCAGGTCATTCACGGTGTGCGCATCGAGACGGCGGCTCCGTTTACGCACAGTGCGGACAGCGACAGCGACGTCGGCGCCGACCGGCACAGCGTACGCAAGCGCAGCGTTGTCGTGGCCGAGCAGCCGTTGCGGATATTGCTCTTCTATGATGATTCCGTATTCAGGTTAGTCCAATGCATACATTTTTGTTGTCTGCGCTTAAAAATGACAACTGGGCAACTGATGAGCGACAAGTGTCATTTGTTTCTGCGGTCATGCGTTGCTTTATTACTGTCGTTATTGAATTTGTAATGATTTGTGCAAAATGTTGCCACGGTCGCCATCGCTACCGCAGTCGTTACATTTTGTTGCTTATACGCTCCGCCTTCCCGCCTTGCACTTGTACACTCACCGTTGCTCTTAATTTAAGTTTAAATTTGCGTTGCGTTGCTTTTGCTGCGCTGTAAGCAGCCACTCGAGCGTCCAATTTCACTCTCAAACAGCATGAAATCGCAACACACAACACTGAAATTAAAGTTGACATTTTGCGTTGTTTTTTATTATATAATTTCCATTTAATTTCTCATTCGCTAAGGATGCCAATACGTATTGTTGCTATTGCAGATTATGCACGTTTGCGCGATTTGGCAATTACAACCGCAGCTCGTAGTTAAAATTTTTTTTTGTTTGCAACTTCCATGTAATTTTGCCGGAGTTGTGCTTCGGCTCATTGCACAAATCTTTCAACTTTTGCCTCAGCACCTTACAACAACAACGTACATAAACTTATTGGTGGCGTAGTTTGCCACAACCTTAAACTGTCCGCTGGGTACATTCAGCTGTCAGCTGAACAAGTTTTTCTTCAATTTAGTATTCCGCCCCCTTCTCATCGATCTTGCTCTCAGCTGCCGTGGGTTTTTCTAGTTAAAATTTTTTTACTGCGAATTGTGTTGTTTTGCATTGTAAGCATTAACATTTTTCTCGCATAATTCTAAACATTGCATGCAAGTCGCCAACGCTTATCGCAGCTGGCCGGCAAGGTCGGGCGGCTGGTTTTACTGGTGTGTGTGTGTGTGTGTGTGTGTGTGTAATGCGCTTCCTACAAAAAATGCGCTTTACAGTGGAAATCAATGCAAATATCCCAATATTGAATTAATCATTCGCTGGAAACTGAAACTTTTCTGTTACATATCTGATGTGTAAATTGTGAGTGTGACATTTGTTGTTGCTAAACGTCAGAGCCAGATCTTGTTATTGCAATTTTAATTCGTTTTTTAAGTCGAAAAGCCGCCATGAATAACAGATGTTGTTTCCATATTCTTGGAACAGCATTTATCGCAAACAATTTCATTGTAAACTAATTATTTCTGCGTACTTCCACAGGTTGGATGAGGATAAATTCGAGCTGATTAATGTAAGTGGCCGTCGCAGTCGGATCGAACATATATACGTCTAATAGTTTGACTTTTACTTCGCAGAATACTGTGCTACCTGAGGCTGTGCAATTTTGGGAGCAAGCACTGATGGTGCGTGAGACGAAGGGAGTCATACGGCTCAACAGGTATGACACAGCGCCCTGGGCTGCAAAACTATATTACAAAAGCATCTTCTCTATCGATCGATCTATTTCCAGAAAATGTGACAGCACCCAGGTGTTTGTGAAGAACGGACTGACCCATTGCATTGACAATTGCAAAAAGGTTACCATGTGTGGTGAGGTCGAAGTGCCCAAAGAACACTTGGATGTGCGTATCAAAAGCATTTCGCTGTTTAACTCTACATTTACATCTCATTGAATCCCTTTTCTCATGGCAGGTGTGTCGCATATGCAACTCCACCGGGCAGAATTGCCGCGTCGATGACACAACGCAGGCGGGCGAAGGCATAGAAAATGCCGACTTTATTTTCTATGTATCTGCACGCCAGACCGAACGCTGCCACAAAGGGTTGACGGTGGCCTACGCGGCGCACTGTCAGCAGGAGGCCGCGCTGGACCGGCCCATAGCCGGCCATGCCAACCTCTGTCCGGATAGCATAAGCACCAAACCGCAAGAGCTGCAAACGCTGCTATCAACAGTCAAGCACGAAATTTTGCATGCATTGGGCTTCTCTGTGAGTCTGTATGCATTCTTCCGCGACGACGATGGGGCGCCGCGCACACCGCGCAAACCCGACACGGGGAAGCCGTACCTGAATGAAAAGTAAATAAGCCGCTCGCTGCCTTTTCTGCCCACTTGCAGCGCAGTTATTAAATCACATTTTTGTTTATGCGCTTTCGTTTCTGTATTTTCGGCTCGGCTACAGACTGCAGATACATCAGTGGAGCAACGAAACCATACGCAAATTGGTGCGCGAAAACTGGTCGGTGCGTGGCGGTCACGTGCGCAAGGAAATCGACATGATGGTAACGCCACGTGTGGTAAAAGAGGTGCGCAAACATTTCGACTGTCCGCTTTTGGAGGGCGCCGAACTGGAGGACCAGGGCGGCGAGGGCACCGCGCTCACGCACTGGGAGAAGCGCATACTGGAGGTAATTATTGTAAAAAGTTGTACGCTATGGAATTAACTTACAAAGGCTTAATCGCCACACACGTAGAATGAGGCTATGACCGGCACACACACACAATCGCCCGTGTTTTCACGCATCACGTTGGCACTGATGGAGGATTCGGGCTGGTATCGAGCCAATTATAGCATGGCGACACCGCTCACTTGGGGCAAGGGACTGGGCTGTAATTTTGTGATGCGCAGCTGCAAGGACTGGATACAGCTGAACAATGGCAGGTGAGTTACAATAGTAGTGGCCACACTGATACGTTTCAAACATTTGTGTAACTCATTACGTTTTCATTAACTTGTGCTCATCAAAAGCGTACACAATGAAAAGGAAAAATGGTTGCGGTATGATCGATTAAAGTTTAATTTCAATGATTTTTAAGTTTGAAACTTAAAACAGCGTACATATATTTATTTATGAATATAAATTTGTCTCAAACAGAGGACGCTCCATACATCCCTTTTGCTCTAAAGTGAAGCAGGATCCGCTACAAACCGAATGCACGGACGATCGCAACTCGGTAGCGCTTTGTAATCTCATACGGCACGACTACCAGTTACCGAAAAAGTATCAGGTAAATGATGGAATGCTATCCTAACAGTTGGGCTGAAAAGTTCGTATCGTTTCTATGAGATGGCGCCACTAGAATAAAATCCGTATCATTTTTAGGTAGTACTACATGGGCTGAAAAGTCTTTGGCCTGACAATGAAAAAACGATATTTTTAGTGCAAAAATGATTTTAATCTTCGACATAATCTCCATTTAGAGTAATGCATTTAGTGTAACGGTCTTCCAACATTTCGATGCCTTTCTTATAGTGGTCCGCGTGAAGCTCTTCAAAATAGGCGTTTGTTTCCAACTCGACCTCCTCATTTGAGTAAAATCTTTTTCCGGCGAGCCAATTTTTCAACCTGGGAAAGAGGAAATAGTCGCTGGGTGCTAAATCTGGTGAATACGGTGGGTGTTTGACGACTTCGTAGCGTAATTCCTCTAATTTTTCGGTCGTATGAAAGACGAACACGTTTTGCTTTTTGGTCAATTGTCTGCAAACGCGGCACCCATCGCGCGCACAGCTTCCGCATGTGTAAATGTTCATGAATGATATGACCAACGCGTTCCTTTGAGATGCCTATCTCACTCAATTTTATTTTGCGATCATTTAACACAAGGTCCGTAATTTTTGGGTGTTTTCCGGATTAACTGCCTCATTTGGCCTCCCTGAACGCGGTGCATCACTGGTGCTCGTACGGTCACGACGAAACTCAGCAAACCAATACTTGATAGTTGAATTTGGTGGAGCAGATGTATTATAACATTTATCAAGCCATGCTTTTGTTTCCACTGTATTTTTGCCCATCAAATAGCAATGTTTTATCAAAACACGAAATTCACTTTTTTCCATTGTTTACAAAAATTCAGAGGTAGCGTCACTTCGAAAGCAATAACTTGAAAACGAGTCAACCAAATGTCATGAAACTTTGACAGAATCTAAGTTAAGGATGGTTTTCCATGTACAACACAATAATTCTTAATTTTTGGCGCCATCTCTATGTCAGGCCAAAGACTTTTCAGCCCATGTAGTACCAACCTTCAAAAGAAACGTATATAAATTTGACAGCTGGTCTGATTATTAGATTGTGAGATACAGCATTTTGAGTGAAGCAACTTTTGTTATTTTGAAAAAATGGATAAAAAGGATTTTCGTGTTTTAATGAAACACTATTTTTTGATGAAAAAAAGTGCTGCTGATACCAAAAAGTGGCTTGATGAGTGTTATCCGGACTCTGCGCCGGGCGAAGCAACCGTTCGTAAGTGGTTTGCTAAATTCCGTACAGGCCATATTAGCAGCGAAGACGATGAAGCAGTGGACGTCCAAAAGAGGCTGTTACGGACGAAAACATCAAAAAAATCCACAAAATGATTTTGGAAGATCGTAAATTGAGGTTGATTTGTATAGCTGACACTCTAAAGATATCAAAGCAACGTGTTGGACCTATCGTTCATGAATATTTGGGTATGCGAAAGCTATGTGCAAAGTGGGTGCCGCGCGAGCTCACAATCGACCAAAAAAAAGAACGTGTCGATGCTTCAGAGCATCGTTTGGAGCTGTTCAACCGCAATAGAAGTGAATTTTTGCGTCGATATGTGACAATCGATGAAACATGGATCCATCACACTCCGGAGTCCAGTCGATGAACCGAATCCAAAGCGTGGAAAAACTCAACAGTGGGCCGGTAAGGTTATGGCGTCCGTATTTTGGGATGCACATGGAATAATTTTCATCGACTATCTTGGAAAGGGAAAAACCATGAACAGCGACTATTATATAGCGTTATTGGAGCGTTTGAAGGACGAAATCGCGAAAAAAAACCGGCCCCATTTGAAGAACAAGAAAGTGCTGTTTCATCAAGACAATGCGCCGTGTCACAAATCGAGGAAAACGATGGTAAAATTGCATGAATTGGGCTTCGAATTGATTCCGCATCCACCGTATTCTCCAGATTTGGCCCCAGCGACTTTTTCCTGTTCTCAGATCTCAAGAGAATGCTCGCTGGAAAGAAATTTAAAGCCGCTGAGGAAGTAATCGCCGAAACAGAGGCCTATTTTGAGGCTAAACACAAATCGTACTACAAAAATGGTATTGAAAAGTTGGAAGATCGCTATAATCGGTGTATCGCCCTCGATGGCAACTATGTTGAATAATAAAATCGAATTTTGCCAAAACAAAATGTGTTTTTCTATAAAACGATACGAACTTTTCAGCCCAACTGTTACTACTTGTACTACTGTTAAATCTGCCCTAAGCTGGCGTCAAAGATTACTTTTCATAATATTCATTCATGCATCCATTATTATTAATTTGTAAAACCTTTACAGAACTTTGATAGCATTAACCATGTAAAGAGCGGTGAAGAGGGCTTCTACGGCGGCTCCGTGTCGTTGGCCGACCACTGTCCCTACATACAGGAGTTTACGTGGCGTAGTAAAAATGTCACTGTACGTGGTTCGCACTGTCGCTTCATCGAAAATAATCCCAGTAAGTTGGCCAGACATTCAATCATACATTATCCCTAATTCACACTCACTCTTTGTTACAGAGTCCGAGAAGAATTTCGCACTGGAAAGCTACGGCGACGGCTCGAAATGCTTTGATCACAGCGACTTAATGTGGGAGGAGCGCTCATGCCACCAGACACGTGAATGGCAGCACTGGGGCTCGGGCTGCTACAAGTACAACTGCTCAGACGGCCGACTCCACATACTGGTGGCCAACTATTCGTACACTTGCTTCTATCCGGGGCAGCAGCTCTCGATACGCGTGAATGCCAACGGCTGGCTGCATCGCGGTGCCATAATCTGTCCACCCTGCCACGAGATGTGCGGAAAATACTTTGCCGCACGGAAAGAGGAGTGCCGTATGCGTGAGGAAGCGCCGCCGCTGAATAAATATCCGCGCGATATGTTGGTGTGCGCGGGGCACAAGAGCGCGCCAGTGCAACGGTCGCTGCTGGTCAATGCCATATTTGCGTTACTTTACACAAGCCGTGCGCTGGTGCACAACAGTTAGGCTCTGAACTCTGGTTCTGCACTAGTTTAGTAGAAATTAAGTACATAGGATTTATGTTTATTTTTGAATTTGTCTTACTTGGTTCACTGCGGGGTTACGACGCATACTCGTAGTGCCTCGTTGTGGACTGTACCTACACTGTGTGAAGATATTTTTTAGTTTTAAAATTGTGAGGGGCACAAAGTAGACGACGAAATTTCTACAGATTTACACAGCTACAAATTCTACTTATAAGCATATACACACAAATAAGATGTAAGCTCAAAGTATGTGTTTAATAGGTGAATTGAAATAAGCGACTATAATGTGTGTTAACGTAGCGTTTAAGATAAATTCTCGACTATGAACTATACAAGACGAAATTAACCTTAAACTGAATCTGAATCTAATTGATTTGCACATTTCACCTTCCAATTGTGATCTGTTATGTGTTTGAGGTGTGCATGTATTGGAATAGCCGGAAGAAAAGTAAACAAGTGTAGCTTTAAGCTGCCCATGCTTGAATCAACTTAGTCGACTTGCAGTCGAAGAGCGGAATTTAAAAAACAGCTATAATTTCTGTAACGCAAAACTGCGTCAACATCAGCGGCTCCTTCACATTAGTGCTGCGACCATGAAACGACAAGTGAGCGTAGCTACAATTCCAAAGCAATACTTTTTCGAATGAAGTGATTTTAGGCATTCAAAATTGATTTTTATGTTTAGCTCATATTTTACGATTTTACAATTAGTCTTATTGTGTGATCTTTACCCAAATGCGCTTAAACACTCGAACAAGCGGACTCGTCTATGAGTTTCCAATAAATTTGCAGCGATATGTAAACTTATGTGTGTGTGTTAGTGGACGTAATGTGACACATTCCATTTGTTTTTAAGTACGTTTTTATACTTTACATGAGATATATAATATTTTAAGAAAAGAAGAAAGAAAAACTCTCTTTAAGTTGAACTTTGTATTAGGCCTCATTTCCACTTGCAACCCAATATATGAACTTTGAAATAAACTGCCTTGGTGTGCATATTGTAGCTGTAATCAAAGCCAAAATCATATTTTGTACAGAAAGTGTGCAAATAGTGCAGAAGCACAAAGCAAACTGTATCATTTACATCCTGTGCGGATAGGTTTTATGTAGCATATACTGTAGATAAGCTATGGATGCCATTGCACTTGTGCAAGGTGCAGTTACAATACAGATACAAATTGTAAACTATTGAACAAGAAGCATTTTAACGACTATTATGGAAACAATAAAGAAGCATGGTTTTAATGTATGATAATTCAAAATGTGAGTTAACATTGTGTTTTAAAAGAGCTACCATATAAGTGTATGGCACATTGCTACCTTGTGAACGTCTGAGCGCTCTGTGGTTTCAAGAATACATTTTTTGTTGGTCCTTAGAACAGTTTGAAGTTTTAGAAAAAATACTAAATTAATAAACTGAATATTTAGGTTTAAAGAAGAGAAGTATACACGTTTTTTTAATGGTATATCTTGACATAGTAAAGGAAAAAAAAGCAGAAAAAATTAGATAACTTTTTAATTTGACGTTTTCTTTCAATTTAGATAATTTTTCTTTTTAAATTTGGCTGAAGTAAGTGAAGAAATATTCAAATTTTCGATATGCGTAAGAAGTTTTATGTTTAAGTAATTATTACAGTGACAACGAGGTGGTTGGTCACATAGAAAAACACTCTAAAATACAGAGTCCGAGTATAAAAATTAAAAAATGTCTTATGGTATGTTGCTTTACAACCACATAGAAGTCTAAAACGTAAAATTTAAAATGTTAACTTTCCCCATTAACCCATTAAAACCTGACCCCAGAAGGGCTTGTGCGATTTCCATAAAATTTTGCACAATCTTAGTAATTGACCTAATCAAGAAAAAAAATCAAGAAAATAATTCATACCCCCACCCCCTGAACCAGGAGGGTACGTTGCGCAAACGCAATTTGGGCCTTAGTCACATACAAAACATAAAATTAAAAAAAAAAAAATTTTTTTAAAACTTATTTTTAAATAGTTTAGCATTACAAAATGCAGCCCACAAAGGGATTTTGATAGGTTTGAAGAATAAGTATTTTTAATTGAATTTCAAAAATTCCCCAAAAAAAACCTTTGACTTTGGATCGAAAAAAAGATATGAATATTTAAAAAATTTTGAAATTTGAGTATGGCAGAATCTAAAACGATCAATTCGAATCCAATTCTACCCATTTTCAAGTCTTATATCTTTATGAATTACTTAATGTAGCGAAATTCCCAAACGTTGCGCAAACGCAACGCTCAGGGCTTAATGGGTTAAACCCTGTAGCGAGAGGGTTAAATGGAAGTTGCGAATTGAAAGTGGAAGTAGCAGATGATGAAATGTGTGCAAAAAAAACTGCCAATACTCGACCAAATTTTTCAACAGCACATCAACACAATGAGTAAATGTATCAGTAAGCCAACATTTTTACCTCATCTGCCTAGAGTTCCTTCTCTCCCTACAAAGTTTCTGCTCTTCAACACTTTTCCACTCGTTCACTTTTTCCCACAATGCAGTGTGCATCGAGTGAATAAATTTTATATTAAGAGCAGCAAATATTTATAAATCAGAACACCCCTGTGTTTCTAATTCATTTTAATAATGTGCCCTAGGTTCATATCACTGATGTATTCGATTTAGACCATTCTTGTTTTCTCTTTATAACACAAAGGTTTGTGTCATTACTAATTCACGTGTTTGTTAAATATCCTATTTCGAATATAAGTTCAATCTTGTCCATCATTCAATTGTGAACTATTTTTAAATTCCCTCTATGCATATTAGGTTTGTGTCTAAAATAAAATCCTTGTAGCATCATTTCGAATTTAAGTGGAACGTATGGATTTTTCGTATGCGAAATGTGTACTTACTACAAATGCGAAAACGAAAGCTGAAATCACCTTTTGTATGTAATTCGAATGTGACAATGCTAAGCAGAGATGCCAACTTTGCTCTATTTTTCTTCGTTTTTTATTTTTTATTTAGCAATTTTTTTGTTTTTTCGGTTGCATTTAAAATGGAATTTAACTAACCCAGCCGAGCACACTACACATAGTATAGGATGCTGATTTGTACTTTTCTTAGAAAAACTGTTAGGTATATAATATGCACACGTGTCTTTATGTATTTACATGTACCAGTGGCGGATTCAGGGGGTGTTTTGGGGGTTGAACCCCTCCCCCCAAATATTTGGATCGCCTATAAAACTACATACAAATTAAAAGGCATTTTACAAATATTAAAGAATTACTTTTTGAAGCCCCCCCGAAATATTTTTCTGAATCCGCGCCTGACATGTACTGATACATGGCACATCTGGGTTATAATTTATTTACACAATTTAGTAGGGGAATTCTTTATAAGATGCCACTCTTTGTAATGTGCCACCCCTGCTCGATTTTGACATTCCAGCAATCCAAGCACAAAAATTCCTACCGTCATTTAACCCTTCTGTCACTACGAAGGTGCCTGAATACCTTTTGCATGTTTGAGGTAAAAAAGTCCTACTTTCGGCCAAGGAAAGCTTTGCTGATATTTTAAGTATCTTCTAAAAACCAATTTACTATCTTCTAAAGATCTTATATAGAAAGAAATCTTTTTCCAGATAACTTTTGGAACCAATTTTTGAACACTACCCCTGTTTATACAAAATACAATAAAACAATTCAGTTTCAACGTGAAATTACTCATTCATAATCGAGTCAAAGCAAGTTTATTCAACCAAGTAGTGGTTAAATTTTGAAACTTGAAATCAGAGAACATAACTTTAATTCATTACATCCGATCGAAGTCATCGACTTTACATGCGTGTTACACCAAGAACTCATGGAAGACTAGCCAATTGTCAACGTATGACAAGAGTAACAAAAGCACAAAATTGTATTCAAAGCTTTAAAGTTGAAGCCCTGTGGCCGCAGTGTTGCAGCGGATAGCCTTTTTACTTCTAAAAAACTTGCGAAACAACTATTCGCAAAAAATCACACTTAGGTGTTAAAAATTAATCCTCGACCCCTAAAGTCATCGATATTCGGTTTCATAGTGACAAAATCTTTGGAGTTGTACTTTCCAATTCCATATTACTCCGTGCGACTGCATTTTTCACATCGGGAAAAATCCATATGTGCGTGAAGCTAGAAACCAAACATAGTAATACTGCTTTAATTTCTACATCCTTTGTCCTTTTAAAAAGACTTCAAAGTTTTGAAGGAGGTGGAAATTTTTCGTATTGACAGAAGAGTTAACCACACAAAATCCAAAACTATATCCTTGGTACCTGTTTACAATTGCAAAATGCCAGAATTTTTATTTCGAAATTTGAAAAAAATTTGAAATCATTTAGCGAGAATACAAATCAGCTTAGAGAAAGTCATCGATTTATTTAAACAACAATTTTATTTGTTCGTGTTTTTACAATTTGCCATCGGCATATTTATTTTAGATTTTGTTGGAATTATTAAAATAATGCATACGAACAAATTCGTTATAATTTATTAAATATTAAAAAAATAATAATAAACTAAATTTACACAATGCATTTAAAAGCTAAAGACATCTCATAAATACTTATTTACACGCCAACATTACAAATTAGTTTCAGTCACTAAATTTTAGACATTTCGTTTATTGCTATTTACACATTTTCCAAAATTCATAAAAATGTACAAAGCACTTGGCACGTAAAAGCAAAGAAGCATTAAACCAAAAATCGCATAGACTCCACAAATTACACAACAGATAAATTAACTTAACTGAAGTGAAGTGAAGTGAGGGAATCGGAATGAATTCAACATTTTGTAGTTTATTTACTATTTTGACTTTTGCTTTAGTTTAGGTTTTCAATTCACTGGCCTTTGCGTTTGCTTGCTTCTTTTTGTTAAATTTGATGTTGTAAAACTAAAAACCCTAAAATCCGATTGTACTCGGTCAGCGATTTGACCGAAGCACACCAGTTCCTGTGCGTAAATTGAAAAAGATTGCCTACTTAAGAGCTAAAAGTTAATGTTAAAACGGCACCACACACACACACAGTTCGATATGAAATGTCTAGCTAGGTGCACCCACGATCGCCGTCAATAAATACAATTGCAGAGTTAGTTCTATATGTCTGTACACTTTCAATAGTTAAGTCACTTTGATATTTTTTAAATTGTTTCATGTATATAACACAGGGTTTGTTGTCCGTGTTCACTTAGCTGTCGCTTCACGGAGGACGTCGAAGCACACAGAATCCAAAACGCACATCAGACATCGACGAAAGCACGTAATACGACAACGTAGGGGCCGCTCTGTTCCTGCCCGCTGCCGCTGCGTACATGACGTGCTCACACATTAGGCAGCCTGTTCTGTTGCAGCGCCTGGTCACTGGTACCGCCACGACTGCGGCACCACGTAGTCCTTCAGCGTGTACAGCGCTCGCGCGTACCAGTGTACGCCGTTGTACTGCGCCGCCGTCGTCGGTGCGCTCGCATTGCGCGTCTGCACCTGCAGCGCTTTTGCGGCGAGCGCCACTTTGCCACCCACAGCCGGATGGCTGCCCGCACCGGCAGCCGGCAGCCAAGACTTCAGCTTTGACACAATGCGCACCGGCGCCAGACTCCAGTGCGCCAGCATTTGACTATTCACGATGGCGTAACAGGAGGCAGCCACCGAGTCCACCACGATGGTGCCCTCGTTGGTGAGCGGCGCCACCACGCCCTGCCGCCGCACGGCACGTAGCTGCGTCACACGCTGAGGCCGCAGTGGTGCGTGCGTGAGTGCGTCATGCACCAGTACGAAGTCGCCCTCCTCGACACGGTCGGCGAATACGTAGTCCAGCAGCTGTTGGGTGCTCCTCCACACCAGCACCAGATGCGACGGCGTGACGGTCAGCGTCTCGCCGCTTTGCGTGTGTATCTGCACAAAGTCCTGTAGCTGCTCCAGGTTGCGATCCATGAAGAGTATCACCTCGCTGTAGATGGGCTCGCCGCTGCTGCTCATGCTGAGCACTCGATCGCCAATGTCCAGTTCGCGCATCGACTTGCGTACTCCGGCCGCAGTGAGCACAGTGCTGTCGGTTGTGAAGCAGCCGCTGACGTGTGAAATGTGGGAAGAATCTGAAAGAAACCAAAGGGACATGTGAGCAACTGTTGAATAGATGAGCTAAAATAAAGGTAAATGAAGGGGATGATGCCAAATCTATCGAGTAAACTCAATCACAGTTGATACAATAAGAAATAGCAGCATCAGGAGCGGATTCAGAAAAATATTTCGGGGGGGGGGGGGGGGGTTTCTAAAAGTAATTCTTTAACATTTATAAAATGCCTTTTTATTTGTATGTAGTTTTAAAGTCGATCCTTTCGGGGGAGTTTCAACCCCCAAAACCCCTACGCCATTGAGCAGCATACATTTAGTATGAACTAAAAATGGTTTTTCTAAACATGGACTTGATTGAATTAATCTTCTTGTTTATATTCCTTTCTGTATAAAGACGAAGACGCTCAGAAGAAGAAGAATTTCGGTGTAGTTATAGTCCACCGGCCAGTGACGACGCGCTGTGGAAGATTACCAATGAGGAACCCATTCTGAGCCAAATAAAGTGCAGAAAATGGAAATGGATAGGTCATACGCTAAGAAAACCACCAGACAGCATCACGAGAATGGCACTGGACTGGAACCCGTAAGGGAGTAGAAGTCGCGATCGACCAAAAAATAGTCCCCCGGCTTATATTAGTTGTTCATATTAATTTTTCCAAACAATAATTTCTGCTGGTTTGAATAACATATAAAAAAATAATTGCATACAATTTAATCCTCAACGCATGCCGTCAGCTCTGAGCCCAAAAGCTAATCCTCGCCTATCCTGTTTGAATTTTCATCATGTTTTTGCATCCTCAAAGTCAACTGCGAACTTTGAAGTCACAAGTCAGTCCCAGCTAAGCCTCAATAATCGATTTTGCTACTCGGCAGAAACCACCAGCTCGTTGCATAGAATTCGCTGGTTGGGCGTAATGCCACAAAGTAAAGGCCGACTTTGCTTTTGCCGCACTGACCAATCTAATTTGGCGTTAATAAGTACAAGGAAAGAATTATACTGTAAGGGTGCCTCTGGGTTTTTCCAAAACACCTTATTTCAAAATCAAACAGCAGTTCCTGACGTTCTTTTCAAGCGACCGCTTCTACACATTCAATTCTTCCATGCCAATTTTCTTCTCGCAGCTATCATTCGTTTTTGTTTTTGTTTGTGGAAATTGCAAATCTTTGCAAAATCTGTTAGCTTCTATATGATTGTTCCCTTCTTCTTCTCATAGATCAGCAATAACTCTCCAACTGTGTAATAATAGCACTTAGGGTGGCAGCTGAAACCCAAAAATCTAATTCAGTTTTGATCTTGTTTCCTTAGAGATTAGTTGCGTTGAGGTTGGACCGAAGATCGGACGAACCAACGAACGCATGGCTCGAGCCAAAGCGGCTTAGCGCAGCCTCTAACTCGCTTGTTCGGATCTGTATCTCTGTGTAGCTACAAGATGTACTACAACCATGTTAAGCGTATTTTTACCTGATAGCACTGAGAAACCGTTGGTATTGTTTGAGCGAACAGCAGCCACAGCACCGACAGCGACAGCGGCAACGGCTGCATTGCGTTTCATATTACCCAAAGGTGAATATGGCTGCGGCAGAAGGCAGCCATATGAGACTTGTGTAAGACCATTAAATTTAATTACCAAAATTGTGTAATTATAGAAAAAAGTAATGCAAGCAAGCAAGAGCAATAGAGACAGTTGTACGCATCAATCATTGATTGACGATATTGTGTTACAAATGTGGCACAAATGAGGGCCACCGCAGTTGAAGACATCAGCCCAAACAGCGAAATGGTTAAGAATGGTAAACAACATGGATGTTCGATGTTATGAATCTCAGTGCAATAATTGATCAGTTAAGTGGAAGTTGTTGATTTTGTTGCCAGGTATAACTTGGAAGCATAATTAATCTTTGTTTTACGAAATATTCATTCTCTGTTCTACTCCCTCTTTCACATTTTCGAATACAATCAAGTCTGAAGTGCAGCTGAAGAACGAAATTCAAGCATTTGAACTTTTAAGTTTCTGTTTATAAACTTTCAAACAAGTCTCTTCAAATTCTATACTCATTCATTGCTGCTTCAAAGCATCGCTAACACCTTCTTGGCTCCACGGATTTGTATTTTCTCTTACACAAGCAACAACAACCGTTAACAATGAAAGCAATAAAAATTCAACAAAATTGCCACTTAAATCGCAAAACGTTTATAAGAACTTTCATTGCCAGTACATGATATAAATTTAAGTAATTTTTCTTCTGTTCCTCGCTCACCGTTGTTATGAGGAAAGTATCTAACAGCACGTACCACCTTTTTTCCACTTTTCATGAAACCGAAATTTGTTTTGATTTGCTGCAAACCGTTCCGGGAAATATGAGTTGAAAAGAAAGATCATAAACTATGGCAGCCGCAGCGTCCAAGCGCCAAAAAATCAAATCAAAAAGTATCCCAAAATTATAACAAGAAATCAATTCAAATCGCTTCCTTTCTTTGATTTTATGATTTTTGTTTCTTTTTGAGACCTCTGACTGTTTTTATGACCGTTTATTTTAATTAACGTCATAAAAATTATGTTGACATTTGAAGAAATAAAACGGCCTTAAGAAACTTTTGTTTGTAGGGAGAAAAATATCTTGAAAAATGTATTAAAAATTTGTTCACCTTTTGAAGTGAGAAAATGATTACATTTTAGTCTTTTACTGAAAAAATTTTCATTATGAATATTTAAAATTAGTTTTTATGTAGAAAGCACCAAATCAAAAACACATCATTTTAATAATTCAAATGAATACAGTGAAATCTTTAACAGTTTCGCAAATTACTTTAAAACTGGGCTTTAACTGAATTGTGGTTGAGATGCGACACAAAATACATCATGGATACAATAAAAATGCATTAAGAATTGAAGAGGGAAGGGAAAAGCTGGCAAATCTATACTGGAAAGCAAAGCATGAAGGCGGTGCTACCAACAAACCAAATCATCGACAACACCAGACATCAAATTGTAAAATTTGAAAAATCCAAATTTCAAAAATGCATAACAACAATCGAAAGCGTACAAAAGTTACCATACTTAATACACCGCAACACATTTACTATACGAAGTCAATAAAACTGACGCGCCCATACACCATGGACTACCCTATTTTGGTAACCAAAATGGTTAGTAATGAGCGCATTACAGTCAACACTCTAATAAAATAACAGCAACAACAACAACGAGAAGAAATTGGTGTGAAACATGCCGGCTAAATAGGGGAAACGATGCAGCCAACACAACCGCACCGACGACACTGACACTGACGCTGACACTGACTGGTTGGTGGTAGGCAAGCACACTTCTTCAGCCGAGCAGTAGAAGCCGCGAATGAGTCTGAGAATGAGGCAAAGAACCTGAAGGGTCATAAATTAATAAACCATTAAAGTGGTTAAAATTATCTGTGTGGCATTCTGTGCGTTGCTTTTATCTTCGCTGCTGGAGAGAGCGCGCGAACTAAACTGATAAATTATTACAAAACAGAAGACAACAACAGTCACAACAACAGCAGCGCCGGCCACACCGCCGGCAGTGGAGGCTGCCGCCACGAAGGCAATGTGCCGCATGACAGCATGACTGCCGGGGATATATGGGTAGGGTTTGTCAGCGCGCTGCGATAGTTCACCGTTTGCATGACAACAGGTGGAGCAGCGGCGAAGGGAAGCGATGGCAGCGAGTGATGTTTTATGCGATGCTGAACATTTAACCGCAATCACCGACACTGAATGTTCTTCTTGTTGGCTGTGCAGTGGGGCCAGTTCTGAGTGTGCGACTTGACTGATCGCATTGCTGTCACAAGCACCATGAACATGAACGCGCGCATAAGGCAACACCAGGAACACCAGCAACTGTGACATCGATAGCGATAGCTGCAACAAATAAAAAGGCAGCTACGAGCCAACAATGTTTTTAAGTTGAAAGAAAAAGCGAAACACAAAAATTAGTGTCGACAAAAGGGTTCAAAGCAATTTTTCTTCGGTCGTTGTTGTTGTTGTTGTTTTTTACTGGTGTGATGACTCCTTGTGGCTGCTGTTGCTGCACTTTTTGTTGTTTTCATTTTTGTTTGTATTTTTCACTTGTTCATGCAAAAGGCATAAAAATGCTGTTGCTTTAAGGATGTGAGAAAATAGAAAACCAATGCGGCAACATTGAATTTTAGTTAATTGTGGGCAACAGGGGCGGATTCAGAAAAATATATCGTGGGGGGTTTCAAAAAGTAAATCTTTAATATTTATAAAATGCCTTTTAATTTGTATGAAGTTTTCAAGTCGATCCTAATACTTCGGGGGGTTTAACCCTCGCAACCTCCCCCTGAATCCGCCACTGGAAGGCAACCTACTTAAGTTTTCCTTTGTCTTTATGATTTAACAACATTTCTTTTGCAATACATGTTCGTCACTATTCATACAACATTATTCGCATTATTTGAAACGAAAGACTGAGAAAACAAACTTGAGTATTTTTAATTTGGCTTAGCACTTTTTGAAATATCAAAACAGTAATTTAATAATAAATAAATAATAATAATTGATTGGCACGACAGCCCGCTTACGCGAGACTAGAGCCTAGCTACCCGCAACCGTGTTGTTCGTGTGAATTTTGTACACGGGTGGAAGGGACCTACAGTTTTATGCCGGTTCCGAACGGCAGGTTGGGAGCTTTTTCATAGGCAATTTTTACTCTCAGAGGTTTGCCATTTCCAGCTGAGAGAACAGCCACCGAAAGAGAAAACGAGTTTCCCGTTATTTTTTTTAGGTGTTACTACATGCAGTATTCGATCTTGCGTCGCTCTGCATGCGACTCGTTGGACCGCGCACTAACCAACTGAGCCACGGCGGCTGCCGTCAAAACAGTATTGTTCAAAAAACTCAGATAGGTGGAAGTTAAAGAATAAGTAAGCTAAGCTGAAAAGGAAATAAATTAAAACGTACTGGAGAAGAGTAGATTACAGTGGGCGAGTAAAATTAGATACAGAAACAGAAGGGAACTGAAAAATTAAACTAATCAGTTAACAAACCCCGACTAGTTCAAAATTCCCTCTAGATTTGAAATGAAAACCACCTCAGCAACCATATTTGTAATCTATAAATCGTTCGATTGTCTATGATGTCAAAATATTTTCCAATCACATAATGAATAATTTGCCAAGACAAATTTGCCGATCTACACTGTTGTGCACACAACCATTATGTTTATGGATTGCGTGTTTGTGTTTGTGTGGGCTTTGAAATTCATCAAAAATCAATTACAAATAATTTCACACACATTTACACACACACACTGGGGCAGCACATGTGCAGACGCATTTCACACGCTGTTTAACCGCAACGCCACACCACCATCGATCATGGCAACTAATTTTATACGACCAACGTGCCGCACGCACACGCACACACACTCACAAGCAAGCCGCACGCTATCAGCGATCCATGATCAACGCTCAACAAGCACATTTTTCACGTCCGACATGCTCAACTTGAGCGGCCGCGTCAGTTTCGGCTGTGGCGTTGCGGCAGTCAGCGGCAGTTTGTCGTGCTGTGATTTTGTGCTAATAAGGCAGCGGCTGTTGCCGCCTTCAAAACAGCCAAGCCGTCACTCGGCTTTAATTTAATCCAATTTTAGTTAATTTTTTCTCTGCTAAGCAAAACGCCCACAAAATCAAAAAACTGAAATTGAATTTTCGGCATCGTTCAGGATGTCTTTGGTGCGCATTTCAATGGGTCTCAGGTAGGAGGCTGCAACAAGTAGCTGTAGCTGTAGCTGCTCGGTGCGCTTATCGGCAGCGGCGATCTCAGTGATGTGCTTAGAGGCCAATGCAGATCGATCGATTGGCATTGTGGCTGTTGCTGCTGTTCGCTTATCGCATCTCGTTGCTTGTGCGTGCGCCTCCAGCAGGTCCTTTTCAGCCGTTGTGGTTGCTGTAATTTGTAATTGCTGACTTGAGCCGAGTCGCTCCTCGGGTTTTGGGTTACCTAAGTAGGAACCAACACTATTTGACAACAAAAAGGATAATATTTGCTCACGCACAAAGAGCACAGCGAGCGACGGATGGACAATTGGACAAGCGCTTTGCGCCTTTGTACAACGGGCGCATACGTGTGGACCACACATTGCATGCACACGACGGCAAGGACGGTCGCACACACACACAGCGAGCAATAGTTGAGTAGGGTACAAAGCGGCAGAGGCAGGGAGGCCAGCCATTTATCAGCCTCTTTTTGGTCTTCGGGCACTGTTGATATTTGCTGTTTTTGTGTCACTTGTATTTAGCAGTGACTGTCGGCACTTTTTACGTCCTTGACGGAATTAGATTACATACGAGCAATAGTGGAGACGCTGCTCGCAAGGACATTCACTGTGCGTGCGGTGTGTGATGCTGTTTAGCAGCGGGAGAGGCAGTAGCGACATGCCTTTGATCTTGCGGCATTGCCTCAATTTTGGTGCAGTTGTTCTTTTGTTGTGTTACATTGTAACATTGCCTTCACAATATTGCACTGTTGTTGGCATTGACTTAAAGTCAAAATATTTTAGATCTTTGTGGCTGGCGGCTGTCACAAAACGACAAAAGAGCACAGCGAACGATAATGAGAGTAAGGCAACCAAATTTATAGCCAAAATAGATAACTCGGGCGGAAATTGACTTTAGATGTTTTTTGTTTCCTTCTTTCTATGTCTGATATAATCGGCACAGGAAGAATCCAGAGTGCAAAATGAAATGTGGTATTGATATAGAAAAAACCCTAAGGTTCTAGTAAGTTGGAGTCTTTTCCAATGAAAAAAGTATGATAATATTTATTCCTTTATTCAGATCCAAATCAAAGCTATAAACCTCCAGCCACAACGAAAAGTCAGCAGTCAATGTAACAAATGAGTTTATCTTCCTAATTAACACCAATAATTTCACATTTTCATCACATGTTTAAGTTCAAATAAAATGCTCAATCATATTTTTGTATTGTTATTTACAAGTTGCAGTGTTAGCCGTAACTAACAACTTCATAATAATTTCTCTGTACTCATAATTACAATTTTCATGAGAATTGAATAAAGCTGTGAGTACAAAAGACTTAAGCAACGAACGCGCAAGTTGCATATTGTAATGTACGAAAAGCAACAGCGCGAAATTACGCCAATTCACACATTATATTTCCGAGTAATATATAAAAACAAAGTTTAAAAATAAAATGCAAATATTTTTCGTTATCAAACATTATTGACAAATAATTATTGACAT
This sequence comes from Melieria omissa, assembly GCA_963971225.1. Classification (NCBI taxonomy): domain Eukaryota; kingdom Metazoa; phylum Arthropoda; class Insecta; order Diptera; family Ulidiidae; genus Melieria; species Melieria omissa. The sequence goes on along the minus strand of OZ020267.1, from coordinate 22,353,365 downwards.
TAACCCTTATTCTCATACCCAAACTTACTAACGCCGTTCCATTTCATGAAATTTTTAAGTTTTCAATATTTTGTTAATTAAAAAGTGATTTTTTTTTAATATATGATTTGTTCGAAAGGGACCAAAAATGAAACCTTCACAAGTCGCAAAATACACGAAAACATCAGTTTTATTTGTGAGGAAGTCGGTCAGCCGATTCAAAGAGTTCGGAAATGTTGATGACGAGCCACTGAGAAACAGAAAGAGAGCCACTTAGAACAAAGCGGATAAGGCGATAGTCCGGATGTTTGATATCACTCCAACTCTTAGCCTGAAGCAAACGAAAGAAACATTGTTGCAGAAGAAAGTCGAAGTATCAACGGCCACTATCCAACGCAGGCTTCTATTGGATGAAAACATGTGGCAAATCGTCTTAGATGGGCTACAGAAAATTTGATGTGGAAACACTAAATTGGCCATCTCAAAGTCCAGATGCAACCCCAATCAAAAATGTTTGGTCCTTAATGAAGCAAAAGCTTAGAGACAAAAGAATATCAACAAGAAACTAGCTCATTTCGGCATTAAAAAAGATTTCGAGAGGGGTTTCTTTGGAGTACACTCAAAAATAAGCCAAATTGGTAACAAAAGATACCGAGCTATTACTGACAACAACGGAAACTGCGTAAAATATTGATAATAATGCGAAAAAAAAATATTTGCACAGCCTTTCAAAAAATATATATATTCATTACTATACCTTCTTTTGTAAGTTTTATAAGCAACACTTTATTTTAAAACGCACTGTACAGTTCAACAGTGTAATCCAAACAAAGTGACTCTAGATAGCACCCAAAAACCTATTAGTAAGAGATCTTGGAGAATTCTTAATACGCGTAGAACTTTAAATCTAACGACTGCAAATCAACAGCTGTTCTTGCACTAGAAAAACACACTAAACAATTCCAACTGTATTGTAGTCGTGTTTACCCCTAACAACACTGATTACAACGAAATCAGAAATCAGAAGCAACTCGTTAAAGCGCTTACAAAAACACAAAGGAACACAACAATGCTGTGAAAAAGTATATAAAGAAATATAACAACGTCAGCCACAATAGTACGTGTAATAATTTTTCGCTAATCATTGCTTTTCTTATGCTTCATGCGCGTCTCTCTGCGAAGTGAACTAATTTGGCTTTCTTTTTTGAGTTAACCATTTTTCGAAAATTAATTGTTAAGTCGTCGGTGTTTTGGTTGGCTGTTTTTTGGAATATGGCTGTTTTAGTTGCTGCTCACTGGCCAGACTAGCTGACTGACTGCGTGCGTGTATATTTGAGCACTCATGGCCCCGGGCGATGGCCACGACTACAGCGGCGCGCAGTCGTGTTGCATGTATTGGTACCATTTAAGTACGGCCTTTTTGATTTTCTTTGAATTCTTATTGTATTTTTACTGGTTGTGTCGGCTGAAAAACTGGTATTTTTTATAATGGAGCAAGTTTGGTCCAGCAGCACTTTGGCTGCTGCTTCCACTTTTTCCGTTTCTTTTTTTTCATTTTTTTCTCCAACTCTTGCAGCTTCTGCTTTTACAACTACTACTTGGGTTTGATGAAAATGGTGCTCTTGTCCAGGTTGGTCTTGTTCTGGTTTCTGTTATTTACTTCACTTCGTTTTGATTTAGTATATATTGGACCAGCTTCCAATGCTGCTTCTGCACAACGAGCGTTTGTTGTTAGTTATTGCGTCTGGTTATACTTTGCAGCCATGTTTTGCACTGCGCGTTAGACGTTCTACTATGTAAGTTTGATTTAAGTTGGCATCACATTTAATCCGTCTGTCGACTGCATACAGTTTAGCGTTTATGTTGATTGATTTCCGTTGTGGCCATTGATTTCCTTTTACTTTGTTCGTTCAAAACCACAAACAGTTTCTAATTTCCGTATGTTTTTCCCTTTCAACATTGTTCTTTCCTTATTCGTTTCCCTGATTTTGACTCTCCTCATCTGTGGTTCATCTCGTCGCCGCTTACTTTTGCGTAACCGCATTTATTCAATTTCATTGTCTTTCGGTTTGATATTCTTTGAAGCAACTCATTACTACCGCTATGTGTTGTTGCGGCTTTTGTGCCTCTGACTGGTTGCTACCTCATTGTTGTAGCTGTTCTTGCTATGATTGGCGTGGTTGTTGGTGCAACTGTTGCTGCTGCTGCCAGTGTTGTCCGTGGCGGCAGCATGTTCCCTGTTCATGTGAAACTCATTGGGTGTCGTATCATCAATTCGTTTAATTTGACAGGCGCAAACCTAAACATGTCAAAACAACAACAGCGCCGCCATACGTAACATGCGGTTTCGAACGCATTTGTTCGTTGAAACGCCGACGAGCCGGTTTCCTTTCTGCCTTTTGCATTTATTTTGACCATTTCGCTGTGTTGGCTGTGCCACCGTCTCTCCATCTATGCATTCTCGACTGTCCGTGTGTTTGTCTGTCCATTTGCCTGTCGCATGTCTGACTTTGGTGTCAGCATGTACAGCGGACACATGCTTAGTGCCAATACCAATGTCAGTTAATTTTCATTTTTTATTTTTGTTTTGTTTCATCTCCGCTTGTTTGGTGTTGCCTGTTTCGACCGTTGAATTTCTCGGTGCATTTTTTTGCAGCTCAACCATTTCTAATTATGTTTGACGCTGATGTTTCGTTAAGAGAATTTTTCATATTTGTACATTTTGTGGGGGAAGTCAGAACATGCGGCCCACACAGTTTGTGTTTATGGCAAAAAAATAAAACCATGCAAAAAATTTGCAAGAAATTACATGCGCATTGCAAGTGAGTGACACGCTGACACGTTGACACGCAACAAGCAAATTTACTTTGTCTGCTGATTTTTTGTGCGATAGAAAGTGTTAGAGCAATAAACTGTCAACTAACTGGCTGGTCGTAAAGAAGAAAGCACAAGTCTTGCGTTATTGAGGAGGACAAGTTTGTTGCTGCAGTCTTTCGTTACAAGGCTTCTGGAGCTTGAAAGGAGGTGTGTTTGGTATGGAAATGTATGTATGAAAGTGAGCAGAATGACTTGGAGGCTAACAAAAGGGCGTGGTCAACACATTTTTATTTGTGCATAACTACCAATTAAGAATATAAATATTTAAATCCCATCTTTCCCAATTCATACCTGATTTCACCGAACAATGTATGTGCGCCCGACTCTCGTAGTATACCCAATCGAATCCGGCCTCTACTGCCAGACGCGCCAACATGCCATATTTGGTGCGATCTCGATCGGAGGTTGTAATATCCACAGCACGTCCCTCGTAATGCAGCGAGTCGGCGTTGTGGCCATTGTCCTCATCCCAGCTTTCAGTGACGCGCAAACGTACGCCTGGCCACTGGTTCATTACGGAAACAGCTAGAATATTGAGTTTTTCTTTACAGCGCTAGAAATGGAATTTAAATGTGATGATCATTAATACAAAATTAAATAAATATTCAAAATGATTAAATGATATAGGAATATTTCACACTCGACAAATTTAAATAAAAGTAATCATAAACTAATGATTCGTATAAGAACCAAGCTGTATCTAACGCATAATAAGACACATTTATATTTACAGGATATGTACATAAGACAGCTGGCTGAATGGTAGCACAAACACACCTGCACACAACTAATTGCCGTGCGTGGCATTCTCAACAGTAAGAAAAAAGAGATAGACGCAAGCACCTGATGAGCTGAGGAGTGAGTGATGCTGCTTTTGAAAGGTATAGTGCACTCCCTTACTTTATATGATTTTGGTGGCGTGTATTTTGCTGGCAATGAAAATAATTACAGCAATCGACAGTTTGATTGAGTCCTATAACGTGGTCCAACAAAAAACTTTGCCAAAAACCATTGACTGTTTGAAAACCGTACTTCATTTTCGAATCCTTCACAAACTATGTGTAGAAACGCATATTCCTGTATGCTATTGTTGGTCCAAATTAATGAAAAATACTTAATGTATTCCTACCTATTCACACCAGTGCCCAAAAAAAAAAAATCCTTTGAACCTGTTGCGCTAACCAAATATCACGTAAACCAAGCCAACACACAATGACAACAAAACTCCCGCTTAGCAAGCAAAACCGAACAACGAACATTTTAATGATATTTTTCAATTTGAATTTTCTTTTCGGCTTATTAGCATTTTCATGCAGCCTTTAAAAGAAAACAGTCAATACGCAGCCAGACAAACCTTTCAGCGTTCTGCTTGGTTGCGAATGGTCAAAAATAAATATTGATCCTTGCTGCATGGACTACACGGGTTTTCCGCTTCTTGTGCACAAAAACCTACACAACACACGAATATATCTTCGTTTTCGTATGTATGATGATTCAAATTTGTTGAAAATTCTATTTCGATTTGTTTGCAGTTGCGGTGGGTGCACTTTGTACGCTCGTTGCTTGCTGAATAAATTTGTACTAGCTGGCACCTTCCTTTCGATCTTTCGAATATTTACTGTGGAAGCGGTTGACGGTTGTGCATCTGTGAATGATGTGTACTATAGCTTTTATGTATATGTTTGCTCTGATATATGTTTAGGCTTGTTAGTTTTTTAGCACTTCATGTTTTTCATGGTCAAAAAGGATTCAAAGGCGCCGCTGCCGCCATAAACACTACACATAATTTTTTGATTTGATATTTTTATTTCAGCATAGTCTTTGGAGTAAAAAAAATGTGATTATTTTTATTTTGGCTCAATTGAAATTGAAGTGCTTGTTAAATACAACCTTTTCCATTCTATGCTTTTTAAATTTCGTTTTTCTAAATAAATTTTTCTATTAACAAAATTCACTCACTTTGAGCACACATCAGACCACACGTTGCACCTTGTCTAGGCACCGTTTGACAGTTGTTGGTGGCAACTGCAGAAGCGCAATTTACCGACCACAAAATCGATTATAAACGGCCACATTTTGTTTGAATTTTTTTCTTTTTGCCATGCAACATTTACACAGCTCTGCGCAGTGCCACTCGGTGTTGTGCCGCGCTGCTGTGAACAATGATGCTAGCGGGTGTGGATTTTGTGCCACATTTGTGTTGCTAGCGTTTTGACTTGGTTTGCCTTTTCAGCTCTTGTGCGTTGCATTCTCGCTGCGTTGCTTATGTTGGCGTATATAAAAGCGTAAAATCAATTTGTCGTCTCGCTGTTGCTTCATTTTAAAGGATTTTCCGCTCTTTGCGTATTTTTTCAATTGTTTTGTACTTTTTTGGTATTGTGCTCACTTTCGCAATCTGTGACCACAATCTCACTACGTTTTGTGGTCGAGTTTTGTTTTTGTTGTTATGGGCTGCTTGGTAAACATTCGATCTAAACAATTGTTTTAAACAATTGTGTGTTAAAACCGAAGTTTTTGGTGTATGCAAACCCAGAACAAAATTGAAAATTTGTCACACTCGCAAAAGTGAATTCATTTGAATTTGGACGCACTGGATTGACACCTGTGCTGTGTCTAATACAAAGAACGTGCAAATTGATTTCATTGCTTATTTTTGGTTTGTTGATTTTCTAAATGAAAGGGATTTTGCGGAAGACCAGCCTTGGTTTAATAGTTAGAACTGACAATACTAAGAAAATATAGCAATCTGCTGACAAAGGTTTTGTATATTTATGGCAGCGTAATATGACTTTACAATATGCAATAACTTGGAGTTTTCTCAAATATTTCATTTCAATTTTTTTCTTATTATGTGTTTAGTTTTATTTGTTCAACTTTACTTCTGTTCTATAATTTTTAGAATTTTATTCACACAAAATAAGGCAGCTCATCGCATTTCAACTCATTGTGCCACCCAGCTGTCCTCCGCAGCCACAGAAGCTCATAAATTAAGTCGCATTAAGTTTATTAAGCGTTTTAATTTGTTTGCGCCAAAATCGCTCTGCGTGTTGTGCTTTGATCTTGCCATCACCGATTGTATCAAATAAAAAAATAGTAGCAAGTTTGCCGTTTCAGTCTTTTGTTTTCGTGAAATTAATGGTTTGCCATAAATTTCAATCGTTGCTCTTGACCTAAGCAAAAGCTTCAGCACAACATTTAACTAAGAGTCAAATTACTAATTTCATTCCATTTCATCCATCTGAACATTCCAGAGCTTCGCATTAATCCTTTGTCTCGCGTCTGCATGGCATTCTTGCTCAGAGTTGTGAAAATTAAATTTAAATTTTTCAACACGTTGCTAATCAAACTGTGACAAAATGCCACTTTTCAACCACTTTTCATTCATTTACATTTTTTACTCGGCAAAGATGAAATGCGGTAAGCATGGAAAGTAGAAAACAGTAACAACAATATTGCATTCCATTGACATACGAGTGCATGCATACATACGTCGTGCTTGAGCTTGGCATATGAGTGGTCCGAGTGGACGCTTCGCTGGCTGACCGCCTGGCTACCTGATCGTTTATGTACTTTATTAAAAGGCTTAACAGTTCAAGTGTCCATTTGCAAGGGACACACGGCTTTAATTGCACAACCAAGTGCAGCGCCCTGTCAGTTGCAGTGCCGGCGAGCGAAGTGCATGTGGCACAGCACACCTTAATGAATTGTCGCTTATGGTCAACTGCTAATGAGTACAAAAGCGTAACAACAGTGTCGAAGCGACAGCGGCTGAAGCAGGCTAAACGCTGCTGGTGCCGATGCTGCAACGCTTCAGCTGCAACGCAATCAGCGCTGATGGTGCATTTAGTGATCGTCCTCGTCTACTTGGCCAACGCCATTATCGTTGCCATTGCCGTTGCCGTTGCTGTTGCATTGCGAGTGTGCGAGTGGCTTTTATTTTAGCATTTGCCTGTTGATGATGTTTTATTTGTGCAGATGTCTGTCTCACTGTTTATCTTCTAGCCATCTGTCTGCCTGGACGGGTACAAGTATTTGTCTGCCCGTTCGTATGTTCGCGCTTAGCACACATTTGTTGTTGATATGCGTTGTAACAGTTTTAATTTTTGAAGCTGGTTTTAAAGTTATCCATCAAGTGTGCTAAAGTCTGAGAGTCTCATAATTCTAGCTTTCCCATGTATCATATAGTAATGAAATCATTGCCAATATTCAGATTTGTAAAACAACTTCTAAGCTACTCAAATTTTGTGTATTTTAGGAGGAAATGTTGAATATTAGAAGCAGAAGCTAACATACTATTTATAAAACAAAAAATTACTTAAATCATGTTGTGTCTGAATGCTCTAAATGTCCACTTGAGATTGCACACTAAACTCAACGCAACCGGCGCAAAAGGATCTCTCAATAGTGCCATTGCACAGTGATTTTGTCGAAAAATACGTGTTTAGACCACTTTTCAAATTGAATTATTTTCTGAGATCGAAAGATATCGGAGGATATAATTACATTATCCGACAAAGAAAGAATGTTTCTTAAAATAAAAAAAACCTAGGAACATACTTTCACAAACTTTTTAGATATTTTCCTCTAAGTTTTGCCAATTTTCAGATTTTTAATTTAGAAAAATATTTTATTTAAAAAAATATTTTAAATTAAAAGTGCAGTAAAAGCCTCAGCTTTACAAATTTTGAGAAAACATTAAAATCGAAAATAGCCACATCGTTTCTTAACCTATATTGAAAGCTTAAGCAACTTCTTGGTAACCATGTATTTTTAGAATTTTTTTTACTCAATAGACTAAAAAACAGAAAATATGAGTTTCAATTTTTTTGAGAAAAAAATTTCAACTTTGAGCTGCTTTTGCACAGATTTTTTGTAGTTTTCTTAGTTGGAGTTTTTTCTTTCAAATGACATCAAAATCGTTAAATTCTGAGACCATAAATTTTTTGAATTTTGTCTATGGAACGAATCACTGTGCATTGCCACAATGTTGCAATTATGTTCGTTAATGGGCAAAACTATGATTCTACGCTCACCTTAGCATCGTCATCGTCATCAGTACAACCGTGGCCCAGTGTGTACTAATCAAATATTTGTCAATTTGCCTTGTGCAATGCACTCTCCTTCTGCTTCTCCTCGAAAATTGTATACGTTTTTTCTCGCTAACCAAAGAGAATAAACGCTAAAATGCCGACGGGTGCGTAAAGTAAACACAATGGCATTGATTAAATAAGAAAGGAAAAGAAGCGCTGACATGCGCTGAGCGCTGAGCGCTGCGCGGACCTGAATAGAGGCATGGCGGTGCGATCACCTACTGATCATACATGTTAAACGCTTAATAATGTGTTTGTAGTGTTGTTGAAATATCTTAGTTGTGCTTATTGTTGTTGTTGTTGTTCAATGCACACCAGTGGCAATGAATTTGTACTGCTCCATTCGTCAATGGCGCACACGAAGCTGTTGATGGCGCGTTGTTTGTTGTTGATGCCGTGCGACAGACAGCACACAACAAGTGTAAATATCATTAGCCCGAAAAGCATGAGCGCAACGCAGCGATCACATGAGAAAGAACTCAACATGTGCATATATTCAATTAAAACGCATGCAGGAGTGTTGGGGAAAATTCTGAAATTGCTTAAATTTAATTCTCAAGTAATTTACAAAGACTTAATGAACTTAAAGGCGCAATTTAATAAAATTCTTACTCTAACTATGTTAGACATTGCCAGGCGTGCATTCACGCACAGACAGTCAGACAGACAGCGGGCAGACTGCCGCCTGAACTCGATTCGGCCATGTATTTTCATTATAAAGTGTGAAGTTCCAACAGCTTTTAGTTCTTTTACCTGTCTCTTTGTTTTCACCTTTCCCCATTGTTGTTTTTGTTTTCATTTGTTTGTTTGTTTGTTAGCGTTCATTTGTTTACATTCATCGCTTATTTTTTCTTCCAAATTAATTGATTTTGACAGTTTGCGCCTGCTTAGCTTTAAACTCTTTTTTCGCCGCTGCCGCTGTGGCCACTTTGCCACTTTGCCACTTTGCTGCTTTGCCACTTATCAACTTTTGTTGGTTTATTTTGGTTTTTCAAGTTTTTCGTTAAGCTGTTGCTGGTGTAAGCTTCGGCGCACCGTTCTCGAAAATCTGTTGAAAATCGAAATTTTGTTTACATAAACAATTTTAACATAATCGCCTCCATCCACAGCGCGGTGTCCACAATGATTTCGTTTTCGCTTTATTACGCGGCGGACGAGTGCTACGAGTTGGCCGTCAAGCAGGAGCTTGATCACATTTTAATTACCAGCTTAATGCGGCTTGACAGCGTGTAAGCTGACCGACGTGCATGTTTTGGTGTGTGTGCGTTTTTAGCATTTAATTGATTTAAATCATGTCAATTTGTGCAGCAACTAATGACTCCTTGCATTGCACTATTCACGTTTCGTTTTTCTCTTAAAATTGTCAGAGCATTTCTTTATGGTTGTTTGTGCTTTTTGTATAATTTCCTTTTGCTTTTAATTTGTGTGCTTTTTGCTGGCAATTTTCTACACGTTGTGCTCACTCGTCACTCGTTTGTTACGGCGCGCCACCACAATAAAATTTCATTTTCGTCCGATGCATTACTGCGCGCTGCTAAACGCGCAAGTGTGGCAGATCGCGGTGCGCGCGCGCCCTACACCTGTTATTACTTCATACGCCACGGTCATCATCATTAGTCGACGCCTTAAGTGATTGTAAATGCGATTAAAATGATGCGATTTGGTGTGTGCAAATACACTTTAAAAATGTTTGTTTTACGTGCACGCGGCATGAACGCACCAAGACTGACCGGACGGCAATGCTAGAAGTAGAAAATGGTGAAGTGTTGTGCTGTTCGAGAATCGAAGATTGTGAGAAACTTGAATTGGAACTTTTGGGACCAATTGGAAGCCTTTTTGATTACACAGGGAAACAAAAATAATTTTTTTAGTCTTGGCATTAATGACTATTTCCTAATTGTTTATATTAAAAATAAACTGCAAAATTTGTGCTAATTTTTCAAAAATTTTGTTTTTCTGCCTGGTCCAAAGATTCATAGAGATTTATGAAAGCACTAGCTGACCCGGTGAACTTTGTCTCGCACGACATTTGTTGTTTTTTTATAATGAAATACGCGAGATGTCGAATCTATGGCGAAGCAAATTGATGAAGAAAACCAGCTTAAGAAAAAGGAGAAGCTATTGATTTACGCAATCCAGTCCCACAAATCAGCAATGTTGCTGCTAGTTTTAGTAAAGAAATGGACTTCGCTTAAACCAGATTTAAACTATATGGGTGGTGCCACGCCCCCTTACTTAATACCCGCACAATGCCATCTGTCGAAAGAGAAGATGGTACGTTCTCAACTTATAGTTCAGCAAAATATTTGGGTCACAACAAATATGCCACGCCCCTTTTCCGACGCCCACCAAATCTTAGCAGTAGAATGACTCATCTATTGGACGACAGTGTAAAAAAATTCAGTGTTTTTCGACTTACAATTTCGAAGATATTCTATATTAGAGATATTCTATATTAGGTGCCATGCCCCCTCGTCCAATACTCGCCCCATTCGCTCTATCGAAGGACATGACTAAATAGTAAGTTCGTCTTGAATTAAATTGATGTGTGACTTATGGTTCCAAAGTAATTGTGTGAAAATGTTCAGAATTCACTCCGACTTTTCCAATAGAATTTCCGGAATTTTCTTTTCGCACGAACCTGAACTGACTCAATACGAATCCAACAAAAAGAACTCTATGGAAATCAGCCAGTCCGTTTGAGCGTGAATCGCTTACACACATACTGCCACTTTCTTTTATATATATAGAAAATATATGAAAGTGCATGAAAGTTTTAGTATAATGTAATGCGTAGATCCGGTCAGCTTAAGGATCAGCAGAGGTATAAGTGCACTAAAGTGTAGGACTTACAATGCAATTTGCTAAACCTCTTCATTAAGATTTGCAATATTATTCGTTTATTTTTTCTCCTAAGGCACAGATCACGGGTTTGCTGCTTTGGAACCGCGTCGTTCCTTCCTTGGAAAGAATTGCGGAGCAAAACAGCCACTCTGGACCACTACCTGGTTTATGTGAGATCCTCTTGGGTCAGCCAACCTAACCGAACCTAAGCTCCCCTAAGTTATTCGAAGATAAAGTACTCGTTTCACCACAAGTATCGAAAGAGATGTGGTGTGGCTCAAATTAGTTTTTCTTATACTAATAGTGAAAAAGCAAACAATTAAACTTAAGTCCCTCTAGAATTTGCAACTTTCACAAACAGTTCTACTTCGAAATGTTAAACCATTTGGCAACAGTGTTTTCAATGCAGACGCTTTGCATTGTACAAACTGCCGAAACTTGTACACATAACATCTTACACATGTACATACACACACACAATTTACATACGGCCGATACCGCCACTCTGCATGTTGAAAGAGAAAACGCAGGAAACTAAATCAAATATGAAATGCCACACACAGACAGCGCCAGCGTCAGCGCCGTGTTGCAACGAGTGCGCAGCATTAACCGTGCCACTTGGGCTGCCACTTGTGCCACGAGCATGTCGGCAGCGGCTTAAGCGTCAAGAACAAAAGTGAACCAACAACACGGCACGGCAACAAATTAGTTCTGAACGATCGACGTTTAAATGCCACAAAAATGCCTGTGGCAGCGGTGGTGGCGGTGTACTTATAAGTGGTAAACGACGTAAGCGACGATTTTCGAGCGATCAATTTACAAAGTGTGAGTAGCGCGACGTAAGAAGTGCACCAGTGACAAAGTTGGGGCGACAGTGTTGACGAGACACCAAAAATATACACCGCCGACGGCGACGACGACGACTACGGTGACGGCAACCATGACTGCCGCTGTGGCAAATACACGACGCGACGCATGTGCACGACGAAAAGTAAATGCCAATTGAAAGTTCAGTTAATTTTGGTAACCTTTACTCAAGCAGAGGGTGTTCACGTTGGCTGAAATTGCCTACTTCCTCAGTTGTAAGTTTTCCCTTTCCTTTGCGATAAGAATCAATGCACAGCACACAATGCACGAGAGGATATAAAGTATTGATTACCATATCAAACGAGTGCTTGCTGATTTAGATGCACCTTTAACAGTCACGAAATTGTTAAATTTTGCACCGAAATTGGCACACATCGGCTTAGTCGTTGCCCAGGAAGAAGAGGAGACGCAGAGGGCAGTGAAGGATGGATGGGGTTGTGCGCATCGCTGTGATTGTCGCTGACAGCGTAACTCAATATCCTCATACTGTGGCTTGTTTGGCGTGTAGTTACTGTTGGCTTTTTCTTGTTTTTTTTTAATTATGCCGGCCTAGTGTTTTGTCTGCTTTAATTGTTGTTTTAAACGCCGGTAACGCAGCAAGATAAACCACCACAACTTTGGCCACTGCGCACTTGCTTGGGCCTCGGCCTTAGATCTGTACGGCAACTGCTCGCTAACTAAAGGGCGCTAAATTGTTGTTGTTGTTATATGATATTGTGCCTTGTCACCCTGTTCTGTCAGTGTGCTGGCTTAAGCGGAACCAGCGCTTGATTTCTTCCCTTTTACGTTTGACTTGAAAGCTGCCATTTCGAGCAATCGAGGGCGTTTTTGTCAAATATCTGATTTTTCGCGCCGCTGCTCTTGTTCTGGCTTTTTATTTCTCGTTGTGGCGGATATGATTAATTAGCATGAACAACATGAACAAGCGCAGTACATGAAATCGATAGTCGACTATCGCAGACTTTATTGCTGCATTGAAAAACAGGTGCGGTTTTCACGGCGATAGCAGCAACTAGTACGAGTACAAACGGATCTAACTACATCGAATGAGAATAAAACATAGTCAAAGAGTCAAATTAGGAATGGAACTAGAGAGTAATGGACATGGTGGTTAGATTCTTGGGCTTAGATGAGACCTACACAAATAGTTTCTGGTGTAGTTGTAGGTGCGGTTTTCACGGCGATAGCAGCAACTAGTACGAGTACAAACGGATCTACATTGAACGATAATAAAACATAGTCAAAGAGTCATATTAGGAATGGAACTAGAGAGCAATGGACACGGCGGTTTGTGTGTTAGTCGAAGATTCTTGGGCTCAGATGCAACCTAAACAAATAGTTTCTGGTTTGTGTCTTAGCACAGAATGCGAATAGACTAAATATGACTAAACACCTTAACCCTTGACCTAACTCGATTGTAAATGGTCCAACAAATTTAGAATACAACTACAATGCTTTTAATGAAAATGGGAGACATGTGTTTAACCCTTTCGCTATTTTGTTGCCATATGGCAACATACTACTTTGTGGACGTCTGAACCCTCTATGGTTTCAAGAATACATTTTTTGTTGGTCCATAGAATAGTTTAAAGTTTTAGGAAAAATACGAAATTAATAAACTGAATATTAAAGTTTAAAAAAGAGAAATATACACGTTTTTTAATGGTATATCTTGATATGGTAAAGGAAGAAGAAGTAGAAAAAATTAGAGGCCTTTTTAATTTGACGTTTTCTTTCAATTTAGATACTTTTTTTTAATTTTGGCTGATGTAAATGAAGAAATATTCAAATTTTCGGTATGCCTAAAATGTTTCATGTTGTCTTCTCCAACCAATTGTAAATAACAGTTTGTCAAGTAAATGTTTGTAAATTTAAAGAAGGTAGAAAATTATTTTGAAACAGAAATAACAGAATAATAACAGAAATTGTAATATTTTGAAATTATTTGAAGAATACAGATTAATTGAATATTTCACTCTCATATAATATCAAAGTAATTTGAAAGTATCTCCTTGACGACCCAGAAAACTGTCTGACAGAGAAGAAAGAAAAATCATCCGAAAAGTTCGTGAAAACCCCCGTATCTCAATAAGGGAAATGGCTTTGGATATAAAAATAGAATGCGGAACTGATGTATCTCATGAAACTGTTCGGAACTGTACGGCGCCAAATTTTCAATGCAATATAAATATAATTTAATTTTCTTTTTTGATTTTTACACTGTTTTCGCGTTTAAAATAGAAATTACTATTAATCTATATCTTAAAAAATATCAAAATATTGCAATTTCTGTTATATTTATAAGCTTTTCAAAATAATGTTTCTACCTTTTTTAAGTTTGCAAGCATTTACTTGACAAACTTTATATATATCACAAATATCAAACTGCATCTTTCAGATTTCTTGGACGAGCCAATGGCGCTGCTGCTGATGTCATGATATGTAAACAAACCCACTTCGTCTAATTGTCCCACTGAGCGCACTGTTGCCATGTAAACCGACAGTTTTTTTGAAACTTTGACTTAAATCCCATTCATACATTTGTGTTGGCAATCGAACGAATATCGATCACGCCGTCAAATGACCACTTACGATCATTCAAGTTTGCTCGCAATCAACTTGAGTGCAATTGTTTTACGAAACTTTGTCTTTGTTTACAAAGCCTTTGTAATTGCTTAACTTCTTGGCATTGTTTATTGGTCTTTGAATGTGTGTGTGTGTGTGTGTGTGTGTGCGCGCGAATTCAATCAAATCGATTTCATTTTCATTAGAAATTGTGGCGTTTATTTATTGTGTTTGTCTGATGGCTTTTATTTTGTTTATCACAATAGTCGCCGCTCAAGGCATTGTGACTCATTTTTAATTAAAACCACAAAACAACAATAAAGAATGATTGAAAAAGCTAAGCATTGCGGCTTATAAATAGTTTTTGTGGCAGAAGTGAAGATTGAGTTTTGATACACTAGCTCGTAAAAGGATCGTTCGAGCATACTCCAACGATTTATGGCGCTGTGCTGTGCTGTGCGGTGCTTACCGTGAGGATCGTTTATCTGCGCTTGTCAATTTTTGCATAACACCATACCGCACCGCACCTTATCACATCACATCACATCGCATCGCACTCATTCATTTATTCATTCATTCAGTCACACAGTCGCTCGCTGGTTGTATGCGCCGCAGTTATGAGAATTTATTGTTTATTGTTTTGACATTTTTTTCAAATAAATCAAATTTTAATGCTTTGTGGCAAATTGTGTGATCGGGCTGCTGATGCTGCGGTGCTGCTGTTGATGCTTGTGCTGGCGCTGGTACGGGTGCGCTGGTCTTCTTCTGATCTTTTCGCAATCATCATTTGCATGTGTCTGCTGGTTTATTGTTTTAACAACAGCAACAACAATAACAATAACAGCAGTGTGGCGGTGCAATAGTCATGCGGCATTAAAGTCAGTGTGAGCACGAAAAGAACACTCAAAATTAATCCTCATTAAAAACGAAGTTGCCGCCACCATTGTTGCTGCTGCTGCTGCTGTCTTATTAGAGGCGCTTATGCGCCACCAAAGTCCGCGCACACACTTTATGGTTTATTGGATTTGCTTGACAGTGACTTGACTTGGCTTCATTGTTTGGAATTGTTCTGTGCTGCTGCGGCTTGATGTTACGACTCTCGTTGTTGCTGTGGCTGTGACTGTGGCTGCAGCGCAGCTTCTGTTGCTGCAACATTCCACATTCGGTTATCTGAGCTTAAGATTGCATGTTGTCATTTTTCTTTGCTTGCATATTATTTCTTTTTCCTCTCTGATTTTTATTGTGATTCTTTCTGTGTTCTGTGTTAAACAATTTCGAATTTTTTTTTTGGAATTTCCAGAGCTGGTGGCACAGGAGGTGAAAGAAATTTTAATCTCATTTATTTCCAAACATGGTAAATGGACTGACTGACCGAATCACTGACTGACTGACTGCCCAGTGCGGCCAGCGAGCCGCATGTCGTGATGACGGATTTGTTGCGGTTGTTCCAAGGCAAATCACGGCCGCTACTCTTCACACCCTTCACACTCCCAGTGTCAGACGCGGGCCGTGCAGTCTGGGCTTGCGTGGTCGCCCCATGCCAGCTGCGTGTCCGTCCACAAACGAAAGCGCTTGGGCATAAATCGAAATTATGCCTCCTAATGGCTCCACTTAGCCGCCTTGCTACAAATTAATAATTTTCTTCGCTTTATTTTTATATTTATGCTGTCACTGTCGTTGTTGTTGATGTTATGCTGTTTATGTGAAATGCAGCAGTTCGGGGGCAGTGCGGCAGAGTGCGCACACTGAATGTGTAGTTCATTATGATTATTAATTATATGGACATCTCTCGCTGAATGCGGCTACGTGTGCTTTTGGGTCACACGCGAGGTGATGCTCAAAGGTTGCTCATGCTGTCGCCCAGCGTGTTCGTGTTGTTGGTTCTTTTAGTTAGTGTTGTTGTTGTTGTTGTGGTTGTTGTCAGCGTCATGTTCGGCCTTAATGCGGCAAAGACTAATGGCGGGATTAGCTTATCTTAAGTATGTGTGGACAAAAATTTGTACCCTCACCACAATTCGAAGAGCTGCGCGATATGAAATCGGCAAATTAAAATGGCGTTTGAATTAATTGTAAAATTTTTGGGCTTTCGTATTCAGAGTAAAATATTTAAGAACTTGTTTGTATTTTATGTTTGTTAGGTGTGTTGAAGTAAATATTTAATTGGACTTTTTGTGCGTTCAGATTCTAGAGAATTTTTCAATAGTTGATATCTACAGTTCAATCTCGACTTTGCGTTAACCGCAAAAAATAAACTTTTGAAAGACTTAAACGATGCGGTGCTACGTTTGATTTATTTCCCATCATTCTCTTCTGACCCCCACATTCGTACGAAAAAGTTTGCTCTTAAAGTAATTTTTTTCAGTCCGTAAAAAATGTCTCTTGTAAAAATTTGTAAGCAAATTTTAGTTTTTTTATCAGCATTACTTCTATTAAACTTAACGCAGAAAGCCTCAGAGCTGCACACATGCCATCGACTTAGACCAGCACCAGCCGAACCAGACACCGCCAAGTTGTCGGCAGATACGCCAAATGATGCCAAAAAAGGCGTCAGTTTAATGTTATTAATTAAATGCTATTAATTTGCAAATATCATAAATTAAAATCTTATGCGCACTCCTCGTCGCGCAGTCTCCCCCATTTGTATGTTTTTAACCTTTCCTCTGAAGTCGCAAAAACCTGCAGTGAAGTTTATGGCCAGCAATACAAAAAAGTCTTTAAGCGATAAGCGCCATAATCCCTTTGCCACTTCGCCCGCCAACCTCTTCTTGCTTGGACGTGTGATAAAAGTTTGTGTGATGAGTTATGGTCCGAATACTTAACGCTAAACACCGTTGCACATACACGGTTTGTGCAAGAATGATTTGCAGGAATGCCAAATTGGTCGGCTTAAACGCAGCGACAATGACACAAAAAAGGCGCAACGGCGCTGATGGATACGAAGCGCGCCGGGCACATGCAATATGAAGGATAGTTAATGATGATACAGCTGGAGCGCCGCAGCTCTTTGTAATGCGATATCGGCCGTAAACAAAATATTTTATTAGAAAAAAAATATAAACAGAAGAAATCTGCGAGATTGACAACAATATGGAAATTGTGTGGAAGAGAAATTGAAAGTGCAAATAATAAAGAGAAACCGAAAGAAGAAGGTGACTAATTTACTTTAGAAAGAAAAAATTAAAATTAAAAATAAAGTCTGATTACACTGCACAACAAAATCAAATTTTTTTTACATAACAAAGTTCTGACAATGGATTCTGGTAGAGGGGACCAAAGAAGAATATACGTGTATCGGCGTTTTCAAAGTTTAGATCTGCATTTTTTTTTAGGGGGGGTCAAAGTTGTTCCCCTTTTGCACATTCTTCTGGTGAATCGGCATACGAAAACCATGTAACCTTACATTTTAGGTATATGATGGGTTCAGCAATTTGATATAAAATATTACGAAGAACAATTTTGTGAAGCATTTTAACCCTGTAGCTCCTATTTTTATGGGTCCATTTGACCCTTTTTTTCTAAAATGCAAAAAATGTCATGTAAAACAGGACTTTTTAAGAAAAAAATGTACCACGAAAATATTCACCATAAAATTCTACTGTAGGTCTCTGAATACATCAAAGCTCACAAATTAACTTGAACGAGAGAATTCAGCTAAAACTGAAAATGTGTTTAAGTGTTTATTTCGTACTTATTTAAAATTGGTACTAAAATCTCTTACAATTTTACTTTATTGCTTACAATTTACATTCATGATTACATACAAATCAAAGTATTCCTCAATGCCTCAAAACTCGTCAAAACCCAATAAATGTAATGCAGGCGAATTTTCAATATTACCTCACTACACACACGTTGTTGAATGTTGCGAAAAAAAGTTGTTGTTGTTATGGTTATGCGACTAATAGAACCACAAAGACAGCCAGCATAAAGTATCAGTAACCGCAATCCCTTGTCTGTCTGTGTGCCAGTCATCGGGCGATCGCGAGCCCATCTGTCCAGCTATCGAGTGAATGAATCGAGGCCGCTGACGCGTTGATGGATTCTTGATATGCGTCGAGGCATCTTTGAACATTTTGTTTTTTATTAGCTTTAAATTTGAAATTTTGATATCGATGACAATTTGTTGGAGATCAGCCGCAGAGTCTGAAGGAACAGCACAGATTCCCACGTTCATTTGTGAGGCTATTTGCAAATTAAAATCAGTTAAAAGGCAAATTAACTTATCGCAAAGGCAGTAAAAATGTGTTGTGTGCTGGGGAAGCCAACATGAAGGGAAAGAATATAAATTCGACAAATTGAAAGTGACATCATCGCGTCGGCGTAGACATCAATCATGTTCGATGTACAATTCGATTTTTCGTTTTTATGATTTTGTGATAGTCAAAACTAAGTTTATAAATTATGTTAAAATCTTTTTTGTATTTGAACACATACCTATGACTCACATAAATGTAGATATGTATGTTGCATATTTCTATTAGGATCAATATTGTTGATACATTTTTTCTTTGTTCGAATTTTGAATTTGGATTTTGATGTGATTTGTGATGTGCATGCGAGGCATGCACTTCGCTAATCATATCAGATTTCAGCTGTTACACACGACGCGTACACACACATGTGTGTTGTGGTTGTGCGCGTCGAAATTTATGAAATTTTAGAAGTTTTATGTGGCTTTCTGCCTTCGCTGTTTCATGTGTTGTGTGGCATTCTCGCGCACTCAGTTCAATGCGACTGTGAGCGTATGGAACCCCGAGTGATTTTTTATGAAGAATAAAGGAAAGGAATGTGGTTTGCGGAGATTTGTGGTATTTGAACATAGAACTAAATGCAAGGAACATGGAGTCTTTCTCTTGTTTCTTGCTTATTTATGAAGTGAATTATTGCAGTCGGCAATTGCTCAAAACGTGGTGTTGTGTTTCATGCAATTGAATGCAGCGAAAATAAAAGGAACACAATTAATTGATGTGTGTATAATAGTGCAGCCTACTTATTAATTATGTATAAACTTTTCACAATAACAAAAGCCTAAAATATGAGATTTTAAGATGGAAGAAGGCCAGCATAGAACACTTATATAGCTCAATCATATAAGGCTTACACTCACCTGCTTCCAGGAGTCAATTTTAAAGTCGAATTTTCCTAGCAACAAATGCAATTTTTTAACACTCATTGCGTGAAAGTTTCCAGCTTCAAACACGTAAGAGGACATTAACAGCTGTGCTTAACATAAATTTAATGCTTTAAGCTGTCTGCAACATTCGTCTCACCATTTTACCCAACTAAACAACAACAACATGTATGCGTGTAACTATTTTGCGAGCAAGTTTGGCGTGTGGCATTTGGCGAGCAGCTAAAGCGCCGGTGGCATTGTTGAGTTGAGTTCATTATTACAAACATTAGTTGTACGAAGCGCACTTACACAACCACACGAATCAATAAACATTTGCAGGGAAATGTGATAATGATCAAAAACAACGCTATTGTGTCATTGAGTTTTATGCGCCCAAAGTTGTTGGTTGACATCTCTTTCCTTTTTTAATTTTGAACATTTTGTGGCATTTTAACAATTTCGCTTCTGTTGCTGAATGCACGCAGCCGCGTGTAGTAAATCATAACGATGCTGCAAATGAAATTGGCGCGCTTTTGCCATGTTACCAGCAGCAGTTGACACCTTTCAATTGACAACAACTGTTAATAGTTTTATGAAAATTTATTGCTGTAGCACTTTAATGTGTGAAACGAATTAGTGCTATAACTTGTAAATTGTTTTGTTTTTCATTTTGGGGGAAAATTTTACAATTTCCAACCGTTTTGGGTCATAGCAATAAAATTAGATTTAGTTGCGCTGCAGGCGCCATTTCAATTCGGGCCGACTGTGGACAGTCGAAATGTTGTGGCAGTAGCCAAAGCAGTAGTAAATATTTTGGCGGATGGCGAGTCAGAATCATTTGTCACACACATTTATGTATGCGATGGACTGACTGAATACTGCAGTTTGTGCGTGAACGGTTGTCCTTGGGCGCTGACAGTTTTCAACGCTGTTGCGTTGCTGCTGCTGCTTCAACCACCTCAACAATGGCGGAAACGCAGGCACTTCCGTGCGACCTTGAATGAAAGCATTAAATTAATGGGAGCAAACATTGTCAGTCGGTAGCCTTGACTACCATCGTTTTGGCGCACATTCGCCTGTGACTTGCCACTTTTTAATTTGCCACTTGCAACTGTTGATTGTTTCGCAGTTTTATTATTGTCGCTTTGTGCGGCGTGTCAAAGTTGTTTGCAACGCATTGCAGCGCAACAAACGAAATTACAGCCAACTGCCAAATGCCAAAATAACTAATTGTTGTGCATTTGTGTAGTGTCGCGTGTGGCAGCTGCCACCAACAAATTGCCATCTTAGAGGTTTTATCACTTTGGCCAACAACTGCAGTTTGGCGCTTTAATGTGCCTTTTCTTTTTATGGCCAATTTTCGGAATTTCCAAGTTGCCGGTATCCAAGCGAATACGTATGTATGTACTTATGTAAGTATTTTAGCGCGTTCTCTCTCCCGAGCGCTTGCAATGCATGAGCGAACTGCAGCTCGCATATTTCACATTGCTTTGCTCTGCAAGAACACTTGTTGTTGGCATTTTCTATTAAGATGCTAGCAATAAATTACAACTGTTTTGCTGTTTTGTTTTGTGATTTGCAGCAACATGTAATTATGAGTAATAAAATGTATTATATAATTGTTAGGTAGCGCTTGAGTGTGGTTTCAGCGTTGTAATATTTGCTTTGCTGTAATACGAAAGTAGGTTACACATTACATGTGGGAGAAGTGAGCATCTAAAAATGGGTCAACTGGTGTAGTGGGCAAGTTTTACTGTAAACTCTATATTTCTTCGGAATGGCTGTAAAAATTCCACAAATTATTTGTTTGGACTTTGTATTTGAAACGATTTGGCGCAAAGTGTATACAGTGGTGTGTGGATATAGTAATATTGAGGTTGTTCACTATATCAAGGTTAATATTTTTGTTCAAAAACTCGTTTTATTTGCTCAAAATACACTTTTTGTTTTTTGCTTGAAAATTTTGTTCCATATTTAGAGGCTCGAAGTCAAAACTTGGGTGTTTACTATATCGAAGTGTTCACTATATAAGGGGTTCACTATACCCAGACACGACTGTAGTTTAGTTCTTGGGCTTCAAATTTTAAATTTAATTTCACTGCACAACAAAAGCAAATTTCTCAATCAATTTTGCGTTCAACATGTTTCCCATACACACTAACCCACAAAAATCAAGTTTTGTAGGACATTTCAGTACCAATTTTGATAAAGTACGAAATAAACCGTTAAACACATTTTCAGTTTTGGCTTAATTCTGGCGTTCAAGTTAATTTCTGAGCTTTGATGTGTTCTGAGACCTATAATAGAATTTGATGGCGAATGTTTTCGTGGCACATTTTTTCCTTAAAAAGTCCTGTTTTACAGGACATTTCTGGCATTTTAGAAAAAATGGTCAAATTGACCCATACAAATAGGAGCTACAGGGTTAAATGCTCATCATCAAATTGCTGAACACATCATATACCTAAAATGTATGGTTACATGGTTTTCATACGCCGATTCACCATAAGAATGTGCAAAAAGAGGAAAACTTTGACCCCCCTAAAAAAATTCAGATGTAAACTTTCAAAACGCCGACACACGTATATCTCTAGCAGAATCCGTTGTCAGAACGTTATTATTATTATTTTTTCTTTTGTACAGTGTTATTTGTGGTTATGACAAAAGTTCATTTTTGAACAAACATTGCTCTTTACAACACTAACAGCAGTACAAATTTGGGAACTACTTATAGACTTGTGTATTCATCCATTGTTGCTCAATGCTAGACTTCATATTTCATGATAACGAATCTCAATCCATTCGATGACTAAACCCTTAAATAATTCTCTACTATTTTGCATCAGTAATCATTTTGTAAATTTTTTAATAGTAATATAATACTCTTCAAATATTCTGCCCTTTCGGGGCCCATATACCCGTATCGTGCACAACTTTAGAAGACTTTTCAATAACGGAAGAAAATGCAACACAAATGTGTATAATAATTGAAATATCTATCAAGAAATAATTCTCTACTCTTTTACATCAGTTATGACGTTCTTCTATAAAAAAAATCAATGATATCAACTTGCAATTTTTTTTGCCAATAGCAATAATACTCTTCAAATATTTACTCGTATGCGAATTTTCCATGAAATTGTGGCTCAGCACTTGTAAATATGGCAAATACATTAAGTGCGTGCCCCACATTTCACTCTATCTACCTTCTTCAGCATTATCACAAAGTTTTCATTTTTTCAATGCCCATTAATACACTTAAACTTTTCGAACTAACATTTTTTTTTTAATTCCACCTCTTATCTACTACAACTCCGAACGTGACCGACTTGGTCACACTTATTTGCCACTCCACCTCAACACCTCAGTCGCGATCGATCGTTAACAGCGCCACACCAGATTAGATAACGAAAGACAAATTCCATCTATCATACTCGTGGAACGAGTAGCAGGTATTAAATAATAATTGTTATTGTCTTTTAATTTACAACATGCAACAACGTTCATGACAACTTGTTCCTTTTTGAGAATTTACCACAACACATTTCTATTATACTTTCATTTGATTTTATTGCCTTAACTGTATTATCGGTTGATAAGGAAGTATATCTTTTGTCAGACTATCAGTGAGTCGCGCAGCGCTCAGGTATGCTGGCGTTGGTGTGGGCACTGCGATGAGATTAGCGCAGTTTATTATTTAATTAAAATAAAATAAAAACAAAACAACAGACAATAACAAAAATAAATAACAAAACAAAAACAAAAACAGTGAAAGCGTTTTTACAAATAAATTGTCGCAAATGATGACAAATATGTATAAGCAGATTGTAAACAGACGTGTGCAATTCGAGCGCGTGTTTCAACATTAGGTCTGGCCTGGACTTTTTTTATAACTTCAGAGTTTATTGCACCGAAATTGATACTTTGAGGGACTTTTGCTCGGTGCAATAAAAACTTGTTTAGTTCTCTTTTTACTTAAATCTGTAGACTTTATGAAAATAAATATTGAAAACCTATGAAGGGTTAGCAGATTGAATAAATGCTAAAAGTCATAATAATTACCAATAATTACACTGCACAACAAAATCAAATTTTTTTTTAAATAACAAGGTTCTGACAACGCATTCTGGTAGAGGGGACCAAAAAAAAATATACGTGTATTGGCGTTTTGAATTTTTACGTCTGCATTTTTTTTTAAGGGGGTTGTCAAAGTTTTCCCCTTTTTGCTCATTCTCATGGTGAATCGGCATACGAAAACCATGTAACATCACATTTTAGGTATATAATGTGTTCAGCAATTTGATGTAAAATACTACGAAGAACATTTTTGTGGAGCATTTTAACCCTTTAGCTCCTATTTTTATGGGTCAATTTGACCCTTGTTTTCAAAAACAGGACTTTTTAAAGACAAAATGTACCACGAAAACATTCGCCATAAAATTCTACTATAGGTCTCTGAATACATCAAAGCTCAGAAATGAACTTGAATGCCAGAATTAAAACTGAAAATGTGTTCAAGTGCAGTCGCTGAAAAACCTAAAAGTCAAAAACCCTTTTCTTAATGGGTTGACTTGGAGTTTTCTATTCGTATGTGTTCGTATGTTTCGTTAATATTTTCATTTATTTCTTTATAATTAGTCAAAGAACAATTGTTTGGTTACTGACTAATAAAGAACAGCGCAATGGATAAGTAACAAAGTAAATATTACGTAACAATCGATAACTTGATTAAAAACAGAGTTCAACAAGTTCATAAATATTGCTTTAGAAGTAGTGAAATCCACCGCAGAGTTCATTGGGATCTTATTAAATTCTATTAGAGCTCGCAAAAGACGAGCATTTAAAGCACAATTCGTTCTGACGAAACCAACATTGAAAAAATCAAAGTGGCGGAGAGATCTAGAAGGGATGTTGAAGTGAATCCTCTCTAGGAGGAAAGGGCAGTCAATCAACCCGCAAACAACCTCAAAAACAAATGACAAAGATAGGATGGGTCTTCTAACCTGCAAAGTTTTTAAATTTATGAGCTTACAACGCGAGAAGTAAGATGGAACAGGATCCTGAAAGTGTAGTGATTTCAGAGCGAAACGTAGGAAAACCTTCTGAAGACGTTCCAAGCGATTAACGCAATTTCACGGAAAATATGTTTATTAATATTTTCTCAAAGTGTTTTGTTATCAATGTAATACCACGTTTACATCATAAACCTGCAATTTTTTTAGAAAACAATTCGTTTTTTTTTGCGTCTTTTTAGCGCTTTCCAACTGCAAAAAGTGACCAGTTTTAGTACCTTAAATGCGCAATAAATTCGAACAATTTATGACCACAACCTTTACACTTCAACTCATTACACCACACTTCAATAACAACACATATCGAGCAAAAATCCCCTCAGTAAGCACACTTTTCGCTCCGAACGTCCAATTGTCAACAACAGCTTAACCTTGTCGGCAACTTATGGCCCACTAAATACTCTCTTCTTCATTTTTGTACAACAAATTCAATGCAACGCCAATGCCATAAAATAGTTTTCCGCGTTTGCAAAGTGCCGCAAATTGCACATTTTTTATTATTATTTTGTTTATGCGTGCGCGTCTGTCTTTAATGTCGCACATTGCAACATTCACTTGGAAGTGTTTCATAATGTATAATAAAATTGAATAATTTATGATGCCGTAAAAAATTGGCCGCTTAGACTAAGCGGCACTAGAACTAAAACTGCTTGAAAAGCTGGGCAATTGGCAATAACCAATGAAACATTTAACAGCACTGACCCATCAATGTCGGCGCAGTGGGCACTTTATTAAAAATTATGAGGAACTAACAAAATAATGTAAAAAATTAGAATCTAAAAAAAAATTCAGAAACCATGTGCAATTTATTGGTTTTTGTCATTGCTTTATTGCACGGTGTGTGTATGAGTAGTCACAACTGAATTGAATTGAATTGAATTGAATTGAATTGAGTGTTATGGCTTCAAAACTTACCCTGGACATTAGTCGATCGGCACCCGATCCTTCGTCATCCTTAAAGATAATATCCTTATTGTAATTGGGCACTAGATTTTTAAATTTCGGCGAATCTCGTCTGATGGCGCCCTCGTTGAGACCCGAGGCGCCCAGCGTACGTTCCGACATATTTGGCACATGTTGCTTGAATACTAGCGGGGTGAGTTTGCGATTTTTGCGCGGGCCGCCAATTCCTCGACCAGGACCACAACCGTGGGCGGCGGAGAAGAGCGTAAAGAGCAGAAGTAGCGCACAGAGGCGGCGCAGTGTTAGGTGGTTCGAAATACTGCTGGGACAGTTGGCGGCGGAAGCGAAGCCATTGAGGTTATGGGTTTCACATGAAATATTGTAGCAGCAGTTGGCCGAGGCAGAGCAGGAGTTTTGGCACTTGTTCGTAGACATTTTCACGTGTTTTGTTGGCGCAGAGTGGCAGCATGCTGCATCGACTCTTTGTAAACGCTGCGAAATATCAAAATCCATTTGAGCGTCGCTGTGCGTATCCATGTTTTGAACGCGTACAATTTTTTTAAACAAACGATCGACGTGGTGTTTGTCTGCACTTTTCAAACGATCTGCTAACTAGTGTTTTTACAAACTTGCATTATTTTTAGAACTTATGGATTTTTATTTATAGCAGATCGTTATTTTTTTGCAAGCCCATATCTGCTGCTGACTAACATTGCTGTTATCGAAAAAATTCAATATTGAAATTTCTTTGCGAAATATTTGTGACCGTTTTTCAATTTTCAACTATTACATCCAATCAATAATTATCCGATCCGCACTGTGTCCACTTGCATGCAAAATAAATTACTATCGGCGTTGCTCGTTTGGCGCACGCTCTCGTTGCTCAGTGTTTCTGCTGCGGCGTGTTTCCGCTCGTTGTTATTAATTTGTAAATTTTACACTTTCATATGACCACGAAGGCTAAAAGTCGAATTTGCTCACGTTAACAACGACCGTTGTTCGCACACTGATTGACAAATGACATTTCAACGACGCATCGACGAGGGTGCCGTCCAGAACCCGGTTGACGGTTGACGGTGTGCACGCGCTGTTGCTGTTGCTGCTGCTGCCGCTGCTGTTGCTACTTGTCCTCAGTACTAAGTTGGCTCGCTTCGGCAGCGTTCAGCGCGTTCACTTGCAGCTGCGTTCATTTGGCCGAGTGCCAGCACGAATGAACACACGCCGAATGAACTCGGCGCACGGCACACAGATACGACACGCACACCGGCGCACACCTCCACGCATCACTACCACCACCACCGCACAACACACTATCTCATTGGACTCTTCGGCTTAAACTCTTGGCGCAGCAGTGGCCGCTACCATTACTTGTGTTCATTCCAATGTTGTCCGACTGCTTGAGTGCCACCGGCACGTGTGTTGGTGCGCCTATGCACGAAAGAGATAGCTAGCTGCCAAGTGCCCTATCCTACACACACACACAGTCCGAACATTGATGATCTCTTCTTTTCCAATGTGACCACCAATACACTTGCACGTGGCTCTGGTGAAGCGCCATTCATTTCAATGCGGTCCAGTGAGGCAGCCATCCAACGATCAAACGAATGATCGGCGCAACCAAACTTAGCCCAATTGGATGTGGTGCATTCTTTCGGGCATATTGCAATGATGGCTTTTTGTATTTGGGTTCCGGTTTCTATATTATTAGCAACTACAACAACGACTGTGGCAACACTTGCACTTGGTAAAACTGATGTTTGCACGCTTCGTCTTATCTATATGGATTTTACGAAGATCGACAGTGGTTGTTTTAAGCACCTTTTGATTCAAGTGAAGTTATTTTGAAACTTGAATAAATAGTTCGACTTTGTGGCAAGTCAAATGTTTGATTGATGCGCGGCAGCCAAGCAAACTAAAGAGCTGCTGGGTCATGTCTACTTGATGTAATCTGAGAACGATGGTAGGTTTCATTCCACTGAATGAGTCTTTTAACTGAAGCTGAGCTTCCCTTTGTTTTACAACTATAAAGTTACAAAACGGTGCAAAATGACTTCATGATCGAAGTTGAACTTTATTGAGTCGATTTGTTGAAAGTAACTGCCTCTAGAAAACACAATTAAAACACGATATCTGCAAGTTTTTCGAAATTTTCTCCTCCGGATTCAATACACTTGTTACATCGATTTAATAGTGATTCAAACGCGTGTCGAAGCCCGTTGTATCGTCTGAATGTCATTAAAAAAGCATCCTTTTAACTTCAATTTCAGTTTCGGGAACAAAGAGAAGTCGCACGGTGCCAAATCAGGTGAATATGGCGGATGATTCAACACACAGACCTGATTCCGAGCCAAAAAATGACGAACAATGAGTGTTGTGTGACTCGATGCATTATCGTGCAACAGAGACCAACTTCTGGGATCGCGGTATTCTGGTCGAATACGACGGATTTTGGCCATTAAAACGCTTCAAAACTTCGAGGTAATATGCGGCAGTGACTGTTTGACCAGTTGGAACAAATTCTTTGTGGATAATTTCTTCGCTATCGAAGAATGCGAGCATTGTTTTGATTTTTGATGGAACTTTTCGTGTTTTTTTGGCTTGTGGTGATTTTTTTGATTTCCATTCCGCACTTTGACGCTTGTTTCTGGATCGTATTGGAAACACCATGTTTCATCACCCGTAACAATTATTTTCAGGAAGTTTGGATCATTTTCTGCGGCTGCAACGATGTCCAATGTGTAATGACCGCTCTTTGTTCCATGTTAAAATTTCAACATCAAACGAAAACGTGTTTTGCAAAATGAATTTTAATAAATTTTAAATGTCAACCAAATGTCATGAAATTTTATTGACAGTTAGTAGAGGAAGGTTGAAGTTTCAAAACGCATGTGCTCGAACATAGATGGCACGCTTGGTTGCTGAGATATGGTTCGAGTCTTAATACATAATTGTTGCACTGTGTATTTGTTAAATGGATCAGCTATAACTTTACATAAAAATATTATACTGAACTTGGAGTTAAATTTAAACTGACACAAATTTCAATTAGTTTTGTTTCTTTTCTGTTCACCATCCAGCTCTTTCATCCTAATATTTAATACACAAACATTTTCAGTCATTTCCTTTTCTTGCAGTCCAGTTGTTCTTGCTGAAGCAAAAAATATTAAGTTCAGGTTTTTCAACTCGATTTAACCGACACTCTAACTTGGTCAGCATATTCGTGTAACTCTTTCACCACTCTTCCTTTAACTTACGACCCTCACCTCACATACATATATACCACTCATCTCTTTGCTGCCACAACACATCGATAATGTTAATATATATACATATATGCGTGTTTAATATGCGCTGATTATGTCTGTCCCAGCGTCCAAGCGTTCAACTGCGCGTTGTGCGCTGTCTGTCTGCTGCCAGCAGTTGGCTTTTGCTGCTTATAGCATTTTGGCTGCTTAAAGCATTTCTCGTTGAATTTTTTTGTCTGACTTTTGTTTTCTCTCGTTTTATTTTCTATTATTTTATTTATCAACAATAAATAAAAAGCGTGAAAATACAGGTTTTCAACTCATAAATACAAACAGACTCGGAAAAATGCGGAGAGTTGTGTTTTGTTTAGCATGGCAAGCAATGCAATTTAACTGTTTGAGTGTCAGTTTATGACTGGCGGCTGTTGAGGAAAACTATTTTTTAAATATGACTTTGTTTTGTAAATGTAACTTTTTTGTATTTGTACAAACGACAAGCTAGCCAAACTGTTCATATTGGTCTCCATGATTTACTTTTAGAAGCATAGGACTTCTACAAAGCTCGACAGTCGCCAAGAATATATTTTCAGAAGAAGATATTTTCCCAGGCACTCGTTCTTAAATGTCATCAACATTTTCGTCCATACTACCTACCACTTCTGAATGAAGATTCAACTAAAAATCACTCCTTCCAGAACAACATTACTGTGTTGTCACTTCGAAACACCATAACCGAAGATATACAAACCAATGACCCTGCAAGAATGGTGAATTAAAATAATCCCAATCAATTTGTTAACCCCGAAATATCATTAACTATGAGTGTTTATGCACCTGTTTGCTATCCAATGCGAGAAGCACGCACACATCAACGGCTACTACCGTCAGCAGCGGCAGCAGCAGCCAGTTAACAGCAACACCAACACCAGCGCGCCGGGCTGGCCCCCAGCACCGCGGCATATGGGGCCACATTTTATGGCCAAGCGGGAAAAATTCCCAGACTCAGTCCCAGCCAATGCAGCCTATGACAGCATGCTGACATCGAAAACTCGTGTTTTTTTCTAATTAATAAGAATTCCTGCCTTTTCTCTAGTTTTATTGCCGTTGCTGCCAACAATATTCGACTACCCAATGACAACAACAAAAACCAATAATAAAAATAGAGAATAAATTTGAGTGGTCCAGGCGTAATATTGAAAGAAAGAAAATGTCCAAAAAAAAGGCAACAAATACACCGAGAGAGAAGAATTTCATATTCCATATTAGCGCAGAGCTAACGGACACTTTTAAGCATTTATTTTTCTTTTTTTTTTGTATTTTGTTGTATTTATGCTTTAAGCATAAATATTGAAATTCTCTCCTAAACAATTTCCAATAATAATGAGCGCCGCCAACAACAATGGGACGAGTGGCGGCCGCGGCAGCTGGATCAGCAGGCGGCCGGCAGCCCATAAGGCCATTGCGCACCATAAGAAAAAGAGACAAATCTGTGGTAGGCTGTGTGGTTATGTTTATGCATGAGTGTGTGTGTGTTTAAATTGTGTGTGCGTGTGTGTGCGTGTGTGCATGTAGGTGTGTGAGTATCATTATGTGGCCAAGTGTTGGAGTAATGGGGCGGAGCTGCTTTAGGCGCACATTTGTGAATGGAACAAGAAGAATGAACAGCAGCAACAACAGCAGCACACAATCGAACAACAACAACAACAAACAGCATTCGAAGACGCAATGGTCGTCACCAACAAACAACAAAAATACCACAGAAAATCTCGAAATGAGCCGCAGATAAATTGGAAACGTTGTTCTTGCCGCCACTGCGCTGATGCTGCTGGTTACTTTATAATTTTTGTTATTGTTGTAATTGTTGCTCTGATTGTGGTTACGGCTGCTAAGTGCGGAATGTTTGATTTTACTTTTTTTCACAATTTTTCATTCCAAGCATTGTTGTTCTTGTTGTTTTTGTTATTGTTATTCTGTTGATGGCTGCTGGCGGTGTGTTTTAAAGCCGCTCAAATGGTGGAAGATGTTTAAGACAATAACAACGACAAAAACAAGAAAATTTTTACTACCTTAACACAGAAATACACCAAGTTGAAATTTGCTAGCGTTTTTGTTGTTATTGTGATTATTGTTCTGGTTTTCTTGTGCGTCTTTTGTATATTTTCGATTTCTTTTTAAAGCTGCTCGGTGATGTGATCTTCTCATTGCTCTTTGCCACTTGGCGCTCATTTTTTTTGATTCATTGTTGTGGTGGGATGCTGCTCTGACTTTAGTGTTTCGCATGCCGGCACTCACACACATACAGTAATAAATATGTACATTGGCAAGAGTGATTAGGAGCAAGTAAGACTTTTAGCCTTTTCGGCCTATTTATCGCATGAGAGAACATAAAGAAACATGCATTTTGACTGCAATCAATTTAACAGGCGCAGTGCGCAAATTCTAGTGCAATACAGTGCTGAGATCTGTATATACATATTCCAGAAATTGTGATTTATGCACTTATTGCTATATATGATACACGGTCATACTACATACTTGGAATGAATATGATATTGTATCGATTCTATCATCAATTCGCTCATTTGTTTCTTCTCCCTTTGGTCGCTTTTCGATCTTTCATTGGACATAAGATTTTGTCTAATTGCCCATTCTTATTAAAGATCAGAATTTCTGGCTTTTTGCAAATTCTTAACCCATTCACAACCGAAGGGACACATACAGGTCTTGTATGAAATTTTTACTGATCTGAAACGATGACAGTGACAGTAAAAAAATGTGTAATTTTGGCTGGAAAGCAAAGCGTTAAATAAAGCAAAACAGAAACCAGATATAAAATTTGTGTAATTTACAACAAATCTCAATCAAAACCATTAAATGACTCCAAAAATAAATATTCAAAAGTCGCTGTCATATTTAACTGTCTCGAAAATTTGCGTAATTATGGAAAAAACTACGAAAGATTAATATACAACTAAATAAATGGTTATGGCTTTTTGTAACGATGCATTAAACTAACTAATGCATTCGTTGAGAAGTGTAAAAAATTAAGCACCTACCTAGCAATTTACGAATCATTTGCGATCACACAGTAGATTATCATCCAAACAATTCATAAAATATAATGTGCTATTAAAATGTGCTGCCGTTGAACACGTTACGGCCTTATAAAGTTTTTTACATTTATTTATGATAACAAAATGTGATTTCACTACCTACGCATTTGCAGAAAGCTACTCTAAACGTCATAATGTGCGGCTTATAGAAATTTTAGAAATTAATAGGGGTACGGGTTAATTCGTGCGGTTTTTTTTTGGGGGAAAATTGAAGTTTTATTGTGAAAAAATGGTTACAAATTTAATATTCAAAGTATTGTCCATCACTAGCTATAGCTTTTCCCCATTTTTCTGGCATTTCACGAATACCTTTTCTGAAAATTTCGGTCGGCTTTTCCGCTATCCACGAATCGATCCAATTTTTGACTTCTTCATAATTGGAGAAGTGCTAATCAGTCAGGCCATATTGCATTGATCGGAAGATCACGGCGGATGGGGTAGGACATCCCATTTGAGCGTTTCCAGGTAGGTTTTGACGACCTGTGCAACATGTGGTCGAGCATTGTCATGTTGCAAAATTACCTTGCCGTGCCTTTGCTCATATTCCGGCCGTTTTTCGCGCAGTGCTCGGCTCAAACGCATCAATTGTCGACTTCCCCTGTGATCGTTTCATTCGGTTGCAACAACTCATAATAGATCACACCCAGCTGGTCCCACCAAATACACAGCATAACCTTCAGGTCATGAATATTCTGAATGGCCGTCGGTGATGATGCATGGCCGGGGTATCCATACGTTGCTCGACGTTTTGGATTATCGTAATGGACCCACTTTTCATCGCCAGTGACAATTCGACAACTTTTTCTTTTGTGCCGTTGCACAGTTGTTCACACGTGAAAAATCGGCGTTCGACGTCTCTTGGCTTCAATTCATACGGCACCCAATTGCCTACCTTCCGGATCATTCCCATTGCTTTTAGACGATCGAAAATGGTTTGTTGAGCGACGCCAAGTGATTTTGCAAGTTCTTCTTGCATTTGGGATGAATCTTGTTCGAGCAATGTCTCCAATTCGTGATCTTCAAACTTTTTTGACTGTCCGGGCCGTTCATAGTCCTCCAAGTCAAAATTGCCAAAAACCGTGCAAACCACTTCTGGCACGTACGCTCAGCTAGAGCATGCACACCATACACTTCCACCAAAATACGATGACTTTCGGCAGCCTTTTTCTTCATATTGAAGTAATGAAGAAGTACTCCCCGCAAAAACACTTTATTCGGCACAAAATTCGACATTTTCAGAGTAAAAAAAAGTATTGTTGTTTACGCTTCAGCTAAATGACACATACTGAGTTTCAGAATCAGTATGACAATAGCTTTCCAACACATGTTTGGAAAGGTGAATCACTGTTCACAAAATCAAGTTACGCCATCTGTTAGAAAACCGTACGGATTAACCTGTACCCGTATTAGAATGTCTACAAATTATCTTGACCGAGTATTGACCTGATCTAGAGGTTATTCCCTAATAAAGAATAAGAATAAATAATGAATTTAATGTGTTGTTTTCATTACATATATCCAGCGCTGAAGAGAAGGATGGGGCTCGGCGTATTAGGAAATCCATATTTTTAGTTGGAGGTTCATTTTTGAATACCTTATACGATAAGCATCATAGGAGCACGAGCCCATGCGACCCAGTCTCGCAACTCTGTCGAATTGTAAAAATGTTGGAATCATTCGCAGCCTGACCCTATTTCGAGGCCATGGCGCATTTATGCTTCCTGCTCCTTATACGAATTACTTTTTATATACTACACGCTTAATTGTAGCTCAGACCTTTAAGGCCACAACACAGTCGAACGCATTTGTGTTGTGCATAGTTGATTTTCAGCCAACCTGTTGCGCATGCGCAGCAATTTTCTTCATATTTACTACTTTTTTTCTCCAATTCAAACTGCAATGCCGACTGCCGCTGTTCTTGTCCGAATTTGCTATGTGGGTCTGTGTTGTTGTTATATGGATTTGTATTTATTTTGACGTATCCTTGTATTGAGCGCTGATAATGATCATTATAATTTTTCATTACCCATAATGATGCTAAGTTAGCAGTTGTTGGGCCGCCTCGTTTTCTTATAAACTGGTCGCTTGCAACTCGTTGCGTTGGTTTGGTGCAAACGGCTGCTGCCGCATGTTGTCTGCTGCTGACTACTTAGTAACCGTTGCACTTTTTTTGGCTTCTTTTTTATTCCATTTGTGTGTTTTTGTTGCATTTCGGGGGCTCGGTGCCGGTGCTTTGATGGACATGAGAAAATGTGCACTTTTGAGCAGTTTCTGGTACGAATTGTCGTTGCGATGCCATGTCTGTCGCATGCTATAATTTTATTGGCATGCCACGCATAATAAGAGTTTGTTTTTGTTGGTAGTGTGCATTTTACTGGCCATCTTAATGTGCAGTGCTTTCTCTCCTCTTCATTTTGACTCATGTTTCCCTTAAAACCAGCAATAACCATGACAACAACTCACACCATCTTCTGTGGCAGTTTCAGCTGCATCTTTCTCTCTTATTGGTGCTGCTGCCTGTTGCCGTTGCCGCTACCCAAAAAATTCCAATAGAAAACCGGAAACGCTTAAGACATTCGCTGTTACGTTGTTTGCTGTTGTTGTCTTTAGTATTGAATTGTTGCTGCGCTTATAGTTATTGCGGCTGCGGCGACGTTTGTTGTTGCTTTTATTGCTATTATGGCTGTTATTGTTGTTGACTATGATGATTGGATCGGCACATTGGTCGTGTCGAAGTTGCGCGGTTCACCGCTCTATCCAGCGCCTCAGCGTTGAGTCGTTCATTTTTCAAAAGAAACGCCATTTTAGCTGCGGTTGTTGGCTGCTTAATTTCTTTTAATGGAATTTGTTGTCGTTCCTCCCTCTTCCTCTCTCTGTCTCACGTTTGGGACGACTATGCCTACAGAGTTTGAGTCAGTCAGCCACTTTGTATGGCATATCGCATTGCGTCGGCTATAAAATTAAAATTAAATTAAAAGGTTCAATGAATTGTTTTATCAATGTGCGGTTGTGTGTAAAACGAAAAGTATCTTTTGTATTTTTTATATTTTGTTTTTATTTTTGGCATATTAGTATTTTTTATCTTCTTTTTGGAGTCAAGTCTTCTTTAGTTGAGTCAAGTGTAAAAATAGGAATAAAAAATAATTACATAAAATAAACTCGGTTGGCTCTTCACGATGCTACAAGTTCCCAGCCCAATATTGCGGTTTATGGTTTGAAATGGAAATTGTATTTGCAATAAAAATTGAAAGAATTATATGCTCAAAAGTAATTTTACTTTTATTTTCTTATAGTAGTTAATTTAAGATTTTTTCAATTTGATTATTTAACAATGCACCCAAGAATGTTCGATTCGACAATGAAATATAAAACATTGGATATTTTTGTTTTTTCTGAATATATTTTTTAACATTAAATTGATTGCGAAGGTGAATATGAAATTGCTTTGGACCCAGAGTAAAGTTAGAAAAAAATTTTAAAAATATATTCAGAAAAAACAAAAGTATACTTACATTTTTATATTTCATTTCAAGGGAATTTTGGAACAATGAAATATAAAAATAAAAAAACAATAAAAAACAATTCGACAATGAAATATAAAACATTGGATATTTTTGTTTTTTCTGAATATATTTTTTAACATTAAATTGATTGCGAAGGTGAATATGAAATTGCTTTGGACCCAGAGTCAAGTTAGAAAAAAAATTTTAAAAATATATTCAGAAAAAACAAAAGTATACTTACATTTTTATATTTCATTTCAAGGGAATTTTACAGGCTACAATACTACATGGGCTGAAAAGTCTTTGGCCTGACATAGAGATGGCGCCAAAAATTAAGAATTATTGTGTTGTACATGGAAAACCATCCTTAACTTAGATTCTGTCAAAGTTTCATGACATTTGGTTGACTCGTTTTCAAGTTATTGCTTTCGAAGTGACGCTACCTCTGAATTTTTGTAAACAATGGAAAAAAGTGAATTTCGTGTTTTGATAAAACATTGCTATTTGATGGGCAAAAATACAGATGTATTATAACATTTATCAAGCCATGCTTTTGTTTCCACTGTATTTGTGGATGGTTTTCCATGTACAACACAATAATTCTTAATTTTTGGCGCCATCTCTATGTCAGGCCAAAGACTTTTCAGCCCATGTAGTATGGTAGCAAACTTATTGTACCTTAGTAATAGATTTTTTCGATAAAAAAATCCGTTACAAAAAATTTTTGTTTTTTGCTTAAAACTTTTTATTAGTACATTTTACGTATCTAATGTTGCAGATCAGAAGAAAAGAGACCATTGCTTTGATATCCATATCATGTAAATCAGTTGGAGATTAATTGAGTTTTTTATATAAACTTTGAACTTTGACGCCAAGCCACGCCTTTTATGGGCGTTTCCCAGGCAACATTTTTAGTTTGTTGGATGCAGGATCCAACCCTCATATAAAAGCAAGCTTATTTATTTTTTTTTCACGGGGGTTCGCTATACTGTTGTTATGCCTCGACGAAAGTGAGGTTTTTGGGACATTTTTGTCGAAAACACAGTTTGAATGTATTTTTTTCGGATTGGTGACTTAAGCAAATTTGTTGGTCGTTAAAATATCAACAAACTTGCCGAAGAGAGTAAGGCGATATTCGGAACGATTTAGGGCCAATTAGCATTTAAACGTTCGAAGACTTAAGCGACGAACTCGACTAAAATAAGCAAAATTCAAAGTCGGATTTCTCTTAAATTAAAGCCAATCCAGCCAAACGGCTGGTGGATCTCAACTCAGTATACCTATAGAAAAGTTGCTCAGTAGGTCCTCCCCATGTTGGAGTGTTCGACTTGCACAGTGTAATTAATAACACTTAATTAATTAATAATAAATGAATTAGTATTTTATACAATTAATTATTTTAATTATTATTAATTAATTTTCATTTATTTTTTCATCAGCTAATTAACACTTAAAATTATATATGAAAATGCGATCCTATATTTCCTTCATATCTCTATCTCTTGTTGTCTTTACACCTTTCTTCCTCATAACGTACAATTTTTATACTGAGTTCTGCATTAACCAAATACAAATACCCGACGTGTGTCGTATCTAACAAAAACAACTTCTATCGGCAACTATATACAAGGGTTGTTGCCAGCCACGGGAAGCCCTTCCTATGACCGCTGGAAAAATCAAATAAAAAGCAAAAATCAACTATGATAATTTTTGCAAATCATGTTATTTGTGTGGGCAGTACAATCGTCACACTTTTTACATCAAATACAACAAAGCAATAGGAGAACAACAATAACTTCAACAACAAAACAATAGCAACTCTCAATGGGCATAGTCAAATTTTTGCGGTCGAATAAAATAAAAACGAAATAGTCACACAACAAATGGCAAACAAATCACACATTTACAATGCAATAGCAACAATAACAAGCAATCAAATGCAACAACAACCGCACAATTTCTACTGTTTGCCAATAAGCACCGCATGCGGTCTGTACACACATTCGCACATTGCATTGCGCTCACATTGTTTTGTGGATCATTTAAAGAACACAAACTAACCGAACAACAACAATAACAATAACAACAACGAGACCGACAGCCAAAGTCAGAGTTGTAGTCAAAGTCGAATATACAAAAGCAATCACAAAATGACAACAACAACAATAGCAACAAGCGCTAGATTTCAGTATGCTGATAGTGCAGACGGACAGCTGGACAGACAGTTGGAGAAGACGGCACGAAAGTACAAACTAAGTATGCTGCCAGTTGCAGTGATTTTACATTTACGACGACTTTTGACTTTTCGCTCTTTTTTACTGCGCTGCCGACGCGGCCGACTGTAGCATTGTGGCAATTTCCATGTTGCGGCTGAGTCGGCAAATGCGCCAAGGATCAAAAGCACTAACCTTGACAAATGCCCGTATGCCATCGGTTATGCGCGTACTAACAACAACAGCAGCAACAACAACAACAGCAACAACAATGGCAACAACCATGGCTGCTGCAACTGCAGTGGCAATGGCAGCTTCCTGCATGCCGCCAACTGCGGTTGCAGCCATTTAGTGAATACTCTTGTGTGTTGTCGGCAAATGTTGACATTATTGTTGTTGTTGTTGGCTCCTTTTGTACTCGAGTTCTCTCGGTGCCTAAATGCTTGACACATTTGTTTATTGTTGCTGTAATGATAGTTTCACCTTGAAACTGACACAGTGGTATATTCCATAGAATTTTCGATGCTGTTGTTGTTGTTGTTATTGCTATTCGTACTGTCACTATCAATTCCCCGATGAGCGCCGATGGTCATTTGCCTAAAATTTATGTGAATTAAATTGCAGCGCAGTCAGCAGAGATCTGACACGGTTGGCATGAAGGCGGCTTCTGATGTCGGATTTGCTGATGTTGTTGGTTTGATTAAAAGAAAAGGAGCACATTAGGCAGGCCCCTGCGAAGCAAGAGGCGGCCGAAGGCGGCTGCTCGAACGAACATAATGCACCACAGTTCATTAGTTAAATGCTGCAAAGCCGTTAGGTTATGTCGCATTTTTTT
The DNA here is from genome assembly GCA_963971225.1 of Melieria omissa. Taxonomy (NCBI): domain Eukaryota; kingdom Metazoa; phylum Arthropoda; class Insecta; order Diptera; family Ulidiidae; genus Melieria; species Melieria omissa. The sequence continues at coordinate 22,315,146 of OZ020267.1, read as the reverse complement.
CGCTCTTGTGCGACGGACTGGTTCGAAGTGATTGAGGAGTTTTTCGTGGAATCGAAATGCAGCATTCTTCGTTGTTGTTCTCAGGACAAGCAGAAATGACATTAAATTTATGGTTTATTTGTATTGACAAAGAAAGAAAAACCATGAATGGTGTGGACAATAAAATGAGGAGAAAGCGGAAAGGAATTTCTAAACTGCTCAAGAGAGGGAAGGATGCATTGAAGGATGTGAGTTGAAAAACTGCATTTATAAAGTTAGTATGGTATTAATTTTCATATTTGAGCTGCAAATTTAATACAAAAATATATAAAAATTATGACTATGATTAATACAATAAATACATTGTCTGATGATCCTGAATCCTTTATTAACCCTTTCGCTACAGGTTTTTAGTGGGGAAAGTTAAAATTTTTAATTTTAAGTTTTAGGTTGGCTTCTATGTGGTTATATAAGCAACAATCCATAAGAAATTTTTTAATTTTTATACTCGGATCCTGTATTTGAGTGTTTTTCCATGAGAGCAACCACTTCGTTGTGGTTTTAATAATTACTTAAACATAAAACTTTTTACGCATAACGAAAATTTGAATATTTCTTCATTTACTTCAGCCAAAATTAAAAAAAAAAGTATCTAAATTGAAAGAAAACGTCAAATTAAAAAGTTATCTAAAGTTTTCTGCTTCTTCTTCCTTTACTATGTCAAGATACACCATTTAAAAAACGTGTAAACTTCCCTTCTTTAAATTTTAATATTCAGTTTTTTAATTTCGTATTTTTCCTAACACTTCAAACTATTCTAAACACCAAACAAAATGTTTTCTTGAAACTACAGAAGGTTTCAGACGTCCACAAAGTAGCATGTTGCCATATGGCAACAAAATAGCAAGTTAAGAGTGTTAATATGTCTACTTATATCTATACCACTGATCTAGTATGCAAATCCCATTAGTCACAGAACCGAAATAGCACCAACTTTTATTTTTTCCCTTGTTCACTCCTCTCTGGAGCATAAGGCCTCCACAAGACTCTTCCATCTTACCATCTTACACCCATAGCACCAACTAGACGTATGAAATTCTACTAAGCATATAGTTTTTGAATCAAAACCCACTAAGAATGAATCATTGTCGCAATAAATCATTCATTCAAATTCAAATCAAATTCTTTCGTTTGATTCGCAATCGACATGTGTAATTGTTTTAATCGGCAAATAAGTCTCAAACTTGTTAAACCACTCAATACACTTAATTCGTTCATTTCACAGCCCATCAGATTTTATGTAAATTAGTAAGTGAGAAAAATTATTCGACAAAAATCGGAATGAATGTAGAACGTGTGTAAAATCCTCTACTTATGCCTCAAATTACATCAACAAATGATTTGTTACATGTGAATGAATGCACTTGCAGCTTCAACAACTTGAACAGCAAAACAAACACGCACAATAACAAATATAACCACACATAACATATAAAGAGCAGAAATTCAAGTGTTTTAAACATTTAAATATGGATCAGATTGCGGTTGTGTGAAGTGGACACTTCGCTGGCTGATGGTGGTGTGGACGGTGCTGTTGCTGTTGCTCATGTCGATGCCGATGTTGACGATGATGGTGATGTTGATGTTGATGTTGATGCTGATGGTGATGCTGATGGTGATGGTGATGAGCTCAAATTATTTTCTTAAACTTAAGCTGCAGCTGAAGCTTAAACCGCTCTGACAACTCCAGTGCACAATGGCAACAATGCGCGCAATGAAAATTAAAAGTCATTATGCGCTGAAACAGCACTTTGTGCTGTGGCTGCTTAGGGTAGCTAGACAGCAGTCGAGCGACAGACAGTTGCCTAAGCGGCGTTGGCGCACAGTCACATTGAGTGCTGTGTGAGTTGTGTTGATGTGTGGCGAGGAGTGCGTCGTGGACGTGGTAGAAAGGCAGTAAAATACAACAACAACAACAACAATAAGAACAGCGGTAAGAACGCACAGTCAGTGCTCAGCGACGCGTTGTCATTGTGGCTGAAAGGTGAGTTGTATTGTGTCGTGTTCAGTCGACTTGGAGAGGGTTAATATTTGTTTGCTTTATAATTTGGATTTGACAGCAAAGTGGCGCTTAACACACCAAAAGGAACATGGAATAAAAATGAGAAATAACACAAGTGAGCGGGAGCAGGGAAGATGGCAATGAAGTATGAAGTGAGGAAGCAAGGATTGTATACAACTGATATAGAATCATAAAAAATCTCATAATAAATCAAGTTCACATAATTATAATTGCTGCTGAATTTGCTTTCTTCTTCTTACAACAAAAACTAAAGTTATTTGACTAAAATCAACAGAGTGGTTTCTTGCACATTAACAAGTTTGTTTTCTAAGTCTTTTGTTTTTATTGAGATTTTTGAGACCAATACACACAGCGCATGTGAAAAGCAAAATTGGTAACAAGTTCCCGAATGTGAACGATTCCCCCTAATGATTCCAAGTTATCTGCTGTTGATTTTGCTTAATTAAAGTTTATTTAGAAAATCTTGTTTGCTTCAATTACAATTATCAATTCATTTCTTTTATTTCTCGCTAATTATATATAATTTCCGCATTGCCAAAGAGAACACAAATGCAATTAAAAATTACCGCAAATATTCTCCACTTAAAAATCGTGCAATAATTTAGCATTCATTTTCCAACCAGCAACCAAATAATAAGCAACAAGAAAAATGTAAGGAACTGCCTAAACAGTCACATGAATGCAACTGCTGTAGCGCCTCATCACGTTCCCATGCATGATTTTGATCTTCTGCTGTGTCTGCCCGATGCTTCCTCAGCCTTGCTGCAGCCAGCAGCCGGTCGAAACGAAAGAGACAAACGAAACGAGGCAGCAGCGAACACTACAGGCAGCACACGGCCACGTTGTGCGCAAGGCTCGTAAGAATTTTAAAATGCACGATAATCGTTCTGTGATAGCGATGCCGGCCGACGCCACCGCCACCACCACCACCACCACCACCACCGCCGCCACCGTACTAAGCAGCTATAAGCAGCCAGTGTGTCCGTCCGCGCATTGCTGTATGGCCGCTTGTGCGCCTCCTTAAACAGCCAACCGCACATATTGCCGCGTTCTCACGCGCGCTCGCGCGCACACGCCTGCTCCCAGACGCGAACGCGTTAAATGCCAGAGCAACAATTTTCATTCTGTCAGCAAACGCGTGCCTGTATTTGTGTGGTCTCGGACCTCAAACTCACATGCACACTTCACACACATCGGCCGCCGATAACGCCAGTCTGCCTGCCAGTGCCCAGTGCGTACACATTCTGCCGCGCGCGTGGACGTACGGATGCGCCTTTTGCACGCCTCAACCTTTGCCTCAACCTGAGGCTACGGCTGCCGCTGCTAAAGTCTGTAGCCAGCAATTGTTGCTGATGCTGCGGTTGCAGTGGAACCCTTTTTCATTACACACCGATACCAGGCATCGATACCGGCAGCCAGCTAGCCGGGCCATTGAGGCTGAGAGTATCTTGTTGTTGCTTCTGATGTTGGATATGCACTGTATAGATATGTGTATGTAAGTATGTATCCAAGCGGGTACTCAAGCTTGTGCGCAAAGGGGGATTTTGGAATCACATTTTTCCAAGCGCAAGTTTTGCTTACAAAAGTCTAAAAAGACCGCAATGACAATGGGATTGGTGCATTGGGCCACAAGTCGGGAAACCTGGGGTTCGAGTTTTGAACTAAATCAGTACCGAATAAATATGGATTCTAAATATTTCCGACCGGTGGACAATTTTTTATCTAAGATCAAGACAAATACGCAATCAGTTCCAGTCTGAAAAAGACATTGATAAAGAAACCTCCATAATTTTCCGGAAAATCATTGCAATTTTCATATTTCAACTTCGAAATATGCATTGTACATATGTACACAGTCTGTTCACTAAAAAACGATCATATGTTACACCCTGTGGAACGATGACACATGACGGTAAATACATCAGCTGATTTTGTTTAACCTTTGTGAAGTTTGAGAATTACATTTTATACAAATTTTGCGAAAGTAATAAGTTATTTCAGCTGTTTTTGCAATGAGTGCCATTTACAAAAAAAGGTTTGGGGCGTACTTCTTGACAAAGCAGCCGCAGGGGCCAAAATGGACCCCAGAGCAGGCCGCCAAGTATATGGTGGCGACGCGTACTTTTGTTACGAGATGGCCTAACCGTTGCGAGTTGACTGGAAATGTTGACAACGAACTAGGCAGAGGTCCAAAACGGAAGACTTCGCGGCGGGACGTTAAGACAGTGGCCAATGTTTTTTTGAAATATCCTTCAATTACTTTAAGAGGAGCGCAAAAAAGACTTACCGATCGTGGAATAGATATATCACTGAATACGATAAGAAACAGACTTAAGGAAAAAAGCATCTTGCACAATAATGTACGGAACAAACCTCTATTATCACAAAAACATATAGAAAAACGCATATAGAAAAACGCTTGCACTGGGCAAAGGAAAATATGAATCGTGACTGGACTAAAATAATTTTCACCGATGAATCTTCTTTTTGGTTAAACAAGGGAATGAAACGTGTTTGGTCAGAAAAAACGTGTTGAAATTGTGCAAAGAACGGTTAAGCACCCAGCAAAGGTCCATGTTTATGGTTGTTTTTCAGCAAAGGGTTCTGGAGTTTTGACATGCTTTACTGATAACATGAACGCACCAAAAATGTTAAAACTTTACCAACAAGGCTTATTACCATCTGCATGGAAGCTGTATGGAAAAAATAATCGCGCCTGGGTACTGCAGGAGGACAACGATCCAAAACATCGAAGTCGCCTATGTCTGAGTGGAAAGAAAAACACGATATCGAAACGATGGATTGACCATCTCAGTAACCCGATGCAAACCCAATCGAAAATGTTTGGGCTCTAATGAAGCAGACAATTGCTAAAACAAATTTTACAATAACAAAACAGTTAAAAGCTGCACTTAAATAAATATGGAGACTTTTTCATTGACGTATGCACAGAATTTAGCAGCAAGTTGTGAGCGAAAATGTCAGGCTATTTTAGATAGTATTGGACAAACTATTAATTTATATTCCAAATATACGTCCGATAGAATTTTTAAGAAAATAATAAATTGAAAACAAAAAATGTATTTATTTTCTTTTTATGGGTGATTTTATGGGTGAACAGACCGTATCTGCCACATATATTTGTTTACATGCAACCAAATTGGATTATGGGGCATAATATGGCAACCACATCTCCCACCATGGCAAGAGTCCTACGCCAGCACTGCTGCTTGGTATAAGGTTCAATTGTTGTTGTTGTCTCAAAATCGCGTTCTGATCTCACGCGCCTGCGCGCGTTAGCTTGCATCGTTTTTGAGTTGTTGCCGCACCCCTCTACCATCCTGCTTAGCGCTCCTTTACGTCTGCCCATTTTCTGCATGTTTGTGCTGCTCGTTTGACGTTCGCGCTTTACCTTAGTTGTGGTTAACTTTGTCCTTTTACATTTTGATTTTATTGTGTTTTTTTTTGCATTTCAGTTTCGGTTTTATTGAATTTTTATTTTTTATTTGCCAGCCACAGCACTTGCCTCCGCTCCCTCCTTTTGAAGTCTTTTTATGCTTGTCCACTTTAATGGCTTTTAACATGCGAACATGGGAAGTGGAACTGAGGCGGCAGCCGTCTCAGCTTTGACTACAACTTGTGGTCACTAAGTTGGCCGAGCGGTTGCAACGGGTCAAGCTGAGGTTAGGGGAGCGCTTATGCGTCGCAGTCACGGAAGGAAGCTGCATATATGTGTCTTCTGCAGTTTTTCAGGACAATCTCTGCCAGCTGATGGTAAAAATAGCCGCACTTATGCGGGGAGTAGCAAATGCTGAAAGTGTTGCCATTTTTCATGCATTCAAATGGTGAGCTCTGGAGTGTACAGTGTTCAGCACAGAGAATCGTTGGCAAGCAATTGAGCTCACACTTGTGGGTATGTTCGTTTTATCAGCATCCACTTAGGTTTTGTTGTACAACATCCTTAGCAGCATCTTTAAGATATTGCAAGAGTGCTGAGTACCCACACTCACGAAATGCCGCTCCGCTCCGGCCCGGCCTGCTCGTGGCCTGCAGCAGCTGCCAATACGCCGTGCGTTGTGCAATCGTCTGTGTAACTCGATACGTTGGGTGTCTAATGCATTTTCTGCATCATTTTGCTGCCACAAGCGCGGATGTGGCTGCAGTTTTCGCAGCAGTTGCTGATGCTGCTTGGTAGTTTTAAGTTGCTGTTGTCGTTGTCGTTGGTGGTGAGCACAGTGTTGGCGGCCCGCACCAGACACAACTCATTAGTTGCACTTTTTTCTGTTTAATTTGACAAGATGCGCAAATTTATGTGGGAATTTCAATTTGCATAGCAATTTTCCGTCTACTGCTCAAATGCAAAAATCTTGCAGAGCGTAATCTCAACGTCATTTGCTGTTTGGATGTACGTTTATTAGGTGGGGGCTCATTAATTTTTAAGTAGGGATTTATGTCATTTTTATAGTGGTGACAGTTGTGTGGCTGCCCACGCAAAATGTTGTTGTAAAGCAGCCCACATATTTATATAAATGAATTGAAACGAATATTGGTTCAAGTACTGCTTTACGCGCCATTGCACAGAGCACGTTCGTTGTCTAAGTCTTTTGTTTGATATTTTCCAATTCTACATTGGATTAGTTTGGAGTGAAAGTGAACGAATAATCACGCATTGTGTACCACTATATAGTACATATATATATGCATAATGTACATAATGTATAACATAACATATTCATAATTGAAAATGTATTCTTAGTTGAAACATTTTAAAAACTATTTAAATGCAAATAAATTCTAAGAAATAATGCTGCTTTTTTGATTAAATAGTTCGATATTTGAAAATTTTCAGCAAAAATATTGAATGCCCGGCCGTCATTGCTCAGCCAGTGACTTCTTCTCGCACATTCCCCACTAACTGTGCCAACCACAACATTCAGCAACACACACACAATTCCAATCATGTGGTCGTCAAGTAGTCACACCATTAAATTTGTATGTCGCAAACGGTCGTGTGTAGTACGAAGGAGCGAACGACAAGGCAAAGGCAGCGCAAAGGAAGCCGCTCAATGCAAAAAAAATCCGAAAATCTATTTAACTCGAATGAGGCGATGACGAAGTTAAAGTTAACGATGTGCCGCCGCTGCCGTTCCTGTTGCCATTACCGGCTATTACCGGACCAATTGCTGCTGTTGTTGTTGTTATTGTTGTCAGTGTGGTTATAGTCACACTGCCGCTGTGCTCGATATTCGTTATTTTTTGCCGGTTTGTCTGTGTCGTCTTGCTAGCGGTGCAGCGTGTCTTTAGTATCTCTGCGGTTTGGCAGGCAGGCATTACAACAACTCGTCACAAGTATACATGTACGTATTTGTTGCTCAATGTCTGGGCGAATATGGAAAACTAGAAAACGATAAAACTATCGTATAAATTACAAACTCGAAAGTGAGAAATGAATTGCAATTGGTAAGGGAAATTGGTATAAGTCTTCTTCTTCTTCTTCTTGACTGGCACGTCAGCCCGATTACGAGACTAAGGCCTAGATACCCGCAACCATCCATGTTGTGCGTGTGAATTTTTGCAAGGTTGGAAGGGACCTACAGTTTTATGCCGATTCCGAACGGTGAGTTGGGAGCGTTTTTCATAAGCAATTTTACTCTCAGAGGTTTGCCATTTCCTGCTGAGAGGACAGCCGCCGAAAGAAAAATTGTTGTTTTTCATTTTGTTTTTTTCGGTGTTAGCAGCAATGGAGTCTTGAACCTGGGTTCGAGCGTCGCATTTGACTCACGGCCCAAAACACTACCCAGCTAAGCTACGGCGGGCATTGGTATAAATTGGTGTAAATACGTAGGCTGCCTTTTATATTTTTTCAATAGGGATGGTCTAGTAAGTTCTCGAAAAATCAGAGATTGCCATTGAAAAGTTTGTCAATTTTTACCATAAACGTGCTTAGAACATTTTGATGTTCAAGTGCTATTTGTGTTATTTACACTGACTTGAAAAATTCATCTTGGTCAAAAAATGTATTTAACTCGTTAACATTTTCGAGCAATAATTTTTAACGATTTCCGAAGTGAATTATCTCACCAAAAGTGCTTTGATTGCCTTCATTCGGCATTTGGTGATGAAGTACCAACCCTCAAGACAATTTATAACTGCTTTAACGAATTCAAGCATGGTCGCCGTTCGCTCCAGAACGAATTTCGTTAAGGTCGTCCAAAATCGGTCACTGTACCAGAAACCATTGATGCTGTGCGTGAACTGATAATGAAAGATCATCATGTGACATACCGTGAGATAAAGGCATTCTTGAGCATTAGTTCAACGGCTGTGCATTCGATATTGCATGAACATTTAGCTGTCAGAAAGATTTGTTCTCGTTGGATCCCGCATAATAGGCAATTGCTCAAGAAAGGCTCGTGTCGATTGGTGCAAAGAAATGATGGAAAAATTCGATCGCGGTACTTCGAAAGACGTTTATAAGATCGTGATAGGTGAAGAATCATGGATATATGCGTATGAGTGCGACACAAAACAGCAATCGGCCGTGTGGGTCTTTCAAGACGAGCCAAATCCAATAAAAGTTGCACGCAGCACATCGAAGAAAATGGTCGCCTGTTTCTTCGGAAAAACTGGTCATGTGGCTTTAGAGCAACGTAGAACGGTCAATTCTGAGTGGTACACAACAATTTGTTGGAAAGAAATGTTAAATGAAATACGGAAAAACAACCGCCAATGCCGAATCATTCTTCACCAGGACAATGCATGTTCTCACACATCGGTTCAAAAACCGCCTGTTTGATCGATCAAAGCATCGATTTAATGGGTCATCCGCCATACAGCTCTGACCTAGCACCCAATGACTTCTTTTTATTCCTGCACATCAAAGAAAAAATTGCATGGTCAACGATTTTCATCGCCAGAAGATGCTGCTGAAGTATTTAAAAACCATGTTTTGGAGGTGTCTCAATCGGAGTGGAATAAATGCTTCGACAATTGGTTTCAGTGCATTCAAAAGTGTATAAATTTGCAAGGAGAATACCTTGAAAAGCAACAAAACCATTTTTAATGATAACAAAATGCATTTTCATGCTTTTTGAAAATATATAAAAGGCAACCCTCATAAATTGGTATAAGTAAGTACAACTAACATGCAAACCCTCTGTATTTTAATTCTAAAATAAAACAACATTGTCATTTGTTATTTGCTTTCAAACACATCTTTTATTATTATCTTGTTTATTTCTTTCTTTTTAATATATTCATATATATTTGTACGTGTATATATAGTTTTTATTTTCATTTTATTTGTTTGTGATTTTTTTATTTTTTTTTTAATTTTTTTTTAATTTGTTAAGAGCATACTTAATAATTTCAATAATAATATTTATATGGATTTTTATTAGATTTTGTTGTGTTCATTACTAATAAATATATGTATATATATAATTTGTTGAAATACTATTTAGTTTTGTTTACTTGTGATTTCATGTCGCTTCTTTGTTGTTTTACTATTTAATTCTTTGTTCTTTGTCAATTGAATTTCAATGAAAGGTGGACACTGCCAATACACGCGCACTGCGGCCATATTCTGTAGAGTGTAGTACCCTAAAAGCGATTTACAAATAAACACTATGCAACTCAACTCATGTCAATTCAGCTCATTACAATTCATTGTCTCGGGGCTTTAACGAGGCTGTCCTTTCCCATTTACTCGTATAACTTAAGTAGTTAAGCTTGCAACTTGCTACCTTCCTCATTATTCGTCATCTACCATTTGTCTGCCAATAATTCAGTAAATTTCATTATGTATTGTTGTTTTTGTTATAATTTGTAAAATAACTACACGAATTTAAATTGCTAAAAATTTTGGTTTTTTTTTAACTGGCAATTTGTTTTTTTATTTTTTTCATTTAATTTTCTTTTTTTTTATTTTGTTAAATATTTACTTAATAATATTTGTTGTTTGTTACTGTTGTATTCTAATATAATTTTAAAATGCATTTCTACTTTCTTGCTCCAACTGCTTCACACGAAATAGTTTATTGTATTGTTTTCTCTCTTAATGCGCCACTCTCATTTAGATATTGTTTAGTTGTTGTGTTCAAATTGTTTAATGTATGTGTAACAAACATGTTTCTAATTGCTTTCAATTTAACGTTCCTACAACTTCAGTGCTTTGTCTTTATCCAACTGTTTCAATGTCTCGCAAACCCTCAGGTATGCTACTGTTTTTAGTTTGTTATTGTTGTTGTTGTAAAATAGTAGTCAATATACGAAAACTAAAGGAAAGACACAGGTTAAAAATCAGTATAAAAGAGATGTATACATATAAATATTCACAAATATCAACGCTTGGACAAAAAGGTATACACATATGCATGTTTGCACGTGTGTTTGTGTATATAGTATGTAGTCTATAGTATGTGATAGTACTGTTAGTGTTTATGTCCAGGTGTCCTGCCACAGCAAAAATGCCTTCTTGTAAAAAAATGGTTCTTTCTGTTGCTATAATTGTAGTTGTTTTACAACATATACATTTGTGTATGTATGTATGCAATGGTCAGCTTCTTGGTATTCCTTATTCCATATAAATTAACTTTTGTTTAAATTTCGCACTGTTAGTGTATATAGTATGTTAATTGCCTCTGTGACGTTCCAGTCCACCTCGCTTTCACTTTCTTCACACTACACTACACTTACTTTTCATTCACCACAGTTCTTCCCATATATTTCATTATTTTCACCAACAAAAAAAAATTTACAAATTCCTGTTCGGTGTGCTCGGTTCTTTGTTGAATGTCGTAAGACCCTTTTACTTGATTATTTCCACTGCATTTCCATTGTATTCTAAATAAATTTCTCATAGCGTTAACTACAATTTGCGTTTTCTGTATTTTTAGTTTGTTAAATTCTTTATTTTCGCCTGGAGATTCGGTTTAACTACGGTTTTTTATTTAATGGAAATCGTTATTGTTCTACGATTGCGTGTCTACTTTGGGCCTGTGAGTTCTGTCTTTTGCTTTCTCTTTCTTTTTAGCTGTTAACTATTTTATTGCTAACTACGTTCTTTAGTTTTATCTTTCTTAAAACAAAAAAATTGCAAATGAAATAAATTCTGTACAATACACTTCAGTTTTAAATGATGCAAGGCGACGATTGAGTTATTCGCATACATACACAAACATTTATGCATTATACGAAGATCATTTCTCATACAATCCAGAAAATTATTTGTATTATGGAGAAATTTATATTTAAATTAAAAAAATTTAACACATGTTGTTTGGTAGTAAACAATTTCACCCTTTTCATAGCTTTTCCCATATTTGTAGTCGACTATACAACCGCAATTTTTTCAACACTTTTTAGGAGGTTTTTTTTATTTGGTTTTTTATTAAGTTATGTCCTGCAGGACGAAAAAATTATGAATACTGAGGTTTTGTACTCAAGTAGGGTGACTCAGTGCTGAGATGATTTGACTAACACCAACTATATATAATATATATGTATATATAACGTATGGGGAATGAAATATGGACAAATTTCAAATGCAAATATTTTCACATATGTGAAAAATAGGATCAAAACAGAGTAGTAAAAAATTTACGATACTCTATTAGTTGTCATGGCAATTGCATATCAGTTGACTGCTGAAATGAATTCAGTATGAAAATGTCTTTGAACGTGTTTGACCGTCAAAAGACCAAACCAAAAAAAAGGTGAAATTTTTCATTACTTCAGCGAGTTAAGTTAAAAAAATCATTTATTTACAAGACCATTGTAGCTTATAGAAGTGGAAAATCCAGTGAAAGGAAATCTGGTAGTGGAAAAACATGTGCGTTGCAAGATTCTAAAACACGTGCAAAATTAAAGGACGAAACTGCAGTCATACTGCAAAATTGTACAGGGAACTGGGAAGAAAGTACCAAGTTTATAAAAAACGGTGAAAACAGACTTAAAAGATATGAAATTGATAAATTGGCGAAAAAACTGCTGCAACAGACACAGAAAATCAAGAAACAGCCATCGTTGATCGATTACGGCTTCTTTCCCAAAATCTGTTTGCTGCAAATTCAAGGAAGATTTGCATCATGGATGACGAGACTTATTTTACGGTCGAAGGAAATGAATGGACCCCGAAATATTATTTCAAGCTTGCTGAAATTCCCGATAAAGGCAAATTTATGTCGAAAACAAAGTACCCGTGAAAAGTTTTACTGTGAATTGCCATAAGCTAACGCGGCGTGAGCGATCCTGTGTTTATCAAGGCCGGTTTAGCTGCGAATGCGGACGTTTACAGTAAAAAATGCCTTCCATTATTTAAAAAATGCATAAAGTATCATAAAAACCATGAAGTGATTTTTTTGCCGAATTTGGCGTCGTCACACTATGCCCGGGCGACCCAAGACGCTTTAAGGGGTTTAAATATTGGCCAAAAGAAAAAAATCCACCAAATGTGCCACATTTTAGACCAATAGAGACTTTTTGGGCCACTTTGCAAAGGAAAGTCGTCTTCGGAAAAGGTTATCAAGCAAAAAATGTCAATTCATTGATAGCTAAGATTAAAACAGAGCTGCGGCAAATTGATACAAAGGGTATTCAGGAGGCGATGCGTAAAGTGCCCCTAAATATAAGAAAAGCCGCTAGATATGGTTACAAAAACTTTTCGTCATTGAAATTAATTGTCAGGAGTTTGTACTGTAAAAATGTCAGCATTATATTTTGAAAAATAAAAATTCTGTGGGCATAAAGATGTTTGTCCATATTTCATTTCCCATACGTTAAAAAAGGTTTTGTTCGGTGATTGTGACCTCAGAACGCAAAATTATTGCCTATGAAAAAGATTCCAACATTCCAGTCGTGCCAACATTTTATATACAAATTGTTGCAGAAAAACATATTAAAGATTTGAGTTGAATAAAACCTCTGCATTTAAGTGTTATTGCGCCATACTTTTAAAATGGATCTCCTGTTATAATTTTCTTCATTGTATTTGTATTCTAACTTTGAGTTACTTCGCTCAATCATAGCCATTGCCAGTCATTCGAAACATGAAGCGTGTTATGTAGAAAATATATAAACACAGAATTAAAACTTTGTGCAAGTGATTTTCGCATAATGGAGCTGATGGTTACAATTTCAACATATTCTTCCCATAATACTTCTTATACATATTTCCTTCCTATTTGCACTGCTTGCCTTCTTTTGCATGCGACACAGTTAGTTTGATATTTTTCTTTCATTATCAGTGCTTTATGTAATTGAAAGTTATCAACTAAATAATCCTTATAACATTCATTTCTTTGATCACATTTGTTATTTTCTCTATTTGCTGTAGTAGTATTTGTTTCACATATGTTTGTATGTAAATATAGGTAATATGTTAATGTTGCAGCACATTCTGCACACTTGTAATTGATTTTTTTATGTTTTTGTATTTAGTTTTGTTCATCTTAGTTCAAATCACATGATTAATCACTCATTCAGTACGTATACAAGCATCATAATCGCTTACTTGTTTTTCGTTTGTTTGTTTGCTTGCTGCAAATGCCTCAATTAAAGTAGTAAAGCAGACGGGGTGTCCATTTATTGTGTTTGGCTCTTGCTGGAAGGTAACATTTGAGAGCAATCTCTTTGTTTTTGCGAAAATGTCATACAAATTTATGTAAGTAAATTCGGTATATTGATATATTCTCGCAGTCGGCTAGACTCACATTCATTTGTCAGCAATCAGCTCCATTGCAAAATCAAATCTAATTGTATAAATTGTGGTAAATTTGTTAAAATAAAATCTTTCCATCACATTTCATCGGCGTACCCGTTCCGTCTCTACTCTACAAGCACAACATACATAAAATAGCAAAATTAAAAACTGCACTAATTCTAATACTATGCGACAGTTTTACTATTTTCCTGTTTAGCTTTGCGTCAATAGTCGGTACTGCAATTTGTTTCTTTTAACTCATGTCATTAAAATTCTTTTTTGATTACAGTTTCTACAACGCAAAGTAGCTTTGATTTTGTGCCTGTTTTTTCGCACTTTCTGTCAAATTTTAAGCAAAAACTAACACCTTAACATACTCGTACACATTATATGCTGATAGCATTATTGAGTTTACCATAAATAATTGTTTATTATAATTTGCTTTCAATTTATTCTGTGTGTCGCTTTATGATTCATTAAATCTCGTGTAGCGTTTAACGTGTGTATTTTTGTTGTTAGCACAATCTTTGGATCATTATGCTTTTTTAAAGCGCGTTTCTCCCATTTATGGAGCGTGCTGGCCGTATGTTCGTTTCGCTGTTTGAGTTCACTATTAAATAAATCACACTAAATTTATTGTTAGTTTTTTTTATATTGTTTTCCTTTGCGTTTGTATTTTGTGATATTTTCATTTTCTTGCTGCTATACATCAATTACAATAAATACTAGAAATATTTACTTTGCTTCACTTTAATTCATCAATAGTAACAATTCATGGTAATGCAATTTCAAAACAGGAAAACATCTGCCAATTTTTTCATATTCTATTTTTTTTTATAACATGCACACAGAACATTTTTACAAATTCTAATATCAAATTTCATTGCATTTCCTATTCTCTTTAAATATTTGAATTGGGATTGAGGTAGTGTGTAAAGGGTTTATGGAAGTGGTGCGTGGTCGAAGGAGAAAATGCAAATAGCGCACTGCGAGTTGGTATCGCTGCGGTGGGTGTATGGGTGCATGATTGATGTAGCAGTTGATTGTAAGAGTATTGCCTGCCCTGCTTTTGGGCACATTGCATTGTCGAATTTGTCTGGGTTGAGTAAGTGAATTGTGGCGAATGTAATAATGAGGGCAAAATATTAGATGAAAGCATATTTCAAACTCAGCAGCAATTACAAGCGCAATGTTAAACACATTCAACTATTACACAAATAAAAAATAAAAAGATGTAGGTATAGGAAATCTTTATGTTTGTAGGGGAATTAATTTTGTACGTTTTTTAAGTAAATATCATGTCATTTATAAATGCCAATACTCGAGAAACCTGCAACAATTCCTTTTGTACAAAAACCTTTTACATGATTACATACATTCGTCATTTGTTATTAAAATTGTCCAAAATTACTTAGTATATTTGAAAAATTCTATATATGTATATTTGTGTAGTTTGTAGCTGTGTTGTAGGATATTTTGTCATAGAAAATACTGCAAACTTAAACATCGTCTGTATGCTGTGTGAGTAAAAGCCTTCTAAAAGTTAGTCCAAACACTTTGGTACATTACGTACACTGACCTATCGATGTATTTGCAATACAATTTAAAATTGTTGTAAACCTCATTGCTTAGACATCATTTAGGCTTCTACTGCTGGTGGTTTCGGTTGCGTTCTCGTTTGAATTGTCTGTCTGTTTAGTTTTGGTTTTTGTAGTACAAAAATTTGACATTTGGAGTTGTTTTAGATAACAGTATGATTACTATATTGTATTTACAGTTTTAGGTAATTCGTGATGTTTTTACTGAAACTTAAGGCATAATGGGATTTTGCAAAAAAAGGAAAATTCGGTAATCATTCAAGTTAAATGTCGTACACAGAAAACCAAGGCAGATCAGCAAGGAAAGTCAGAGGTACTGAAAGCACTTGCAGTTCTTGTAAAATGCTCAGTGTTACTAAAATGCGTAAATTTATATAATTTTCAAAAGCTATAACTGAATGTGGACGTGAATAATTACTTAACGAAATAATATCTGTGGCCAAAAGCAATAACCGCTTAAGTCAAAAATTGCTGTTTCGAGCAATCTCGTTTTAAAGTTTTAGCGCGCAGTGTGTTCGTTATGGGAATGCGAATAGGTTTTTATTAATAACTTTTTTAATTTTAAAGTTACAAACTCTCCGAGTTTACACAAACGTAGAGCACAGTCAAGCGAACGTGGTGGCATCCATAACTCAATTTCTTCTTAAGCCGACTTAAGCGGTTATTGCTTTTGACCACAGATATAATGGAACATAATCGTGTACTCGCTTTCCAACAAGCAGAATTTATCTATTTCTTAATGCTTCGAAAAACAAAATACAAAGAAATTACAATAATGGTTAAACATTTTTATTCATTTTCTTTATGGAAAATTAAGTTTTAATTCCTTAAAAAATTATACACTTATTGGATGTATTTTTAGTATGTGGCTTTTAAATAAGTTAAATAGCAGTGAGCCGACAGTACAATGACAGTGAAAACACAAAAACAAAAATTTTGAATAAAATACTAAAACTCGTGTGCTACTCCTCAAACGCAAAACAAATCTTAACAAAATTCTTCTCGCCAATTAAATCAATAGTCGTTATCAGATAACATATTCACTTTGCTCTGTCGTTGCTGTTTTTCATATCATAGTTTTATTTTCATTTGGTCTTGACTTAGTTAAAATTATCCAAATTAAAAGCTCGAATGCAATTCAGATTCTTTTACATCAAAGAAAATTAAAGTAAAATTAATATTAAGGAAACACAATTATGCAGTTACTTTATTGTAGTTTGGAAGCTTGAAATTACGTTTTAACTATAAATTAAAAATAAAATTAGCTGTTAAGGTTTAGAGCATTAATAGTTTGAATGTCACCGTTTTATTCTTTACTTTTATCTATGAATCTAAAAAGTCTGAATAAGAAAAAATTATATCAAATTTTAAATTGTTAAAAATAACGGTCTAGTCAATTGAAAATGTATTCCAATGTTTAGGAAAGTAATATAACATACACATACATAAGTTGCAATAATCTACTTTCATCTCTTTTGCGCATAGATACTAATACAAATATTCAATTTCTTGCTCGAACCATTAATTATATATTCGATGCAAAAGTCTACTTCCACGTTCTTTTTTAACTCAGTGTTGTTTTCATGTGAAATTGTTCATTTAATTCTGCGATCGCTTTATCTTTTTACGAAAAATTGGCATTTTCCTTCATTTCTTACAAACACTTTTAATAAACATCAGTTTACTTTGTTTTGTTGGTGGCTTCTTTTTTTTAATAAATTATTTATGGTATACCTAATCACTCCTGTACGCAATTCATTGTCGATTTACCTAATTCAAGTGTGCGTTGTTACCACCGATGCCTGACAATAGGGGCACTCGGTCACTGAGCAGGCGCACGAGTCGCAGAGTATGAAATGATTGCAAGGATCTAATGTAACGGTGCGATTGTTCTCCTCGCATTTCATGCATTTCTTGGCATTCTCCAAATATAATACTTTTTCCACTTCTTCTAAATCGGTGCGCAATTTCGACTGCAATGAACGGATAAAGCTAAGTAAGCAATTACTTTATATTTTAATTGTAAGTACCTGTAATTGCTTTAATTTATGTATGGATAAATTTCGCAGCTCGGTTGACAAATTCAATTGCGTTTGTGCTACATCGTAACGTTCTCGCCATTCGCTTGCTTCTTGTTTGGCTTTATCGCGCTGCAACTCGGCTAAGCTTAACTGTAATATCAAACAAACAAAACCATCAAGAATATGTATAAAAATTAGGACGGCTTTTTTGTACTTTGATTTCAACTCGCCACTGAAAGACTGAAAAACAAGTTGCGGGTAAATACTCAAAATGTTAACTGACTTTTTTGATTATTGCGAAAACGAAAACAAACTTAACGGAAAACAGACACCGAGAGTCTACTATTAGCTGTTATATGTAAGTGTTAGGCATTTGAACCAAATTAGTAAATAGTAACATTACTCAGCCGTAACTCAGTTGGAAAGTGCGTTGGGCCGACTTCGACCCAAGCTTCGAATTATTTACTTGTGTTACTTGTTTACTTGCAATTACTTGTTTTGCTCACCTTTCGAGCGGTTTCCTCGACGCGATTGGACAGTTTCATTATTTGTGAATTCTTTGTCATCAATTCGTTGGACAAGCGTCCTACATCGGAATTATTTTGATTCTGGAGTGATTGTAGTGAAAATGTATTTTTACTTGTGGTCAAACTATTGTCAAATAACATATTGCCAACGGAACTGCTATTTATATCATCACGTATTGAGTTCAATTCGGAAATTCTGAAAACAAACAATTCGTAAACTTTAATTCACAATCAAATTGCGGACATCAGAACACTTACCTAACTGAAGGACTTATTGAGAGGCCATCTGCAAAACCTGGTGAAATGATGCGCGATGGAAAGAACAAGTTGTTACTATCGTTTTGCGTGGCGGCTGAGAGGGAATTACTCAGCTTATTTGAATTCGAACCACTATAGTTAAATGCTTCCGACACATTAAATAGATTGCTATGATTGGTTGGACTGTACGTGAGAGAGCTGCTGGGAATGTTCACGGAGAAGCTGCCCGAATTGAAATCTGCAAAATTACAAAAGTTATACAATATGTTGATTAGAAGCAAATTTCACAGAAGCGTAACGTACACTCACCATTAATTGAATTGTTTAATGTGGAGTTAGGAATGTTAATTGGCGCCGAGGAGCGTGTTATTAGGCTGGTATTAGCTAAACTGGCCGATAGTGCATTTTCGCGTGGATCATCAATGGAACAAGCAGCTAAATGATCAACAAACGCACGGCATGAAAAGCAAAGACAGAGAACAAATCGCATTAATGATTATTACTATTGTTTGGTTTTATATGTGCACAGTGCATTTAACTAGCGATTAAGATGGGAAAGACATTAACTTTGAATTGATTAAAACTTTTCGTTAGCTGACGCTTTGCAATTTATCCACAACCATATTTTTAGGCTATTAGTGTATTTTGAAATTCGGTAAATAATTGCAGCCGCCGTAGCTCAGCTGGCTAGTGTGTTGGGCCGCAAGTCAAATGCGATGCTCGAACCCAGGTTCAAGACTCCGTTGCTGCTAACACCAAAAAAAAAGAAAAAAAACAACAATTTTTATCTCAGCAGGAAATGGCAAACCTCTGAGAGTAAAAATTGCCTATGAAAAAGCTCCCAACTCGCCGTTCGGAATCGGCATAAAACTGTAGGTCCCTTTCAACCTTGAAAAAAATACACACGCACAACATGGATGGTTGCGGGTAGCTAGGCCTTAGTCTCGTAATCGGGCTGTCGTGCCAGTCAAGAAGAAGAAGAAATAATTGCACATGTCAGAGATTCTTTATATTTATAAGATTTACCATATACTCACAAAGTCGATCCTAATGTGAACATTTTATATAAGTAAATTTGCCCTGATTTTGGGAAAACTTTAATGCATTTACTAACATGTTATTCGTTTTATTACCATCAAATTCCCATAGCTACAAAGAAGCCAATGAAAGTAAAGAAACCATCATTGTATCGTAAAATACGAAACTGACTAATTGAGAAGAGAGAGAGCTGTCAATTCCGACTGGAAGCAAGGGGCAAAACAGAGGAAATTGCAACTGGTATTGTGAGAAGTATTCAAATAAAACAAAGTGGGAATATTACACGAAGAGAAAAGCTCAAGAAAATGCAGATCAGCAATAGAAAGCATGTCAAATTTTAAAGCTGTACTTTTTAAGCGTTAGTATTGTGTTCGTTGACGTGATTAGTAGTTTCTATTGCTTGCTTTTCATCACGAATTAAGTCTTTCTTTGTTCCCACATTTGTCATGCAATCATAGTCGATTGAAATCGGCATAAATGCAGAGTACATAACCCAAAGAAAAAAGGAAAATGTCTATGTTTAACAACTAAAAATACGTACATTATCACCAATTGTCATAAGTGCAGGTTTGTTATTCGAGTCCTTTGTCTTGATGTGGGGCAGCGCGCTTGAGATAAAATCACTTAGTGCTAAGATTGTCGCTCCTGCTAAGAAATTTTCTAATTCATGTGGTATCTGCTCAGTTATGATATACGCTAAATAAATACACATACGCACATGCATTGATATATCAAGAATATCAATTTTTTATAGTGGTTAATGGGATTAAACGAGCGTCGGATTATTTGATTGATGAAATTTGTTGATTGTTGATCAATTATGAGTTGTTTAATTAGAGGAGACAATAAAAGAAAATTAGAAGGGAAAAATTAAAAGCCCATTTACGTTTTTAATGCAAAACGCTTCACCATAAACGCACTACTACTCGGCTGTTTTCAATTGGATATTAAAATAAAAAATTGCACTTTTAACAATCCATTTCGAACCAGAAAGTTTCAATGAACGCAGCCACTGACTAAAATATCAACGCTTTCTTCCAGTGCGTCAAAGTATTTTCCCCTAAGTACCATTAATTTTTTAATTAAAACTAACTAAACTAAAACTACCTAAACTTGAGCTAAAAATAATTGGTTGTGGATAGCCGTTATATGTTCTCAACGTTTACTTTATCAACTTACGTTCCACATGCGCAAAGGCGCAGAAGACGCTGCGTGGACAGTAGCCGGCCTGTTGTACATCGTTGCATTTGGTTGACTTGTAAATCTCAGGATGAAACTGTTGTTCCGTACGTGTGTGGCAATACTGGCAATTATCGCCCGCTTCACAGTTGCCCGGCTCGCCCCATTCCTCGCCGTGCTTGACATTCGGGCAAGGAGTGGACCTAGAAAATATAAATATTTTCAATTCTGATCTTTTAATGCGCACTCTACCTGCAACGCACCTGTATTTGAATTTCCGCGGACTACGTCGCTTGTCCTTGCTGTTGTGATACTGTGGACAGGCGTAGCCCTGTCGGCAAAGACGCGGCGGTCGCTTGCATGGTTCGGTCTTGTAGTTAGTCAGCACATAGTTGGTGTCTTGCCATTTGGGATCCTCGTTCATCAGATTGCGCTCCTTGTCCAGAGCATTTTGTGCATTTGTACCATCTAGTGCGATTTCTGCATTCTGTAGCGATTCCAGCTCTTTGATGTCGTAAACGGGCGGACGCTGATCCTGCATGCCGTGCGCAAAGGCGCAATGGTGTCCGTTCTTCACACAATAGCCACGACTGTCGGTGTCGTGGACACACATGCACGTCTTGTAATAACGCAAGTGATAGCGGCGTTCAGTGTCGCCGGCGGTGCGGTGCAAGAATGGGCAACTATGGAAGAAGAAGTTCGGAGGACATGAGCGATAATGTCAAATAGAATAATTGCGTTAATTACAAAAAGTTAACAGGACAGAAGAGTATAATGTAATCATCCGAAAATTATCCAACTACAGCGAATGAAGAAATTATTACATTTGTTTTAATTACAAACTGGAATCCATATCGCACACCCACTTCAAAAGTGACACAACTCAAAATTTGTAATTTTCGTATTTATGTGTTAATACTGTGAACAATGCATCTATCTTCCAATAAGCAAAAGCTCAGTACATTTTTTGTTGTTAACTGCTGCCAAAATACAGTTAGGTTACTTTTCATGCTATTTGATTGCTGCAGCTCAATGAAAAAAAAGAGTCCTAATTCAAATTGTGACACTTTTGACGAATTAAATTTTTGTTGAAGTTAATTTTAAATAAATTTCACAATTTTAGTATACATTTTTAAATAAAAGAATTAATTTCGCATTTTACAAAACTTTTTCTTTCAACTTTTTAACTGTCATTTATAATTATAAAACTCAGCAAAAGTGACATAACTTAAAATAATTCCGTAATTATTGAATTAAAATATCATCAAAACAGTCACAACCCAAAATTTTGAATTTTCTAGTGTAAAATTAAAAAAAAACAAAACTTAGTAACTTATCCTAAAGCATAGTCTGGGATTTTCATAGGAATATTCAGTCTATACCGTCTTTAAAAAAAATTTATTCAGCTCAAAAACAGTTTTTTGCTTTTCCTGAAAAATTAAAACTTTTGAGTTGCGTCACTTTTGTAGTGGGTGTGCGATATATGGTTTTATAATACACATTAAGGTCTAACTAAAAGAAAAATACCTAAGTTTAGTAGATATAGAATTCAGTATGGTCAATCAAATGTATGCAACAATGATCAAATCTTAAAAAAAAGTGAAAACGAAATTGTCGCCAGCTCTGTCAACTAACTTAAAGTGGGTTGGGTATGCTATCATAGAGTCTTGATTAAGGGTCTAGACATGATAACATAAAAACCACTCAAGTCAAATTTATTGAAGCAACTAATGAAAAGGAGAAGTTTTATGGTTCGTTTGTTTCTTATAAACAGCCATAAATGGGCATGTCAGATAAACTACCATAGATTTTCTAGTTGAAATCCTCCTCACAAATTTTTCAATTCGGCCTAAAATTTTGTCCTATTGAACTTAAATTCAAGCAATCACAAAATATTCAAGCCCGGAAAAACAATTCACAGTAACCGACAAATCTCATCATAATATTGTGGGAGAAAAGGTAAATTGCGTATTACTTTTATTTTTTATTACCTCCCCGGTCCACACCCCACACATTTCCGTCAACCCACGCTGAACATTCGACTCACACCCGGCGCATTTCGGGCACAAATCGAATACATACGAATACAAAATTAAATGCGAAACGAAACAAAACAAACGCAGAAGCCAATATTAGCACAGGAACAACAATAAAAACAGAAACCAGAAAACGAAAACGACAAAGGAGGCGAACAAAAACAGAACAGTGTAAAAGAAAAATAAAGGCAAGGAAACAAACAAAAGCAAACAAGCGCACACACACAGACAACTCGTACGCGCGCCGAAACCTAAAATAAAAGCAACAGCCGAGAAGCAACGAAAAAAGCGATTCAGTCAGAAAGTGGGGGATGAAACGCTGTAAGTCTACAACGAAATGCAATAAAAACAAACCACACGAAAGCGAAATGTAAAATTAGAGGAATTGAGCGAAAAACATCAACGTAAAACAATGACGCACACACTTGTGGCGGCATTTGTCAGCGACTCGGTGTGGCACTGCGCGCGGCATTTGTAAGGCGACGGAAGTGGGCCAAATACGGGGCTCTGCGCACCCATGCCAAGCAACAAGCCAGCCGCAAACCGAAGTGACACGTAAACACACCAACGCAACATACAGGATGTGCAGGAATCGAAACAGAAGCAGCGGGGAATTTCATAGGATACACATCGCAGCAACATTAGCAGTAACAGCAGCAACAAAAGCGAAATTTTACTTTCGTTTACGAGGACAAATTCGGGAAAAAGAATCACCAGAGGAGCCGTGTGGTAGCTCTGAAGGGAGGAAGGCGCTGAATGGTTAAGTGGGAACGGCAGTGGAGCCAAGAAATTGCGTTGCGTTAAATAGAATACTGACACACATGCAGCCAAGTGGCGATGTATGTGCATAATATGTATGCTTGAGCGTGGGCTCGCGTGCCGCAGCAAACGAATTTTGATAGGTTAAGGAATGGTTGCAATAGTATCTGAAATAGTTTAGAAAAAATCAAAACAAAGCTGGAAACTAAATGAACGAATGAAGCATGAAGCAATGGAAATTATGGTTTCCATTATGTGTCTTTACTAAGTTACTCGTAGCAGTGGCCAATGTCGCTGGATCGAAAAGCACAACTATTCCCAAAATAAAAATATTTCATCATGTGTAGGTGGACTTCTGAACTTCTACAGTAAATTGCGATCAAATACTTTGCATCTCTATTGACCTTGTTCCTTTAACCACCCCACTTTATATCAATTCAGCACCTCTGCCTCTTACCTACCCTACTTGTTTTCAAACGTAAGCCTCAATAATTCGACTTCCATATAAAATCTACAAGTAGCTAGTGTAGCAATTCGACAGGTTTAACTGTACATTATAGCAAATCGTTATCAATTCAACTATACTCTCAAAATGCAAGAATTCTACAGCCTTTTTACAGATTGGAGTCAATTCGACACTGGAACATTGCAAATTCCGCAGTTGCGATAGTCTGCACCTTTATGTCGATTTCAGGGTTTTGTCATGGGCCTAACATACATTCATAGCGCAGCTCAAAGCCTACAACCTCTGTGAAGTTTCAGTTTCTCTTGTTTCAGTGACCAGCCCTCTTATATCGCGTCATAGCGATCTCCTTCAATGCCGCCAAAAACTTGACCATTTGCTTCTACACGACATTGAAATTTTAAAACGTTTCTACTGTCGCCCACCTGCCCCCCTATCCGCAAGCTGTGACAATCTATCCACTACAAGTGCTCACTTTCCCCCTGCTACGACAACGAAGAGCCTCTGACAAAGCAGCAGTGCTTCTGTTGACGTTCCCTCTTTTACGTTTGTTGCGATTGCGTTTTCGCTTTCCCTTTTCATTTTCGCATTTGTATTTATACCACCGCTTGTTATTGTATTTTTACGAATTCTTCCTTCTCCTCGTACCAACAATTGTACTCGGCATTTTTTCTCACACAAAATTTCTGTTGATAAACGACAGCAAAAATGCTAACGAAACCGAAAATGAGTTTCGCTGGCAAGCGGTATGAGTGTAAGCGGGATGGAGATTATCTGAAAAGTCAACGGCAAAACAAACGTTTCTCTCTCAGCAAACAGCAAGAGAGCAAGACAACGCACAACAAAACTCAAACAAAAACAATACACAACTAAATGTAAACGGCACACCGAACGATGACGAAAGCAAAGTGCAAAAACGTTGGAAATCGGGAGGAAAATGTATGCAAAAAAGGGAAAACGAAAACGCAGAAAGTTTCTGCTGATGCTAGCTGGAGCTGCAGTGGCGTAGTATGGGGGTCTTCGGGCACACACTCGCGCAGCAATACACACACACACATAAACAAATGCTTCTACTGCCACTGCTGTGGATGCTGCCCGGGACAGATGCTGTTGGGGCTGCACTCGGCTGCTCCCGGGGCTACTTACTCATCACCGTCCGGACAGATTCCGGTCGTTTCGTCATATTTGGTGCAATAATTGTCCGCGCTGTAGTTAAAGGTGCCGTCCCGTTTGCGAACCGGACGGCGACGACGTTGATTTTGGAAATGCCAATTGAAGCAGATGAATGGTCTGTGCTGGTTGCATTTGTGCTGTAGAAAAGACTGGCACTGCTCGACGCGAAACTCCTTCAGGTATCTGTGGCGACGCGGCGCCGCAACGCATGTAAACAGAAACAAAGTTGCCCCCAGGGCAAACCCCAATTAGCACAATTTAACAAGATTCACCAATAAAGTTTCGCTTTATTTACGTGTAATGATTTGGTTTTTCCTGTTGTGTGGCCAGCAGCAATTTGCTTGTCTCATTCGCCATTTTGTCACTTTTTGAATGCGCATAGCGCAGAAGATGAAAATGAAGCGCACCAAACAATCGTCGTGAATGTGGCAGCCACAGGCGTTACCACACGGATGGCGGTTGAAGATTGGAATTTCGATGCATTTCACAGCATATTGTATTTTGATATGAAAAATACGAGTTGTGCCACTCAACAATTGAATCGTAGAATTAGGAATATCGCAAACGTTTTGAGCTAAAAGTCTACCTTCTGATAAGATATAAAAATTAAAATTTGCAGAATCAAATCAAATTTTGAAAATCCCAAGAAAACTCAACGCACGTGGCAACACCATTGGGGAACACGGACAATGTGCAGCGTTGCACTGTAAATGTCCCAAACTAGTTGGAATTAAAGAGCACGAATCCAAGAAGCCAATAGTATGAAATGGGTTCGCTTTAGGCCGAAATTCGTTTTAAACGGGTTCGTTGTAATCGAAAATTACGGTGTACATATTACTTACTTGATTTTCAGCATAAATAGAACTGAAAACAGAGCTTCCATGCAGTGAGATTTCTAAATAGAGATGTTGTTTTGAAATTTTACACTGTGGCGAATTTTAATTGGAGCACGTTAATAATATATTATTTCCAAAAAAATATTGTTTTTTTTAGATATTCTAATAAGAATGTAAAAGGATCCTTAGATGTAAGAAAACAAGAAAAATTTGAGTCATCTCACTATGATCTCAACCTATTCCAATTGGAACATAACAAATGCCTATTGTACACCTAATTCTGTTTTTAAACGGTCTTTTTTGCACGGTTTTTCTGGAACCAATCTTCCGTGTAAAAACGGAATTAGGTGTATCTGTATACAGTATTTTTCGTTTATAATGAACCCGTTTTAAACGAATTTCCGCCTAAAATGAACCAATTTCAAAAGCACACGCTTTATGTTTTCGCTTATTACGAAACCGTTTTAACTTTCGGTTAAAACGAACCATTTCGCCAGTCCCTCGAAGTTCGCTTTAAGCGAAAAATACTGGAACTACTTTCGCGACAGTCGTTAGTAGACTTGTATTCATTCCATAGTTCTCGCAGACATAATATATAATACTGTGCAGTCACAGCATAGATTTTCTCTCATTGGGACTACATATGTTTTTTAATATTCTTTTTAATTGAATTGTCATTGTTGTTTCACAGCTCCTTAAAAAAAAATTCAGTCCTGCATTACAAATACAATTTTTAATTTCTACCAATGGTCTTCATGGAGAAGATTACAATGAACTTTGACGCCCAAACATATAACGAACAAGAAGGTAAGAACCACTTAATAAGATCAGTGAGCAGAATTAAAGTTGATTTGAGGTTTTGGAATTCTTTGAAAATTTAAATAAATTCCAGAAATTTTTCACGCAATATGCGTCCGTAGCTTACACATTAGATCATTGAATCATAAATTTGAAGATCAATGTACGAGCCCAGGGTTTAGCTAAATTCAAATATATAAAGCTACTTTTCTTTTAACGGCTGCTGTCGGTTTAGCAGGTAAAGTCAACATAATTCCCTGGAAGTCGGTACTTCTATTGTATTGTGCATTATCCCCACTAATAATAATAATTCTATTGTAATAAAATTTTGCGCACCCAAAGCAGTTTTTATACAATGAACCTCACGAGGACCATTAGAAATTAAAAATTTTGCTTATTGGTGTCACCCTGTTTGCAAGCAATATAATGTATTCGGCATGTTTTAGCGTCTACGAAATTGCACCTAAATTCGACTAAACTCAAAATGTATGCAAATGTTTCGGAAAACCTATATTAAATCGTACTTTAACCATCAAAGATAATTTGATTGGTTTTGTTATTAATATTGTATTTTTGAATGAAATGTTCCTTGGTGCCAAGATTTGTTCCCAAGTAATGGTTTTTGTTTTTATGCTTTTGATTTGCTCTGGTCTTTCGTTTATATACAGGCTTGCGTGCGGATAGTAGTAGTCGCTGAATGGTAGTTTAGTAGTAGTTTGAAAGTTTGGGCAGGGCAGACGCACGCAAAAGTGAAAAATTCGGCTAGACGAAATTTCAAGTAACTTTTAATGGGGAACCTGGATCAAAATTAGCAATATTTAGATAATATACCAACGAATTATGACAATAACAATACCGGAAATACCACAGTTGCCAATAAGCGCAAAAGAAATTGGCGATACTGCGATATGCATAAAGTATCTGCCGGCTTTGGTATCGCAGCCAAAAAGCAAGTTGGACGCGGAGCATGTGGTGCAACACATTGTGGCAATTATAGAATGTGAAACCCAATCTGAAGCGGCGCAGGGTATAGGCGATCGTGACGAGCAGCCACCGTTAATCAATCAGGTGGTGCTGAATGTGGCTTTCCGCTGCTATTACCAACAGTTGCGGGAGCACGAATTGGACGACAAACACTTTGGTGCACAGTGGAAGGGGCAGTTAACGCATACGAGTAGCTATGGCTTTCAGATGCTGTATGCAATGCTGTTGGCAGACCCAAGTGGTGAGCGCTTGGATGCAGTTGGGTTGGTGGAAGTATGTCTGGTGGAATTTCAAAAGGCTGTCGAGCAGGATGGCAGTAATTTGTTGGCCATACTGAAAGCACTGAATTTATTGTGTAAAAAACATGGCAGTATAAAGATGAATGTACCCCTGGAGTGCGTCTATCACTGTTTGCAAAGTGGCCAATGTGGCATGCGTGAGGAGACGCTTACGCTTTTCACGCATTGCTGCCAACAGCCGGAGGTGGCTTTTGAGCATTTTAAAGTGGTATTGGAATTCTGGCCGTGGACTAATCGCAACAAGCTCTACTTGCTTAGTTGTATCCTTAACTTGTACAGTCTGGAGGCATTGCTCGAGGCGTCACAATACAGCCCAAAAGAGTTTTATGGAGGCGTGCGTTTGGCGTTAAGCTACAAGAGTCTGCTGGCTGCAAGCCAATATCTGGTAAAATCGTTGAGTGGTCAGAATTGCCCACTTTTGCTGGAGTTGTCAGCGGAGCTGCTGACGCGCGGCACACTGAAGGAAATACAGAATTTTTACTCGCAGTGGTATGCGCGCATCTCACAGAAGGATGCGCTTTTCGAGTTGCTGCAGGAGCAGCCGGAGGTTGCGCGTTTTCTCGCGGACACCATTTGCTGTTCAGACAGCACTGAAAACTATCGCCTCATACTGATTTTCAGTATGTTCTCACGTCAGATATTTGCCGCTTCCAAGTTGCACTTTTTCAAAATCAGCACTGAGCTCATCACAAATTGCTTTCACTTCGAAGTGGATGCGCAGTTGCTGATTTTCAAATTCATTGTTGATAACTTTGCAAGCTTTGCTATTGAAGACTGCTTGGAGTTTATTGTGGCATTTGTGCAGCAGCACAGGAGCGTGGAGAGCGCGCAATATCGCAACAGCGTACTGGGCAAGATGCCCACCATAATCAACTATGTGGCTAAGACTTTTGGCAAATTGCAGACAAAGGACGGTCACATTGGTGGCACCACGCTGGAGGCTAGTATCAAGACATTCTTTATGCACTTGCAGCAACTCATCGACGTGGACGTGGGCAGCGCGGTGTATCAGCCAAAGATATTTGCGCTGCAACTGCTGGAGATTCTGCTGAAATCTCTTTATGCTGAGCAACTGACAAAGAATGCCAAGAATTGCAGCATAGCACACAACGAGCACTTGGGCCATTTCCTCATTGAGCAGCAGGTTTTTAATGCCAGCCAGATGGCTGGAAAACTGTTGAACTTGCTCAACGATCCATTGGGCTTTGATGATGCCTTGGAGTTGATAGTGGTGTTGCTGCAGCGGCTGAAGTACGCGAATGTTTTGGAAAGCATTCGTCTATGTAGGGAATTCACGCAGCGCTGCAATGTGGATGAATGTGTGCTCGGTGCACTCTATGCGCGAGTGGCTATGCAGTGCTGTAAGGTCACTTTGGCAGATGAGAAAAGTTTGGAATTATTTAACTTTGCTTCGACCTCATTGGCGGAGAGTTTGGCTGCATTTAAGCAGGATCCGTTGGATGTTTGCAAGCAGCAGCATCATCTTTTCGGCTACATAAACACCATCAATGAAATTGTGGTGGTACAGGCGCGTTTGATGGCAAACCACTTTCCCATGTTGCTGAGTTTATTGGACAATGTTTTAAACATGCTTTTGAACTTTCTGAATTTGGCCAATTCGGGGAATGAAAGTGGGCATGTCGAGACTGCAGCTAGCTTCCAAGACATGGACGAAAGTTTGGAACTGTTGGTACAGCAAAGCACACTTTCCGTTGAAGATCATGCCGAGTCACGCAAATTTCTTCTGATGTCGTTTTGGCTAACTTTAAAGGTCCGTATAATTGTGTAATGATGTATAAATATGTAATACTTGTATTATTTACAAATATTCAAGGCTTGTTGCGACTTGGCCACCACAATCGGCTGCATTTTGGTGCCCGAAAGTGAGGGTTGTGCAGCGGATTTGGCAATGCTGGAGCAATGTTTGAAAATTAATGTCGCTGTATTGACACGCTGCAGGCACAAAGGTGCCATAGAGGCCACAGGCGTCAGCATTGGTAAGTTTATAATTGTATGTTAGTAAATGAAGCTGAACTTCAATTTTTTCGGCAGGCAAACTCACCAGAAGCATCACATCACAATTGCCCAGCAGCGCCGGCGGCTACAAATTACTGCACGACTGTCTCGAATTGCTCTTCGATAGTGCCAAGCAAGTCAGCACTACGCGGCGCGGCGCCGGTTTCTCTCTAATGTTACTGCACATTGTGAAAAATGAAGCGCCACGCGAACGATCGATACTGAAACGCACTATAGCCAACATAATGCAGCGTCTGAAAAACGCACGTATTCAGTCAAACTCTACAGCATTAAATGCCTCCAACTGCGATCGTATGGAAGCGTTGATCTTACATTATCTGTGCGTGCTGGTTAAGGACACGGAGTTGCGCGAGTCAATGGCAAAGTACCACGATGAGATTGTGTTGGCTGCCATTGAGAACATTGAACATTCCGACTGGACTATTTGCAATGCCGCGTTGCAGCTGTTTGGCGCGCTGGTGCCGAAAATTGTTGGCCAGAAGCAGGCAACTGAGTTCGAAACGCCAGTGGCTTGGGACACGGCCGAGGTGACATACGATGAAGTGGCTCGTAAACTGCCAAAAACATGTGCCTACATTTTGGAATACTGTGCCAGCAATGTAGCCAACTCTAGCGTTTCCACACGCTCGATTATTTTGTTTCTGGGCTTTCTGTCGAAAGTGGAACATTTGCGCAAAGGCTTGGAGCTGCGCGAGCATCCGTTGCTACAGCGCTTTCGGGAGCTAATGTGGCGTTTGTTGCGGCACAGTTGCGAAAAGGTGCGCAAGTTGGCTGCGCTGTGCTTTGTGCGTGCACACGAGTTTCGCTGCGAGTTGCCGCAGGTGTTGCTGTCCTTAGCTAAACTATTATATAGCGTGCAGAACGAGAATCTTTTTGAGGGTTTGATTTTTGCACTAAACGAGGGCGTATTGAAGCTGCAGCATGAATCAAAGCACACCACAGACTGCTGCGCATTCATGCAAACATTGCAAAATTCTTTGGCACAAACGGACGGATTTAAACACCAGCAGGCGTTCAATTCTTATACTTTAAGCAAATTATTAGATTTGTATTTGTTAGTGGGATTTAATGGGCGCACGCTTGTAGTTAGTGAATTAATTAAATTGAACAGGGAACCCGATGGCATGGGGCACGATGTGTGGCTGCAGAGTATTGCACAAATTTCCAATTAATGCTCGATGATACCAAATAAACACAAGTCATATATTTTTAGCCTAAGTTTAAAGTTTTATAACTACAATATGACACGCATACGTACATAATTATTGCATTAAGTTTACAGTGTTAATTAGAAAATAAAATGTAAAGTGGCAAAACACACTTCGACTA
The DNA here is from genome assembly GCA_963971225.1 of Melieria omissa. NCBI lineage: Eukaryota > Metazoa > Arthropoda > Insecta > Diptera > Ulidiidae > Melieria > Melieria omissa. The sequence continues at coordinate 22,284,048 of OZ020267.1, read as the reverse complement.
TGCCACACTTGCAAACGTGGGCTAATTAAAGTGACAGCTTAAATTCTAAGGATTACAATTTTCTAAGTTGGGCGTTTACTACGGTTATGCAATTCCAGAACTAAAGTTAGGGTTGTAGGAGAACATACCAAATTCTAGTATAAATGTGATACTCGTAAATAACCACTTAAGTCGTATCCTAATAAAATTTGCAAGACGCAATGCTCGAAAGACTGCAGATTTCTATTTTGGTTTTAATTGACATGTGAAAAGCTAACATAATTGATTTTATTCGCCAATAATACTAAAATAAACTGCAAGTGCAACACGTCAATATTGCGCAAATCAATAGAAGCAAGAAAGAAAGAAAAGAAAAATTCTGCTATAAAACTAGAAAAAATAACGCCCACTTAAAGCAATTACCCAAATGAAGCAAAAAATCAATTCATGGACAGGAACAACGTCTGCAGGTAGCACCACTTGCTAAAAACCGCGTCCTGCTGAATCAGCTGAAGCCGTCATCGTCCTGCTGTTCCATGCTGTGCTGCTGCTGCTTGAGTTTCTCTTGTGTGTGCGCCATTTGTTGCAGCGTGCGGCTGAGTATGCTGCGCAATATGTGCGGTTTGCAGTACTCCTCCAACCAGGGTATGACGCCCGTGGTCAGCTGTTTGAAGTTGTCCATGGGTATGTGTTGGAAAGTTTCGAACATCTCATCCATTATGGCCTGAAACTACATAACATATAACTAGTGTTTACAACTTGGCATTACAACTTAAACTTGAGCATAAAATTGCTAATGCGGCAAGTATTGTGGAAAGGTTATATATAAGTCGGATTTGGCTGCAGTGGTGTTGGGTAACAAGGGCGATCACGTGATAACAATTAACCTAAAAATAAGGATGTTTTTTTTAAAACAAAAAACAAATGGATTTGCTATACAATGTGATCCTGACTTATGTTTGTGATTTTTGTGAGTTTTTGTTTTACATTATAGCTTTCTCCGTATACTTTGGCGCTGAATTAATAATAGAATTTTTAGTGTTGGTTGAGATTTTTCATTGAAAATATACATAATAATTTAGATATTTTTCAGGTATTTCTAAACCTCAATAAGTTGCATCTTAAAGTGCCATACATATTTTTAATTGTAAATTTATCATTGTTCTCAATTTATGAAGTTACACTTGTTACACCTGCTTTTCAAAACCACTCGCACCACTGCAGTCAATTAGAAAATTATGGGCTTGAAACTCTCTGACCTTTTCTCGCCACTAAACCTACCACTTGAAACTTGGCTTCGTCGGTCAAACGTGCCTCTTCCGGGCCCGGATTTGCTTGCTGATGCTGCAGCATATGTTCGTAGCTGTTTTGTATGATGCGCAGCGCTGCCACTTCTTTTTGAAGTGCGGCACTCTCATCTTCCTGCTTCTTTTTTTGCTGATTCAGGTAGCCAATGTAATCAATTGACTTCTGCAGTATTAGCGCTTTGCTTAGTTTATAGCCGGAAGTGGAATCATTTTGCTGACAGGTGGGCACCAGCTCCTGCAGGTTGTCGTAGCCCTTCTTGATAGCATCGCGGCGCTTTTGCTCGGCCTGTGTGTGCGCTTCGCGGCGGCGCTCCTTATAACTCAGCGTCGACGAGGCGTGTGCCGAACTACTGCGTCCATCGCCACTATCGTCTTCGTCATCTGTGATGGTGTGCATGATGAAAGATAGAAATTATTTACTGCGCACTGTTCTCAGTGTGTAAAGGTTTAGTTTGAGACTTAAAGTGTAATTAAAAATTTGCCTGTATTGTGTGCGGACGAGTTGGGAGTGTGCGTGCTGCCTTCGCGGCTCTCCTGCGTATTGGGATCCGTGTCCTGCTCCATCAGCGAGCAATAGTAATCCTCCTGGCTACGTGGATTGTTGCCTATGGGGTTGGATGCCGAATGACGTTTTAGTTGGTCTTTCAACTGAACTAAATGCTCTGGCTTACCAAACTCAACAAGTGTTGCTTTATGCTCGGCCATACTTCGCACTTGTTCTGCACTTTCGATGTTATTTTTAAAATGTTACGACCACTGTAACAGGTTGTTAAACAAACAAAAGCAAATTAAGAACTTCACAAAGCTGCATCGAAGCAAAGTGTTCAGAGATGGGAACTGGCCGTATCAGCGCGCGGCACTACACGAAATTTTTTGATCAGCTGTTTTTACAGTCTTACCAGATGGGTGATGCCATTGTTGTGATTGATTAACGTTGAAAGCATGATTGATGATGTAGCTGCATGATGTATGTACTCGTATCATCAGAATTTTAATATTCATGGGAAAATTTTGATCCTAATACTACGTTTACATTGAGCCCAAATACGTGATTTGGGCGAAAATTCTCAAATGCGAAGCCAAATCACGCATTTCCCCATACAAATTCAAATCTACGAAATGTCTCATTTCAACAAAACGACGAAACAAATGCGATAAGACATGACCAATTTTATCGAATACATCACAAAATGAAAGCGCTTTCAAAAGCATTTGCCTCTTTTTGACAGTTCAAAATCAGAACAAACGAAAATTATCAAAATGGAAATATTGAATTGAAATTTTCGTCTGCGGCAAAAGGACATGAGTGTTGAGCATTTGACATTAGCTGCCAAACAAAATGCCAATGCAATGCAAATGAGGCAATGTAAACACTTTGAAATGACTCATTTGAAACTACGCATTTGGGTTCAATGTAAACGTAGTAGAAGACGTAAAGAAGGCAGCCCCTCTCTCTTTCCCTTACTCTAAGTTATATATAAAATAACATGGAATATGTACATAAATTGGTCTTTGAAAATGGGGAAGTAATAGCAGATGCTTTCGTACAAACGCGTGAATATTTTTAAATACATATATTAATTGATTGATGAAATTAAAACCAATGTTGTAGTGACAAATTTTATGTCAAGCAAACGAGTCTTGCAGATCTGCCTAATTTCAAAGTATTCGATGTTTATTTATATACTTTATAATACGATTTTTTAAGTAATGTGGGTAAATGGGTTGGATCCACAAATCAATTTAATCATAAAACAAAATAAACCGCATTACCGTAGGAACACAATTGGAGCGTATGGACGTATGACGTTGCTCACAATTCCAGCGTGAGCAGCAACGTATAAAATACTCAAAATACGTTTTTCAATTGTCAAAAAATGAATAATACGCTCATACGCGGCGTAAAAAATAGAAATAGATCTAAGTGAACGTACGACGTTTTTACATTCATACGCTTGCGTCGACAATTGTGTGCGCTTTCATAGAAATATATAAAATTTAATTTGACAACGCAATACGTCGAACGTAAATACGCTCATACGCTTCAATAGTACTCCTACGGTTACGTTTGTTCTGGAGAACAAAATTGAAAAATTGCAAGAATATTCAAGGATAAAGTTTTAAAAGGGTATTTTCAATACCTCTTCTTCCTTTTGCACCAAAACATTACATTTTATAAGATTCTAAGGATTTTTCTCTTTCATTTGATACCCATATTGTTATTCCACAATGCGCTCAATTTTTAAAATAAATCTTTGAAATGAACATGTCCTTGAAATTTCAAAGTCCTTTAAAAAAACTCCTGACATCAGAAAGAAAAACTAAAAACGCAGTTTTACTTCATTTGGCCCCTAGTTTTAGATTTTTTTTTGTATACAATTTGTTGTAGCACGGTGTAATTGTCACAAAACGGGATTTTCGTATTGTCCAGAGGAAATTCCAAAAGGCAAACAGTCTGGCAATATCGTCGTTCGTACTGCCTTCGTGTCGTTTTGTTACTTCGCTTTAGCAGTGCGCTAAGTAAAAGTGGCTGCGGGAAAGTCTTTTTGTGAATTTTATCAATTTTTCGACGGTGGAAAGTTTTGCAAATTCAAAGGGGGGACAAAGAAAAATCCAGCAAAATGGGTCTGCTCTACGGAATTGGAATAAGAATCATGAATTTCATGGTGTTCTTTTTGATTGTGATACTGCTGCCGGGTCTGCCGCCGCGCACCACATTCCCCTTCAAAGAGTTCGAGTAAGTTCGCACTTGGAAAAAATGGGGGAAAACGGGTGAACATGTCAAGAGATTTGCATCTAATTGTAATAAAATTGTGTAAATTTACAACAGCGTTGCGCCGGCCAAAGATTTAAAAGGTGCGCTCGAGCCAAATCAGCACCTAGAAGGTGCGGAGCGGCTGCTGGAAGGGCGTGTCTACGGACCTGAATGTCTGATTGCACGTAAAAATGAAATTTATACCGGTATACATGGCGGTGAGGTGATTAAACTAACGGCTGATCATGTTACGCATGTGGTCAAAATTGGTCAACCTTGCGGTAAGTCTCACTGGAGATGGCAAATCATCATTGCAACGCTGGTCCAGTGTGATGTAATAAATTGAATTTGTCCTTCTCATACTTTGTTGCAGAGGATATCTTTGAGGAAGAGCGTTGCGGTCGTCCGCTGGGCTTGGCGTTTGACACGCAGGGCAATAACCTCATCATTTCTGATGCCTACTATGGCATTTGGTCGGTGGATCTCAACAACGGGAAGAAGAAGCTGCTGGTGTCGCCACAGCAGGAGTTGCCTGGCAAGAACATCAACCGCAAAGCAAAGACTTTCAATAGTGTGGCCGTGGACCAACGTGGCGATATTTACTGGACGGATTCGTCGTCTGACTTTACCTTGCAGGACTTGGTGATTACCTCATTCGCCAATCCCTCTGGACGGTGAGTTTCTATTTTACGACTGCTGGTTGCATATATCATAAAATGGACGACTGTTTCGTTTTGTCTGCATAATTTAATGGACTGGAGAAATTGAACTTTTACCCATTCTCGCATTCTTTACCCAAGTTCTTCCATTATATGCGCATTTGGTAGCTGAAACTGGTTTTCTCTTGTCATACTGTACGTGTGTGCTGTGCTTCAGCGCAAACGATTGGACGAACAGCTGACACATACAGCTACGTGTCTAGCTACGAATCTGAGAATATGTAAAATCACTTCCAAAATTCTTAGCATTGACTGTGATGTCAAAGCCGGCTAGGTAAGCGCTAAGAAGCGGCGGTGATGGAAACGGTCGAAGAAGATCTTTTGTTATCTACAGAACGCAGCTTAAGCTGCGTTATTGATTTTCAAGCTGTAGTGCTGCATACATCAGAAAATTCATTGCAGTCAAACAAAGATTTGCTATCAGCGTAAACTTGATAGTACAGGCAAATAATTAATGCTTTTATAAATGGGCATTTGCCATGGTGTTTATTGTTGTTGGCGCTGCTATTTTTAAAAACAACGTCAGTGTAGTAGTTTGTTGCTTACGTCTTCACTTCTGCAATGAATAATTTTTATTTTCACAGTAGCACACATGTACGTTGGCAATTGTTCTTTGTACTTTAAAGAATAATCTTTTACATATTTCGATGTTTTTTGCCATTGCGATACGCTCTCTGATTCAAAATGCGAAAGAATGCATATTTAATGAAAACAAGTCTGGTATTCTGTTTTTAATGCTCTGTATTTATAATCTAAAATTTATGTATTGCAATATTGCAACAATTTTCGGTTCTCTCTTTCAGTCTCTTCAAGTATGATCGCGCCAAGAACACCAGCAAAGTTCTGCTTGATGAACTCTTCTTTCCCAATGGTCTCGTTCTCAGTCCCGATGAGGACTTTGTTGTGGTTGCCGAGACAGGCGCCATGCGTTTGCAGAAATACTATCTGAAAGGCCCCAAGGCTGGTCAGAGTGAAGTCTTTGTCGAGGGGCTGCCCGGTTTGCCCGACAATCTCACACCCGATGCTGAGGGCATTTGGGTACCTCTTATCATGGCCGCTGACAGTGAGCACCCCAATGGCTTCAACATGTTCGCCAAATTTCCCAGTTTGCGTTTGTTCTTCGCTCGTTTGATCAGCCTATTCGAGCTGCCCTTCCGCCTCATCAACAACGCATATCCCAACAAGCTGGCACAACGTTTTATACATTTCATTGGCCATGGCGAAAGTATTTTGCTGTTATCGCCCAAGCGCGCGACCATTGTGCGTGTAGACTGGAATGGAAACATAGTGGGTTCGTTGCATGGCCTGGACAAGTCCGTCGGATCTGTGTCGCACGTGCTGGAGTTCAACGAGTATCTGCTGTTGGGCTCGCCGTTTAATCGCTTCTTGGCACGCGTCAAGTCACCGAAAGCACCCAAGCAGCCTGGTGTCAAGATCAAGAATGTGAGGTATGAGGGCGCCGGCATCGAACCGGTGGTGGTGAAATCTCCAAACGTAGCGCCCACTACTACGACTAAGCCGCCGACTACCACAACAACGACAACTACGCCCCGACCAACCACAACGCCCAAGCCGACTACCACGACTACTACAACTAGAAAGCCAACCACAACAACACCGAAACCGGTGACCACAACCACAACTAAACCGACAACAACGACTACCCCCAAACCGGCTACGAAGCCAACAACGACTACGCCTAAACCCACTACCACCACGACCACATCAAAACCGACAACCACTACTACCACCACTACTACACCCAAGCCTACCACTACCACACCAAAACCTACCACTACAACGCCCAAAACGACCACTGCTCAGCCACCGGCGCCTAGCACCACAAAACGTGTGCCGCCCAAAGATCCCGCTCCCATAAAGGAAGAAATCCCTAACGATACTAAACCGCCCAAACGTGACAAGATCATTGCAATCAACAAGGACGGCGAGCGCATCGAGCTTTAAGGCGGCAGCTACTACTAACCATCTAATGGAATAACTGCTTCTCGTTTGCAATAACATCATCAACACATACGAAACAAATCGAAATTGAAACCACACTCAAACTCATTCCAAGTGCTTACAGTTTTTTTTACGATTTGACTAACAGCAGCTGGTGAAGTAACAATCTTGAAAGCAATGTTCCCAAAGACAGTAATTTGCATTTAAAGATATACAATGTGCTACAATTTGTTGTGCAAGGTTTAGCAATAATTGTAGGCAGCTGGAGTAGCATCTGAAAGTGCTGTAAGCCAACTTTTCTCAATTTTCGATTTGTGTGTTTGTAGGGCGCATTCCTAGGCTCTTGCAATATTTCAGCGACTAATTACATTTAAGCTCAAAGTAGTTGTGCAGTTTTAGGTTACATTAATGGTAAAATAGAAGCTTTTTTTCTACACCGTAAATATAGGATACGAAAGGTGTATTGTAGGATCTTCTCATGGAGCTGTAATTTTTTATATCATGAAAGAAAAAAACGACACATATTTTAGAGATACGTATGGAAGGAAATAGAACGGTAACAATGAAATAGAAATTGAAACGAATGAACAAAAATTGGTGTACTACTTGCAAAAGTTGCAGTAGTAGAAGCGCGAATTGAATTATTGCTGATCTGGAACTAAAGTGTTTGAACAAAGTGTTCACGCCAGACACGCTCGAGCGTCAAACGTGATGAAAGATAATTTTTTAAACTAAAATTTAATTTTGAACACATTCCAACGGCACACCGGAGCTAAATTTATAACTAGAAATTTTTTTAAACTAAATTTTAGTTTTGAAAACATTCCAATAGTACACTGAAACTAAATTTTCATTCAGCCGTAGACATTCCCTGTATTTTGTATAATAGCGCTGTGTGTTTTGCACGAGTTGAAGTTTGCAAATTTGCAAATTAGTTCCCAATTAACCGAATTTAACAAACTCATGGTAGTTCCATTCACGGTTGCATTCATGGTTTCTTAGCATTGAAATCGAAGCATTAAGCATTTTCTATTTTGTAAAAACACATTTCTGCACAAATGCAAAACCAACATTGTACTGAGCTCTTTTCTATTAATATTTTTTTTTTTAATATGTACATCATGGAATAAAGTGTAAAATGTCTTTAAAATAAAATGCGTGGGCCTTTCTTTTCATTTTGGTTTAACATTATTCATTTATTTATTGTCTATAACATTGTGGTCTAAAAATGAAATAATAAAGTTTTCAGCAGTTGAAAAAATGTTCTGAATTTTCAAGCATTTCCAGCACTTAAAAACATTTGCAGCAGTTATTGCAAGGGATTTGTTCGCCTGCCTCTTCATTGCACGCATTGCATCGTTCATTTCGATTGTCACTGTCATCACTTCTCTGTTTTGCTCATTTGCTCGGCGGCTGCATGCGCGCCGATCGGCTTTTCGCGCTTGCTGGACGACTCGGCGGCTCAGTTGGCTCGGTCCAATGCCACTCGGTGTAGTGCACGCACTTGTGTTCCGCATCCTTGAACAGCTGTGATTGCGGGCAGCGCAGCAGCTTTGCAGGCTTTCCTTTGCTCTCACACTTCCAATATGTTGTAGGGTCCCAGAAGTTGCGGAACATCATGTTAACCTCCTCCAGTGTCTGACAACCGGGTTCGCCGTCGTGATCGGGAGTATGCTTATGTGCGTCTGATTTGGACATTGGCGAGGAGCTGCGGTGAGCGAGAATTGGAAAACATTTATTAATTTAATAATTGCAAAGTAAATTAACGTTTCAGCTTCTTACGTTGCCTATCTACTACCTCGGATTTGTGTGCCTAAATGCAAAGCCTTAAGAGTCTATGTCTTCAATTTAAAACTGCCTCGATGCCTGCTGGAACGATGGCTGACAATGTACAACTATTACTAAGTGTTTTCTCTTGTTATAAATAATTGAAATGAAGTTTAATGTCTGTTATAAGCGCTGCTTAGTTAAAATTGTTGATTAACAATTTTTTTGTTTAGCAATTACTAGTGTTTTAAAATAAAAGTGTGTTGGATTTTATACAATTTGAGTGATTGCAAGTAGAATTGGAAAGTGTAAGATATTGATTGCCACATTTATTTATGTAACATAGAATTTTTTTAAGGGTAACCTGTTTCTCAAATAACTCCTGACAGACAATTCTAAGTTAATTGCTGAATAGTAGCGGCGCTCGAATAAAGAAAGCGATAACTGAAGCGAGAGAACATTTTAACTTACAGATGATTGTAAATAGAGCTGACTACTGATCTATTTTCGAAGAGATGTAATGACTGCGCTCATTGAAGTTGAAAGGTTAGTTGCTCACTAAAGATACTTCGGGCTGTTACTTGAGTGAAATATTACAGCTGTAGATTATCTGACGACCAGCTAGGTGTCAGTGAAATTATTGAATCACTGGCGCACAATAAAATAATAGAAAATAATTTTTCGCATATGTCTGTATATACATTTGTGTACAAGTATACGTATATATCATATGTAAATGCATCTTTGCGTAATTGTCATGTTGATGCGATAACACTATGCGACAGCATTTTTCACATGAGGAAAAATCCATATGTGCGTTAAATAAGAGACCAAATATAGTAATAAGGTCCTTTTAATCTTTTATATTCTTAAAAATTTATATCGAATTTTCTTGAAAAGTAAGTATGTTACAACCCAACATCTTCTTGATCACGTGTCAAAATTTCATAAGTATTTTTTATATTTTTTTAATTGTTTATCCCCTTCAAAATTTTTAGGAGAAAGAACAGAGGATGTCGAAATTAAAAACTGAGTACGCAGTATTACTATGCTTGGTCTCTAGTTTCACGCCCATATGGAATTTTTCCGGTGTGAAAATTTCTTTTTTTTGTCGCACGGTGTAAACGTAAGTAATTTGTGCAGGCAGGCATTTGTTATTTTCGCACGATTTTGTTTAAATAGCACATGTGCGATCATATCGTATGATAATTGTAAAACAATTAATATTCGTCTAAGCACTACAAATAGAATCTGCTTGAGTGTGTTGTTGCATGTGCGCAACAAGTGGCAAAAAACATACACACACAAATTAATAGTGCAGATTTTGTGTTGAATTTGGGGCTGTTTGTTGCACAGAAGTAGATTGTCTACTATTTCTAGGCTGTCTACGGCCAGACTTTGTTTGCTAGAAAATCCTGGTCGAACTTGCTATCATCTCCACCATAGAGATTAGTGAGCTTCAATGCTTCATGAACCTCATGATCCCAAACAAATTTTGTGTCAATTACTGTTACACTATGCACAAAATGTATATGCATACATATGTGGAAGTACTTAATTTCAGTCCTTTTTTTACTAATGTTAGGTTTTTGTTTTTTAAACGAGCCAACGCGCAGGGGATGACCCCTAAAAATGCGAGGCATTGCGCTGGTTCAGGAATGATATATAGGTTGGGAGAGAGGAAGTTGGGTGAAGAATTTATGGACTCTTGCCTTGAATCCATCAAGATCAGGTTAGGTTAGGTTGGCTGACCCAAGGGGTCTCACATAGACCAAGTCGTGGTCCATAGTGGTACCAAGATTCTGGAGTTCCAGACCTATATGTTGTTTTAAAGAGCTTTTTGGCAAATCTAAGTAAGTCGCCGCTTTTTTGCTCCGCAATTCTTTTCAAGGAAAGGAACGATGCGGATCCAAGGCAGCTAATCCGTGATCTGTGCAAGTGCTTCAGGGTACCTTTGACATTGTCTTCAGAAATAAATGTCCAGTGTGCATTATCGTTAACACATATCTATTCCCAATTCGGGCTAATGTCTCATTGATTTTACTTCACTTATTCATAACACATGCTACCCTCAGTTTATCTTTCAATCACTAATACACAATTTCGACTTTGCACCCTGTACGAGTACTAACTAACATCAGCCATTGGTGTATATATTCGTACTATTCGTTCTATTTATACAAAAGTATTTGAGAATTTCCTGTGCCCAGCAGACATTCGCAGCTTTTACCGTAACAACGACAATTCCGCCAATTTGCGCAAGCACCGCTATTTAATTAACTAAATCGACGAGCCGATTCGTCGATCGTCTACAATTGCGCTCAGCAGAGGCAGTGATAATAACACTTCAACGTCAGTTATTGTTGTACTCCACAGCAGGTGGCCCGTTTGCCTCGGATGTTCCCGTTAGCGCGGCCGTTAGCGCTGTCGTCACGTAAGGCCAGTTCTATTATGGCTATTACTTTTTCCACAATTGTTGGAATTGTTGGGTGTTTTACAATAGAGCAGCGCGCCCAAAGTACCGTTTGCAGCGGCTGCAGTTTACCACTGAAATGTTGCAGGCGAATTTCAGCCAATTTTCACTCACTCTTATTCATTCAACCGCTGCTTGCACTTGATGCAAATTTTCCTTTTCGCTTTATTGTGTTTGTTGCTCGTTTCGTATTGACTGTGTACTCGTGTTTGAATTGCTTAGATTGCTGCTTATTTTTGTAGCTACTTTAATTTTTACAGCGTGTCTACAAAATATTATTAAATGTGCGAATGTTTCGTGTCTGATGTGTAGAATGTGATGAGCGGTGCGGTGCGCGTCTGATGTTAAGCATGAAGCCGCGGTCGTTTCTGCAACATGTGAATCACTGTGCCGGGCGCTGCTATTGACTGACCATGTTCTTCAATTCGTTATTCCGTTGGTTTTGTTTAAGTGTAGCATATATTGACAATTTTTGTAAAAAAAAGACATTTGCTATTGAATTAATACAATTAAAGAAAAAATGTATTTTAACAAAATAAAAATAAACCAAGTTAAAATTGTTTTTTCTGTTTGATTGATTTCAAAAACCATTACGAGGAACGTGTTTTAGTAGCTGAAATCCATAAATTTTGATGAGCATACTGACAATTGAGTATCACAAGTATTTTGAGACCTGGATCCAACGCTGGCATAAGTGTGTTACAGTCGATGGGCTTCGAACTTCGAAGGGGAAAATGTAAACTTAACCGTAGACCTCATTTGGAGCTCCTGGACCGGGTGCAAAACAGTGCGATCAAGCTTATAGGGGACAGTAAGGCATACAGCTCTATTGACTCCTTAAAACATCGTCAAAACGTGACATGTGTGGTGTTATTTTACCGAAAGTTTTTCGGTAATTGCTCAGTGGAGATGAGCAGCTTGTTGCCGTCACTTCGGGTATTCCCCCGGGCAACCCGTTTGAACACTGACGTCCATGAAATCCACGTTGAAACGATCAGCACTACAGAGAAAGTTCGTTTCTGGCCCGAACATCGCGGTTGTGGAATGGTCTCCCTACGGATATTTTCCCCAGCACTTGTGATCTTGATGGGTTCAAGGCAAGAGCCCATAACCACTTCTCTTAACCCTATCTCCTAACCTTTGTATCCTTTCTGAACCAACGCAATGCCTCGCATTAATAGGTGTCATCCCCTGCGCGCTTGTTCGAGTCAAAAAAAAAAACCCGTAGACGTACGTTAAAAAAACGACCCAGATTAAAAGCCAACTTGGTTTTTAAAATATAAAACGGGTTGAGTTCGATAGATAATATCCAAGTAAGAAAGTCAGGAAAAAACAGCTAAAAATAATAACAAATTTAAAAAACAAATTTAGAAGTACAAAAAACAAATTTGGTCGAAAACGACCCCAACGTAGGTCTACGGCTAAACTTGTATTTTTGATTTTGTGAGTAAAGGCAAACTACCACTTGAAGTTTTTGATAACTTTTACAATTTAATGCTTTGTAGATACCGCTACTTTGTCTAGTTCAATTGCAGTCATGAATGCAACAATTACAGAACTCATGCCTGATTTTCTTGGAATCAATTCCATTGGATCTGGAACTTTAAATTTTATTCATTTCATTTGTCGTACAAGTATTAGGAAAACAAACTGCAAGCATTTCTCTTTGTTTTTGTAAGACAAATTGCCTTATCTGCAATCTTTATTTTCGTACAAACAAAATAATCCTGAGTATAGACCCCCGTTTACGCGCACTTCAAACCGAATGGTCATCTTAGCCATAATGCAATACCACACATGACTGCTGTGCCACTTCCATGTGCTTTTGTATACGAAATGTTAAAATATTTGAATTTAAGCGCTACTATAGAAAAGTGTCCATCTAAGTGAAATAGTTAAAGCATTATAATTATTTCGTACACTATACTTATCCAAGGTTAATATAATACAGGATAAGCATTCCCAACGTTCGTCATGTTGATGAATTTAAAAAATTTACTTTTTGAAGTAAAAAACAAAAATTGTTTGCTTTTTTATTAATGGACATATTTTTTATCCATACACTTTAAAAATTTTCTTAAATAAAAAATGAAGAAAATCACGCTATCGGTTCAATTGCTTTCTACATATTCCGAAAATTGATTGCCTTTTGGGGCCGCGAGATCAACTTCAATTTTCATATGTGCCACGGTAACTGCTGAAATGAAACAGACTTGTTTCATTTCATACAAATCACAAGAATAGAGCGGAAATACAGAAAAGTATTTGGATTTGTTATATAAGGGGTATAAATGCAAATAATCTGTCAAATTCATTCTCCGGATTCGTTGACACTTTTTGCCAAATTTTTAATCACAAATATTTTCAGCCAATCAGATTCAACCTATCACAACCTATGCTACGTTAGGCGTACGTGCGTCACCGCCATTCTTTGACAACAGGAATGCGTAACCTGTAGTACATACATATATTAACCTTGTCTATCTATTTCTCTATTGCAACCATTTGTCATACTCAGTAATATTAACTGTTACAGACGCTTAATGCGCATTCTTGAGATCATCAGAACCCACAACAATTTTCTGATGATTTCTGACTTTTGGCCGTCTAACGCGTCTGTGCATTTCACGCGTGAATAAATGCTTTACATACGTATACATACATACATATGTATATATACGACTACATATGTGTGTGCTCACTACACTTTTCCTAGCACCTTGACCATGAATACGTCTGGGCAATGCGTGCCCTGGCGACTTACCAAATGAGCGCACTACAGTCTGGCGAAGACAATACAAATATGAAAATAATACATAATGAAGCTGATTGTGTGTTGTTTTGCGTTTTTCCGCTGTCAATGTTAATACAAAAGGATGCCTAAAAAATGTGTCGTTTTGGCAAAAATCCAAATATGAGTACAACGACACTTCATGGTTCTCGCACATCATAAAAAAAAGTTTATTTCTGCTTGCAAACGGTTACCAAGACAATCTTAGCAACAACAAACAAAATACTACACATAAAACCGCGAAAATAAATACTTGAAAATTTTGCTTTGCATATACTTTTGAAAGCTGCGATAATTGGCACGATTACATGTGCTTTAACATCTCATTTATTACGGCATAGTTGCCACAGGTTGTGACGATATGAGTCTATGTTGCAAATGGACTCAAAGACAATGGAACGGAAACATTTTTTATTAAACAAAAGTTATGTATTAAAAAAATACTCGATGTATCATAGTTTTGAGATGTAAAGTTAATGGCTTCAAATCAAAGCTTTCTGTTAAAAAAATTATTTAGTATTATGTTTCAAGTAGATAATGTCATAATATTGTTTGATAAATACTATACTGAGTTAGGGTCTTTTTTAATTTGCATGTATATCCGTGAATTTCAGTCGCAGCACCAACAAGTTTTCTTAAAAAAAATATGTATAAGAGGGTGACTTACAGAAATTTGCAGAAAACTCGGTTTTGAAATAATGTACAATAGTTGGGGCTTTTCTATTTTAAAGTAACGATATGTATGTTTCTTGCTATTACCTCATTGTAGGGGTGTAGTCAGAGCTTTGGGGAGGGATTTCAAAATTTTTTTGCCAGTTTAGTATCACGTGTTTTTTAAAGTAAACTGCAGTTTCCAAATAGGCCTTATGCGATTTAACACTAGAACTACCTGGAGCGGTCATTTGACTAAGTTTTTGATTAAGTTACGAATCTGGTTCTCCTTGACTTTTAATATTTTGCACTAAGCTCAATATTCTAAAATTTTGCAATCACTGCGCCCATCTGTTTTCTTTTTATCATCGATTTTACCTACTAATTATAACATTCACAAAAAAGTCAAAGATGGTACAAATTTTACAAGAACCTATGTCTTGCTTTCTGTTTTATATTAAATTTACAACCGACTTTTATATATTTATGAATTTTAATGTAAAAACAAAAATGCACTATTTTACGTGTTGTGTTTGAAAGCATAAGCAGAAAGCGGCGAGACGAAATTTACTATGGTCATGAGTAGTAGCTTTACTTTTAAAATATTTGCCAAAACTATACATTTTTACATTCAAGAACATAAATGAATGTTGTTTTAATGCTTACAATGAAAAACTTCTTCAGATTCAACCGATTTCGTTAAAAGCTCTGAATACCGTCATTTGACCGCTCACGGTACTAGTAGGTATGAGCAAAACCCGTTACTCCTAGTGTTAAAGCATTGGAAAATAAATTTTTTTGTAAAAATTTCATGAAATTTGATACACTGAAAGCAAAGTTATTGCATCTGAATTGAAAGTATGTTTGTGTAATCGTACAAAAATGAGCATCGAACAAAGATCAAACATCAACTTTTGTTTTAAAAATGTTTAAACTCTAACCGAAGCATTTAAATTGATAAATCAAGTTTATGGTGATGATTGTTTATACCGTGGTGGAGTTCATAAGTGGTAAACGGGATTTAAAAACGATTGTCAGGACATAAATGATGACCAACGTGTTAGCCAACTGAAATCCGCGATCACCGTAGATCAAAACTGGGCGGTTATTTAGAAAATATTAGCCAAAATCTTTATTCAAATTCTTGAAATTTGATTTAACCTTCGCTTTACTTATACCCACCTGGCTGATCTTTTTAATATTCATGTTTAATATCTGCCAGAGTATATAGCTTTGATTTCGAATAACTGCACAAATTTAAAGGTAATTTTCAATAACATGAACTAATATTTTTTTAGAAATTTTGTGAAAAATTATGTTTTTAGAAATTTTGTTCATGTTTAAACTTGAATTTGTCATTTTGTATACAAAATATCTACCCGGCTGATCCCAGGCGCTTTCGTTGCCATTTTGAATAAAACTCACAGTATTTTTTTTGCGTACCTCATTATGTGTTCAATAAAACCTCTGGAAAGAAGTTTTTCTAATATTGTCCATAGTTGCAAAATAAATCATAAAAGTTAGGCCATTTTTCGAAAAACGATCTATCGGCAGAGGAAGATCTGAGGTATGAAACAATTTTTATATTATTATATCTTTATTGTGAGTTTTACTCAAAATACCCACGGCAGCTGTCGTAGCCTAGCTGGCTAGTGCGTTGGGACGCGAGTCAAGATTCCGAGAGTTCAATTTGCGTTGCGTTAACAGCGAAAAAAGAGAAAAACAACAATTTTTCTTTCGGCGGCTGTCCTCTCAGCAGGAAATGGCAAACCTCTGAGAGTAGAATTGCCTATGAAAAAGCTCCCAACTCGCCGTTCGGAATCGGCATAGAACTGTAGGTCCCTTCCAACCTTGTAAAAACATTCGCAAGCACAACACGGTTGGTTGCGGGTGGCTAGGCCTTAGTCTCGTAACCAGGCCTGGAGTCCAGCCTCCACGGAAGTGCCTGGAGTCATCCGGATGAACGACATTGGTAAACGACGTATACTAATATCTTTGGTGAGGCGCATCCCAATAGCATAAATTTATCAATAGCATTTTAGCTGAACATTTCGCTATCGAAGGATGACATCTCGACACTTGTTTTGACTGTTTTTTGTTTACTAAGAGTCGAATTTTAACCATCAACTCCTTGTTTTCACCTGATGCGCCACCGTGCGACTTTCACCTTTTCAAAAAAGGCATTTGCCGATGAAAAAAAGCATTTTGAGAACGTAGAAACCATTCAAAAGGCTTGTACCGACATTTTGAAGGACATTCCGGTCGACGACTTAACTACTATTTATACATATTTTTAGATCAAGTAAATCGCTGTATTGAACTATTAGAAAAACAAATTAGTTTCGCCCACACAATTTTTTGTTACTATTCTTTTAAATGCTTAAAGATGAAAAGACCTTTTTGCTAAAGTGGGAACGTACATACGATGCATAGTGATTGAAAATGTTAACAAAGTAAAGGCTATAGGAGCTTATTTAGGTTGTTTAAGTTTGATTAAGTTCTTCTTCTCTTAATTCCCATAACGCCATTTTATATAAATCACAAGACAAGCCTTTGATTGCAAAAAGTTGTCACTTTAATTTCACATTTTGCATTGAGTGTTGGTGGTTCAAGTGGTGGCTTAATTGGACTAAAAAGCTATTAGGCTGTACGTACAAGAAAAGGCAATAGCAACAAAAGTGTATTTTCACTACACATACATATGAATGTATATATTTATGTAGAGCAAATAAAGCTGCGCGGGTAATCAGGGCCATATGCACACACACATTGCACTTAATCCGCAGTAAATCGCTTCAATCCATTCATATTTTTTCAATTATGGCTGCAATAATAAAGCGACGCCACCGAGTATCCACTTGGCCGGACGCTCACGAGTCTTTAGATTAAAAGTCCAAACATAAGTGCTGCCACGTGACCTACGAAAGTGAGGAATATGAAAGTAGTCGGTCAAAAAATGCAATAATATAAAATGCAGACGCTAGCAATAAAGTGGCGGCAAAAGGTGAACATAACCACTGCCAACAGCTCGCAGCGCCAAGCAACGCAACGCACAACAAAGAGACGCTCAATAAATTTGATCATAATTTAAAAATTGATTATGATTCTCGTCGTTGCTGCTGCTGCTTTTGTTGTTGCAATGACCTTACGCCACAGTGCTGCCACCTACCGCGTTTTGTACAAAGGACACTCGTAGATGCGCTGCAGCTCCTGTTTTTCCTGCACAATTGATTTTATATAAATGACAGGCACCGAGCAGAGCAGCTCCTTGGGATGCAGCGGCACAATGGAATTAAGTTGACAATCCCAGCTGGCACCGTCCAGGTAGAGGGCATGCACGAGCGCACCTTCAATGGGCGGCAACCTGCAAAGTAGAGCAGACAACGGCGGCAGTTGGACATGGCCGAAAGCGAGCGGAAGGAAAGCCGGTAGGTGGGATTAACTTCTGTGTGACAAAAAGTCAAAGTCAGCATGAACGGCAGCCGAGCAGCGGGAGACAGGCAAAAGGACAAAAGCCATCAAGGTGTGCGCCACTAAGGCCGCCAGACAAGTGGAAGATGAAGAAAGCGAAAAATTGTGATAAGAAGTTTAAAAAGTATTGCGGCGTTAAGGCAGATTGTGCGAGAGCGATGAAGAAAGAAGTGGGTGGGGAGTGGATAGAGCAGGTTTTGTCTGCGAAGCTGATATGAAATGCGGCCAGTCAACGTTGGCAAAAGTCTGCAAAACTTGTACTGTGCAATGTTTTTTAATGCAAAACGAGGATTTTTACGTGCAATGAATTTTTCAATGAGTGAACAAAAATTAAAGCTGGTGGCAAACTTAATTGATACTCATTTAAATAAATTTTAAACTTATGAGTTACAGTTTTTGAATGATGTTTAAGATGGAATGGAATCGTGAAAGAAGACACTATTCGAGCTACGTGAAAGTAACTAAAGTGAGATACTTTATACAAAAATCTTTGAAAACCATTTCAAATTATCATGGCACAACTAACGTGACATCGTCCTTTTCCTTCTTGGTCACCTCGCAGCTCAGACACATGCGATCCAGCGGAAGATCGTGCTTTCTTGCGCTCTCTTGCATTATGGCGGTGAGAAAGCTCTGTGGATTGAAGAGACCACCCAGCCAAATAGTGCACGGCAGCTTGAAGTCATTCAGCCAACCGGTCAGTTCCTTGATGCGGTGCAGCAAGTCTCCGAACCAACCCTGCAAGCCCAGCATGCTCGGATAGGCCAAATGCGACCATGATATCGGCACATGATCATAAAAGATCGCATGGTCCAGACGCTCCATATCCTGCGTTATGGTCAGTTCACCCTTCAGACCCAGCATTAGCTCGCGCAGTGATCGTTTGATCTCGCGTATGAGCGCATTCATGCGTTCGCATTCCTGCAGTGCCACCACCACGAAGGGCGTCTTGCGTTCGACACGATCTAGGAGCGCCTGCAGATTGAACTCATCCTGCAACTTGTCCAAGAAATCATCGATCATTATCTTGACCAGTTCCTCACGAGGCGCGCCACAGCTGGTGCTGAGCTCGGACTCGCGTGGCTGCAGCTCGAAAATGGTCTTCAAAAGCTGCTCGGAAGCGCTGGTTAGAAAGCCAATCTCGGCATTTGGATGTAGTCCATACAGCACCGGCGACTCGGGCGGCAACATTTGGTTGATGTAATTATGGTAACCCTGAAAATCCAAGTTTGGTGGCGAAGCAAAGCCCGAGCACAACTCAAAATCGCCATCGATCAACTCCTGCTGCAGCAACTCTTCCAGATAAGTGCGACAAAGTCGTCGATCCCAGTCATCGGTAATGTGACCGCCGTACATTATCTCGCCGAAGAGATAACGCAGATCCTCCCACGGTATGCGATTGCTGCCCTCCAGATAGTTGTGCAGCACATTGGCCGAAATGCTGAGGTCGCCAATATTGAACGGATACACCTTGTTCCAGCCTTGCGGTCCGAACTTGCGTCGCTCGCCGGCCACTGCATGAAAATAGCAGAGCGCAAAGAGTATCGATTTGAACTCGGCTTCCTGCGTACAAGTCTCCAATGTATCCTGTGTGAAGTTGTCCCAAGCTTTGTGCAGATTAGCCGCCATGCCAGCAGGTGGCTCGTTGACAATCTTCAGCGATGATTCGAGTATGCCTTGCGGTATGACGTGGTATTGGGGATCAGGTGCTGGCTCCGCGCTAATAAATAGTCGAAAGTTGGATTCCTCTTGGGTATTTTCGGCTTCGGCACCTATACGCTCGATCAGTTTCTCCAGCACGGGCAGCCAATTCACCACGAGGTGTATATTCTGCAGCACTACCCACTGTTGCCTGTTGGCTAATGCGGCAGCAATGGCCTGTTCAGCTACTGCCTCTTGTCCCTGACCCAGCGATATGTTGATGAGTGTGCCGGCATCGGTGTGGTAGCCGAGCTGTTGACCCACACGCTCCACATCACGAATGGGGTCGACGCCAGGTGAGAGTATGAAAAAGATGGGTGTGGCGGCGGTGACCTCCTTTAGCGTCTCTGTGAAGGTGGGTGCTTGTGCCGTGGTGTATTGCTTACCCATAGTCTGCTCAACGAACAGTCTGTGGAAGAGCGGATGCAGTTTGAGGTTATGCTGGTTTACAAGTTCAGTGAAATTTTGTAAAGTTAACTCAAGCGAGTCGAGTTCAATGAACTCACCTCATGGCGTACAACATACGATCGGGCCGCAAAGCTCTGATAATGCAGAGCTTTTGCAGCGGTGTTCGATGCTTCCATTCGCCGGGAAATGGTTCTCGTTCGGGTGCATCGTTGGCCAAAAACTTGCGCCACCGCTTCGTATAGTTCTCCAAGTCCTTGTCGATGCCATAGAAATGCTCGACCATTGCCAGCGATTTGATGCCGCCCCAAGCGCTGCGGCTGACAAAATCCAATGGCGACAGCGAGTGCGGGTCGTGCGGAAAACGCAGCAGAGAGTCGAATTCGTCCTTGGAAATCTGTTCGGCGGCAATCATTATGCGCAAAATCATGTGCGATGTGAACGTCAGCTTGTCGGCCTCGAAGAGGCCACGCAACGTGTACAGAAACGTTTGCAATGTAATCGAGTCGACGAGATGCGCCACGCGTCGCTCGTAGTTTCTATTGGGCGGCGCCACGGCAATGGCCTGTTTGAAAACATTCATAAAGGACTTTAAAGAAAACTTGTAGATGGGATTGATGCGACTCAAATCGGTTAGCACAAAATATAAAATGGCGGCGCGTTTCGCTGCTGCGCGGTAAATGTTGCGCGTATCATCGATTTGCAACGTGGTGACACGCGCCTCATTCACTTTCAGTTCGATTTCGTCCACGGTGCGCTTGGTTGCCTCCAAATTAATGACCAACGCATGATCGTCCAGTACATTCTCGCCGGCAGAGGCCAGTCGCACGAGCAGCTCATCTTCGAGCGCTTTCAGCGAGATTTTGAATTTATTCTGCTGCACTGTGACCTCGGTTTTCATTTGCTCCAAGTCGGGTCGCTCAATTTTCACCACCTCCGCCAGCAGCTGCTCCTCGAGCCCGTCCGGCGTGACAGTGAAGTTGACGAGTGTTGTCTGCGCCTGCATTTCGGGTTTGTAGTGCGGATTGGGCAGCTTGGTGTGCAGTATGAGGCGAAAGTGGGCATTGAAGTCCATTTCCTTGTCGCCGATGCGTATGAAGCGACCCTTTTTGATTAGTGCGCGGCTCAGCAGTGGCTCGAGGACGGTGTCCATTGTCTCTTCGATCTGCTCGATGAGCACAGTGTCGCCGCGTGACATGGATTTTTCCAGCGTGTCTAGAAAGCCGCGCTGCGAGAGGCGAATGACGACGAGTGCATCGCCGAAACGGTTTTTAATCCATTTGATGCCCTGCCTGGAGGATAAGAGGGCAGAAATTTGAATGTGGTTGCTTGCAACGGACACAGAGTAATGCAAAAATTGCAAGGACATTCAAAGAGTTGAAGGAGCTGAAGTGAAAGGTTGTGAAAGAAATTGTTAAGAAGAATTTAAGAATTGTTTAGAAAAATATTTGTCTCTGCGAGGTGAGCTTAACACTAGAAAGACTATTACAATCACTTTGATGGTTTTTCCTTAGTATTTCTGTTAACTTTTGCTTTAGTGACTTTAATTTTTTAACGTGGAAAATGTTTTATTTTTTAAACATTTATTTTGTAAAAAATTTTCCAAATCCAATGTGTACTTTTCAAGATATCAGCGGATATGATAAGTAGTCTTCATAGGTATGGAAAACTTGTCGTTCTAGTGTTAATAGAGCTTAGAAAATGAACATATATTTTCGAATACATTGTAAAAATAAGCACAAATAAAGGGTGATCCAACTAGAGGTACTTTTTTCAATAACCTTTTTTTGACAGATCACGCGTGAGTCGTGTCAAGCTGTCATATTATTTTTGTTCAGTATTGTTTGGGATTTCATCATGGAAAGACTTACGCCTGAACAACGTTTACAAATCGTTCATCGGTCCATATTTCTTCAAAAATGATGCCGGTGAGAACAGCTAATTTCACGTAATGGGCCGGTCGATTGGCCACCAAGATCGTGTGATATCACACTTTTAGACTTTTTTCTGTGGGGATACGTAAAGTCTAAAGTCTATACGGATAAACCCGCTTCGATTCAGGCCTTGGAGCAAAACATCACGCGTGTCATTCGCCAGTTACCAGTCGAAATGCTCGAACGAGTCATCGAAAATTGGACTCAACGGATGGACCATCTGAGACGTAGCCGCGGCCAACATTTGAAAGAGATAATCTTCAAAAAATAAATGCCAAAGAATGTTCTTTCGAATGATAATAAACATTCCCCGTTAAATTTTAATTTTCTGTGTTTTTTTCTTTAAAAAAGTAGGGAACCTCGAAATGGATCACGCTTTAGTTAAAGCAAGAAATTAAAGAGATTAAAAAGGTAAAATTTCAAGTTGTCGTTTGGTTGTCGCTTCCAAAAAATATAAAATTATTTTAATAACATGATCCACGCTTTTTCGGGGGGGGGGGGGGGTGGGGGGGTTTCAAAACGTAATCCTTAAATATTCATAAAATCCAAAAAAATTTCTTTAAATTTGTATATAGTTCTAAAGTCGATCCTAATATTTAGAGGGGGCCCAACCAAACCCCCCTGAATCCGCCACTGTGACCAAGCAATAGAAGTTCGTAGGACACCTCTGCTTTAAAATGGTTTACATAAATCCTTCTGCTATATACTATTCAACTTACAGTTGTGGATCAATCATCAGGGGCCATCGTGTTGAATGTTCCAAAATGGTGGCATTTTCCGTTGACATACGATCCACCGGCAAACCCTCGTTATTCCAGGTAGCAATTTGCGCGTCATCAGTAAATAGCGTCAGCGGGTCAACGCCCTCGGTGTGTGGTATGAGTGGCTGTCAATAACAACAACAACAAAAACATCAATATCAAAATTTCCAGCATTACACTCCATCAAAATTGCATCAACCGCCAACCACTTTGTTGTTATTCCCGCAAATTTACCATAATGTTGCAAAAGTTCGGCATCCAGAGTTTGTGCTGCAGCTCCTCGCGATAGCGTCTCGTGAAGCAGCCGACATACGACAAGAAGGAGGAAATTAGCAGGATATCACCAGGTAGTGTACCAATTTTTGCCTGTAAGCTGCTTACACGGCATCGTCGTTGCCGGTTCGTGCGAGAATGAAAGCGAAAAAACAAAGAACAGTTAACTCGTACCTGAAGAACGGAAGTCTCAAGTTGATGCACTTGAATGTGGATGGGGTGCGGGGAGCGAGAAGGAAAAATAATGACATTGGTTGGAGCAACCGCGGCAACCGTGTTAACGCCATTGCGCCGAGAGGATATTAAAGTATCAGCAGCGCGGCGTATCATTGCCACACAAAGCCGGTGTGTGTGTGTGTTTACCTGCTTTATGGGCGACTTTTAAAAATGTATTTATCGGATATTTCCTTGTAGCTGTAACCGAGACGCTGTCGCAGGCAGCGCCTTTATTAAATATTTCTATGTGGTTGTTGTATTTAAGTTTTGCTCAAAGGGTTTGCATTCGCTGCTAACGATGGAAATTATGCAAAAAAAACCCATAAGCGTCAGTTACACTGGTTTATTAATAACAGATACAGATACCAGTGGAAAGCGGATATGAAGTAAAGCAGCGGCAAAGTGACAGGTTACAGTTACAGGAAGTGTTTTAAAAAATGAAATACTGAATTGAATGAAGAACTCAAGTTGATGGTTTAATGCGTCCAGCACAAAAAACAACGAATTCCAACTCTCATTAGACAATCTATGAATGAAGTCTGTGTGACATTTTGCGTCAGACTGCCACCCGCAATTCTCACAGATCTACCTTCATTCATTTCAAAGAAGCAAAATCTAACGTTGTGATCTGAATAGAATTTCACATGAAAATCTCGCATCAAACTTGCTTTTGCTCTAATAAGTAATTCGTGTAATTTCTTAAGCTCTTTGTTATCTGGAATTAAGATTTGGGTTAATTGTTTATTTTTGGGCACAAATAAATTGTTGCAGATAATCATTTAATAATTCCAAGATTCTTGACATCCGTTTAATTTGTAGTTAGACTAACAAACTGAATGTTCTTCATAACAAAAGTGTGTCTGTCTTACCGAGAAAACTGTGCAAGGTAAAATTATTTCACTGATTGCAGTCAATGGAATTTGAAAGGCAGCTTCGCATTAATTTATAAGCAGCACACTTTTGTGCGTAGAGCCATTTTCGAATGAATTTTAAATACCATGTAAAGGCAAAATGCCAACCAATTTTGTTATTTTCAATGCATGAATTATTTTGGCAAATTGCTCACATGCTCGACAAGCCAATTTATTACATTGCATTCGCTGCTGCTCGAACTGCAGAAGTTTCATTAATTATAAGCAATAAATTTTAATGAAAATATCTTACAATAAATGCCACGTTTATTTGTGCAAGTGCATTGATTGCAAACAATTTGAGTTTCAATTTAATTTGGCATTATTAAATGCCAAACAAGACCGAATACAAAAAAGCTACAGCATTCTTTTACACAACATTGATTGCCCAGAACTCACAAGTATACACAAGTTAAAACAAGCAAAGGAAAATGTAAGAAAATTTCGAATGTAATAAAGCGTCACGAAAGTATATATTTTCTTATAATTTTTTAATTTCCTGCAAGCTACAACAATTTTCACTGAAAGTCAAGTTCAAGTCGCTGCCGTCAGCGTTAGCGTTGTTGTTATTGGCCACACAAGTCAGCTGAAAAGAAGCTTGGCTATTGCGCTGGCCGCTGTTAGCGTTGCTGGCTGGCGAGCAACCCCTATTGAAATTCGACTTTTGACTTTTTTTGGAATTGCCTACAGCTTAGTGAAGCGTATGATTTTTCAACTAGAATATTGTTTTCTATGCGTTGAAAGTGCGCAGTTAATTTTTCTCTAACTGAAATAGAACGTAACTTTTTGAAATTAAATGTTACGTATACGCCACTGTGAGCAGTGAACGATGGAGGCATCTTTATTTTTTTATAATTGGCTTTATAGGCTACATGACATTTCTATAAATTATTTATACATGTAGAATATTATACAGTGCCTCACAAAAGTATTCGGAATTTCAATTTTTCTGAAAGATAATCGAAATATCTATCTTTAACCTAAATTGTTATGTATAAATATTCATAATCTTCATATCTTCTGATTGGTTCATTACCTTTCATTTTATAATAAATAATAATAAAATTTCATTAGATTTTGGATACAATGTCTTTATACTTGATTTTATACAGAAATACAACATAATGAACTTCACAAAAGTATTCGTAATTCCCCAATCATGGTATCCCTTGCGAAAATCCCGTCAAGTTGTCAAACTGATTTCGCCGTTATTAAGATTTACATTCAATTGAGCAGTAAAGTTTCACAAGTGTGTTTGTTTTTTGTTTGCATTACAAAGTTTTTTGACCAAAAGGGAAGAAAATCTAAAGAAACCACTTTGGAAGAGACAAAAATTATCTATAACCTACAAGATGAAGGAAAAACTCTCAAAGAGATTTCGAAATCTACGAAGAGAAGTATATCTACCATCCATAGCATTCTGCGAAGAAATTCACTTAAGCTGGGTCAAAGATGTAGTAGACCTCAAAAACTAAAGCCCAGCGATAAAGTGGTTATCATTAGGCAAATCAAGGCACAACCACGAAATTCTGCTCAAAAAATCAATAGAAGTCTCGCTGAATACAATGGAGTCCACGTCAGTGATGAAACCGTACGCAGAACTCTGCGAGCCGCTGGTTACCACGGACGAACCCCATGTGTCAAACCCCTTACCGGTGCGAACAACCGGAAGAAGCGTTTAGAGTTCGCGCAGAAGTACAAAAACCATGGAATTGAGTTTTGCTCTTCGGGGGGGTTTTTTTTTGTTTTTTTCCGCGCAGGGGGGGAAATCTTCGAAAGATACTGGGGCAACCCACCAGCATGCCGGATTCTTATCCACTAAAACCATCCAATGTTAACTCTTCATTCCCTCTGCGGAATTACCGTAAAGTACCGCATCGCAAAGGGGGGTTAAGCTTAGCCTATATTTCCAGGCTCTTCGCAGTTCAACTTGTTGTGGGAGTGTCTCGGTCTAAACGGCGTTGGCAATATACAGTTTATAAATAAGACTGGATCATTGTCTATATATTCAAATTTTAAAAGAGAATTTACAAGCCAGCGCTGAAAAATTAGGTGTTTTGGATGATTTTGTGTTTCAGCAAGACAGTGATCCGAAGCATATGGCTCGCAACACGAGACTGTGGTTCCTTTACAACAATATAAAGTTGCTGGAAACACCACCGCAGTCGCCGGATCTCCACCCTATTGATCATATATGGGCAGATATGGAACGATCGATCCGAAAATGTCACATAACTTCAAAAGAGAGTTTAATGGAAGCTGTAGTTAAAGAATGGACCAATTATTCCCCTGAAAGAGCTCAAAAACTAGTTGCATCCATGCCAAACCGTTTAAAGGAAGTTATAAGGATGAAAGGATATGCAACTCGTTACTAATTCGATATGCTTTTTGTATATATAACCAACATATTTTCTCTTCCGAATATTTTTGTGACTTAATTTTTGCTATGTTTTTTGTTGAAGTGTTTTTTGCCAAAATTGTTGTTAAAATTAAATTATGTGCTGGTGTTAAAATAAAAAACAATGTCTAATTAGACAATTTACATGGTTTTCAATCATAATTGTTTGCTATTTATAACTTTTTTTTCAAATCATTCTGTAAATATTGAATTCCGAATACTTTTGTGAGGCACTGTATGTATAAAGTTTTTTGTGTCAGTGCAACTGAATGAAAGGTGCGTGTATTGAAAATTTTTTTTACGAAACTTAACCCTTCGTTGCATGATTTAATTTCCGTGAAGAAAAAACTTTTTTGTTATATAATTCTTGTGGCTTGTTAAGTTCTGATAGTAAAAATGAAATTTTGTTGAATTCCTGTATCTAGGAAAGAAGTTTTACGGCCATTTTCCGTATCCTGGTGAGAGCGCTAGCGCCGAAATGAAAGTCGGTTTTATCAATATTTTAGTGTTGACAACTACGGGGAATCGAATAGAGGTCAGACGTCACTCTATACTCGTAATTCAACGCTCTAAACAGCTGAGCGATGGCGATCACCATATCACCATCGCCATCAATAACCAAAATTAGTTCACCAAATCGAAACACTTGTTGCTTTTTCGATTTTTTTGCGCATACTTTCAATGTTAATCGCAAAATTCCGTTAGCAATCAATTGTTTTAACATAAAAGATGCAACTGAAGAATGAACGACTGTAAAATGCTGAATAGAATAGTTTCCAAATCTATGAAAAGTTAACATTGCACATATGCAATGCCATGCAACGAAGGGTTAAAGCAACTTTGATGGAAAAGTCGGGTACAATAAACCAACCCATAAGCATTACATTACATTAATGGTTAGAGTCCTGTAGAGGCCCGAGTATTTGTCTGAAGTCCCTCAAGATGTCAAAAAAGAGAACAAAATTTAGTTTTCGAACATGAAATTAGATGTTGCCGTATGGCGAATTACTTGCAAGTCGCACAAGTTGTATGCAGCTTAATCAAACTGCTTGCTGAAATTATACTATAGGTCTTAGGTCAAATTTTTTTTCCATACACACTAAGCCTCAAAATTCAGGTTTTGTTGGAGATTTTAGTACTAATTTTGATTAAGTACGAAATTAACACTTAAACACATTTTCAGTTTAGGCTTAATTCTGGCGTTCAAGTTGATTTCTGAGCTTTGATGTATTCAGAGATCTATAGTAGAATTTTATGGCAAATATTTTCGTGGTACATTTTGTCTTTAAAAAGTCCTGTTTTACAGGAAATTTTTGGCATTTTAGAAAAAAAGGGTCAAATTGACCCATACAAATAGGAGTTACAGGGTTAAAATGCTCCACAAAAATGTTTTTCGTAGTATCTTACTCAAATTGCTGAATACATAATATACCTAAAATGTGAGGTTACATGGTTTTCGTATGCCGATTCACCATAAGAATGTGCAAAAAGGGGAAAACTTTGACCTCCCCTAAAAAAAAATGCAGATGTAAACTTTCAACATGCCGATATACGTATATTTGTTTTTGGGCCCCTACACCAAAATCCGTTGTCAGACTCTTGTTATTAAAAAAAAATTGACTTTGTTGTGCAGTGTCATCAAGCCATTTCAATTACACCTACTGAGAGTTTGCTGCCGGAAGAATGTTTTTACTGATACCATTAATTACTGAGGTGTTGTACCTAGGCGATTGCCATATATTGCTACATATTCAGAATAGATTAAAATTTGGTATAATATTTTTTGTACAGTATTTTTGTGGCCTCAGCCATTGAATTTTTAAGTTTCCACACTTCTTTGAGAGTTCAGAACCTTTTAAAGTTTAGGGAATTTTAATTATTATACTTCTTTACACAAATCTGTAGTTGTTGTAATGTAGTGTAGTCTCTATTCTCATCTCAAAACTCACATCTATTTGTGATGTGATTTAAGTTCGATTTTTTTTATTATTCCTATTACTCCATGAAATACTAAATTAAACTTCTACATATACCCGAATGCAACAAAAGCCATAAGCGTATAGCTTATTTGCAATATGTCATCGCCATAGTGTGATTAGTTGTGCAACACAAAAATAAGATCGAAAAAACCTGTGCTGCTGCAGCTCGTAGTTGTCATCATTAATATTGCCAGTGGAAGCACTTTTCAAGCGGACCACCGAGCTGTCAGGCATACCGCAAATTCTATGGCGCCGGCAGCAGTGAATACATTTGGCATGCTGCACGCATAATTGTAATTTCATAAATACTCGCATCTCGACAACAAATAACCAACCACATTCCCCACTGTCTGCATGCAATTGCGCAAGCCACATTGCTGCCAAGCAGCATATGAATTGTGTGCATGATGTGTGTGTGTGTGTGCTTGAGCTTTCATTTTTCATAATTCATTTTGGTCGATCTTCCATTTTGCATATTTTGCAAAATTCTTTTTCATTTTAGTCCCTTTCGAATTGGATGCCGCTTTCATGTTGCTGGCAGCCTGGCAGCCAGGAGCCACACCTGTATGTGCTGTGTGCACAAAGGCAGCATGAAGTACTCGTACTTTTTGAGTGTGAAAACCTCACAGGATTTCATTGCAAATAGACAGTGAGAGAGACAGCTAGCAGTAATAATGGCAGCAGTGTGGCTGAAAGCGCTGGCAGTCATAACGTGCTGGCAAATGCAAATATAAATGGACATTTATATACAATAAAATTTTATTAAGCATGGCACACGAACGACAAGGCTTGGGTCTGGGTCCATGGCCACTGAGTCGCTCAGTTGCGGCTGCCACTCAGCCGGACAGCTGGCGCCAGGTGAGTTGGTGTTTCCTGTGCGCTGTTTGCAGCTCACTGATATTTTCTAAGCAATATTGATGACTTTGCTGTTTTGCATTGCAAAAGATCAGCATTTTGTTTACTGTCGAAAAAAAAAGAAAAAGTAATAATGCAAAAGAAAGCAAGTGTCTAAATTTAATTTGCAAGTTTTGTCGGAGCTTATGATTGATATGCGCTGCTCAAATACACACAGCACACCGATGTGTATGGCGATGTGTATTTGAAGATTTCCACAAGAGCAAAGTGTGATGAATATATTTGAATGCTAAAGTAGTTTTCGTGTTTACTTATCATTCAATCATTTGCGAACATCTTCGATATCAAAATGTTAATTGACGTATGTGATGGATGGAATATGTCGAAAAATAAGTAAGTATAAGATTATGCTGCATGATGAATTCTGCTTATTAAACTTTCTAGCTATTATTTTTGCTGTGTGTGGACAAACGAATAATGTACAATAGTTTGTTTACAGTTGGAATTTGAAAAAAACGCCAAAAGAAGCTCTTCATAAGCTAAGATTTTTGAAATTTACACTACTAAGTTGGGAAGTATCAGGTATTTTCATGCTCCATTTCGTTTCATTTGGCGCCTTCATTTCGCGCGCATCGTATTCCATACAATTCACTGTCCTATGTAAACTGCGCACAACTCATGCAAAAATATTTCCACCAACATACGAATTGTTCAGTTTTTTCATCTCACACACACACAATCACACACACTCACACCTGCGCGCTCACAGCCCCAGCTCAAAGTCACTTGCACAACCACTTCGAATGGGGATTTATCGTTGCTTGTGCAGCGATATTGTTGCAATTTTCGCACTTGTCAACTGCAAGTTTTCGGCTCGTTAAACGCCTAAGAAGGCGCACAAGTCGACGATAATACCGCAGCAGCCTCGCTCCTCTTCGCCTGCAGTGAAAAAGTGAATCAACCAACATTGCAAAAAAACACAAGTAAAAGAAAAGCCAACAGCGAAAAGTGCATGCAACACGTTGCGGCTGCCACTGTGTGTTGGTAGTGGCGGCAGCAGCAGGTGTGACAACAATAGCAATAGCAACGGTAGTCTGAGGAACAGCTGAAGGCACTTAACATAACGCTGCACGTTGCACGTTGGCATAATAAAGGAAGTTCTTCATGTGCAGGGTTGCCAAACTGAAGAGATGTGTTCATTTTCATGAAACATTAAATGTCAAATGTCTGTCAATGTATCTCTTTTTAACGATTACACTCAGATTAGATATCGAAATTATTATTATTATTTATTTAGAGTACGCGAATATATCGCACATGCACAGCAAAAGTGACACAACTCGAAATTTGTGATTTTTCAGGAAACGCAAAAAACTGTTTTTGAGCTAAATAAACATTTTTTTTTAATAACGAATAGACCGTTCAGTAGAAAATCCTTACAGATTATGCTTTTTGGTAAGTTCCAAGAATTTTTTTTTTTATTTGACACTAGAAAATCCAAATTTTGAGTTGTGACTGTTTTGATGATATTTTAATTCAATAATTACGCAACTATTTCAAGTTATGCCACATTTTCTGAATTTAATAATTGTAAATGACAGTTAAAAAGTTGTAAGAAAAATTTTGAAAATTCATAATTAATTTTAAAAACTAAAAATATATACAAAAATTGACAGAATTTTGTTTAAAATTAACTTTGACAAACATTTATTTCGTCAAAAGTGACACAATTTGAGTTAGGACTCTTTTGCATTGAGCTGCAGCGATCAAATAGCATAAAACTTCTGACATGAAAACAGACCTAACTGTATTTTTGTAACAGTTAACAACGACAAAATATACTGAGATTTTGCTGATTGGTAGATTTATGCATTGTGCATAGTATTAACACATAAACCCGAAAATGAAAAATTTTGAGTTGTGTCACTTTTGTAGTGTGTGTACGATATGTGTATTGTAACGATGAGGCACGCTGTCGCTGTGCTATGCATGAATGTTTTTACGGGCATACTTTTAGGCACGCTTGGTACGGCCAGCTGCGAGAACGATCGAGAGATAATTCAACTAGAATGTGCAAGAACAATCGGCGCGATAACGAGACAAGTATAAAAGACAGCCGGGTGTAGCGCAGGGGGAGAGTCTGATTTAAGCAAGCAAAGGGGAAACCTGCAATAGTCCAATAAGTAGTAACAAGTGCAAAGATAACCAAAGTGTAAATTTTTAAATAAAGTGATTGCTGGTTTTTGGCTGCGTTTGCGCTGAATAATTGAAGTGGTTTATTTTTCAAGCACAATCCAGAGATCCGAAATAAGCCTATAGAGAACTCTTTTTCGTAACAGCATTTATTTGAATTATTACCTAAACTAAGATAATTTATTGTTTTTGGTTGTTTCTTGGCAACTGACATTGATGTTGTCAGGATGAGCAAGAAGATTCTCCAGAGTATAGAGCACACAGTCGTTACGACAATTGAAAGGGGCAGAAGACAAAAATTGTGAACATGGTTGTGAATCTTTGATCAGCCTCATACTTTAGTGCCTCAATTCTTATGAATTGAAAATAAGTTTAGACATATAAGAAGTTTTAAGAGCTAAAAAGCATTTTACTTTCAATGGAACTTTGCTTTTGTGCCCATCCGGAGGCAAATTTTATAAGTTGACTGTTAACTCTTTGTTGAACTTACCCTTCGAAAAAATTCGTATTCTTATCTCATTGAAGTATATTGTGTTCATCTATGCACTGGCTTTTTTCATAAGATATCATAATATTTTTTCCAAATATAAACCTTCATCATCTCAAACGATTTTTTCCTCTGGTAACTCTATTTGTGCGACACTTTTATTTTATTTTTTGCCGTTTGCTTACAATTCATGTCTGTCAGCGTGTTGCAACATTTTTGGCTTTCTTGCTTGGCTTCAAAAACACAAGGCTGCAGTCGGTCGGCCTTTGTGTTGGAGCGGAGGTGTCAGGCATTTAACTGAAGCGCACATTTTGCGCTCATTTCAGCAGAACAAGTGAGTTCCTTTATTTTCTTTGCACCTATTTTGGTTGTGTCTGTGTGTGTGCAGCCAACAATGGGGTTAATGAAGTGTCTGACGGCTTGTTTCTAAAGTGAAAGCAAAAGTGTTGCTTGACATCTGTGGCTCTTGCAGTTGGAGAGCAATTATTTTATGCTTTTTGCAGCGCATTTCCAAGGGTTGAGCATAGTTTTGTATTTCAACTATCACAGCGTATTAATTGTAAATGCTCTAAGAAATATGTACTTCAAGTCGTTAAAAATAACTAAAAATAATTTTCAGTTAGAGACCAAAACATATCAATGTTAGAGTAATTGTGAAAATTTTGTTGATTAATTAATGTTTATTTCCATTTAACCGAATATGAGTCACAGTCAGCAATTTGATCAAAATTTAGCAATAAGTGCTTATTAAAATTTTAAATTTGAAAACATTCAAATTTACTTGCGAATTTTAGAAACATTTTATATTTCGTTTGCGCTCTTTCTAACGCACATTTTTCCTATTACAAATGTGTGTTCATCGAATTGATAATTAAAAATACAAACAGTTACGTGATGCGCTCTGCGTACATACATAAATATTTTTGATTGATATTGATATACTGTGTGCATGAATACTTTCAGTCTTTCGTCAAAACCATCGCAAATGAAGGCCAATTACTATTTGCGGATAATTTGCGCATGAACGAGCGAACGCCTATGCAAATGTATATATTAATTTTATGCGAATAGAGGCAAATTAATTAATGCGCGCACATGCATGTGCTTCTGTGCATATGTGTGTGTTTACGAGTGCACATATGTTAATACCAATGAGATTACTTGCTGTATATGTGTTGAGTGAAAGTTGAGCGTTTTTTTCCTATGGGCTGTGAATATATAAAAATTTGGTACTAACGGAAACACTGGAATATATTTAGAAATCTGAATTGTTCCAACTACAGTCTTTTAGTTTTTCAATGGAAAATTCATAATAAAGGAAATTGTTGTACAAATCGGGCTTGTAGCATTTTATGCTCAGACCAAATTTCTATGATTTTGTGCAAATATCAGCGACTAAATTAACTCAAAGTTACGCTGACTAACTTAAGAGCATCGCATCGCATCATATTACACTACACTACATCACATTGCATCATATCACATCAAATCGCATCACATCACATCACATCACATCACATCACATCACATCACATCACATTACATTACATCACATTACATTACATCACATTACATTACATCACATCACATTACATCACATCACATCACATCACATCACATCACATCACATCACATCACATCACATCACATCACATCACATCACATCACATCACATCACATCACATCACATCACATCACATCACATCACATCACATCACATCACATCACATCACATCACATCACATCACATCACATCACATCACATCACATCACATCACATCACATCACATCACATCACATCACATCACATCACATCACATCACATCACATCACATCACATCACATCACATCACATCACATCACATCACATCACATCACATCACATCACATCACATCACATCACATCACATCACATCACATCACATCACATCACATCACATCACATCACATCACATCACATCACATCACATCACATCACATCACATCACATCACATCACATCACATCACATCACATCACATCACATCACATCACATCACATCACATCACATCACATCACATCACATCACATCACATCACATCACATCACATCACATCACATCACATCACATCACATCACATCACATCACATCACATCACATCACATCACATCACATCACATCACATCACATCACATCACATCACATCACATCACATCACATCACATCACATCACATCACATCACATCACATCACATCACATCACATCACATCACATCACATCACATCACATCACATCACATCACATCACATCACATCACATCAGATCACATCACATCAACTTTAGAGAACGAGATAGCAGAAATAAATTGAAATCTCATTCATTAAAATGAAATATCATGTTGAGAAAAGTTTGTATTTTGGACACCTATTCTATGAAGAATCTGGTTAGTTGGTTAGTGGTTGCTACCACAGCCAAGTAGCACAATTTGCACATAAGTGCCTTTTTGGTGCCACATCCGTATTTGTGTGGATACTGGCTGGTATTTTACTCGCTTTGTGAGATCCAAGAAGTGTAGAAATTTCCAGATCTCCATGGTTGAAATTGTTTTGAGGTCTTCTGGAAAGGAAGTCCTGAGCGAGCGTAGCCAACTCCTTGCTAAGCCCAGGTATGCACACAGAAAGTGAGCCAGTGAAAATTTTGGCCTTAAAAACGCACCTCCATGTGGTCATTCAGAAGAATTCTATGAAGACTGATTGGACCAACTTGGCAGGAAATTTCGTACTAAACGACAATTGAAAAGCTATGGAGAAGCATCTTCAATCAATGTTCAGAAAAAGAAAACCTAAAAAAAAATTGAAAAAAATGGAAAAAAATTGAAAAAAAATTGAAAAAAAATTAAAATAAAATCAAGGGACCCTAATACATACCGACAACATATATTTCAAAAGAATTAAAATGTTTATGAAAAAATTTACATACATTTCCTGCCGCACCAAATCTCTAAAAACTCTATGGTAGCTTAGGTTTAAAGGATTTAGCTCATCTTAACTAAGTAAGTCTTAGGTCCTGTATTGTTAAAAAACCACTTGTAACACAGCCGATTGACAAGGTAGTCAATGTAGGCAACTTGAATTGGTTTGCTCTTTAGATAAAGTGATATTTTTAAAAATGCAGTTTCCATTGTCGCATTCAATACATTTTTGTTTCGACTATATTTCCTTAAAAATGCAAACGACTTTTCTTGCTGCGCTTTCCACTTTGCAGCTTGTATGCAATTTACAATTACTAACACTAGGAATCAACAGCAATGTAAGCAGCAGCTAAGTCCACAATGTATTTGTATCCATCAATATACCAGCGCAAGCATGGCCATTACAAGCACAAAGCAGCTGTGTGTTCTGTGAAAATCCCTAGAAGTGCATGGAATACAAATAGTCACACATTCACACACGTGCTCGCCCACTAATACTGCACTAATACAAACACACACTAGCATGCATCACTGGCGCAACGGTGTGATAGTCCATGCACGTGTTGCGTAGAAAGGTTGCCGCTATTGCTATTTGTTGCTGTTGTTGTTGTCGCTTGTGGCGTATTTGTGTGTCATGCGATTTGTGTGTTTGCGATTGCTGCTAAGTGCAGCATTTAAGAACAAATGTGTTTGCATTATAACGAAGACTGTGAAAGCTTGTTTTCATTTGAAATTGTAGGAGGCAGTGAATTGAAGTGCACTATGGCGTATGAGTGATTTTAATTAATATTTAAGCTTCGCTAGTCGAGTGTTGATTTGTGGGAGTTTGTTATTTTTTCATTTCATATTTAATGCATTTTTAACATGAACTATTAATAGTAGGAAGTAAGACAAGCATATAGAATGATCGAAACTACAATGCATTTAGAACATTAAAATTAAATTTAGAAACATATATGAAAACATGCATGAAAATACATATATGTAAAAGGTAGGTATGTTTGGAAGAAACATTCGGAAGAGAAAATAAATGGCGCGATAACCAGACAGGTATAAAAGACAGCAGTGTGCAGCACAGAGGATCGAGTCTTATTTGAATAAGAAAAGTAGTAACAAGTGCACATACAAGCAAAGTGTAATTCTGTTAATAAAGTGATTGTTGGTTTTTGACTGCGTTTGCGCTGAATAATTGCAGTGGTATTATTGTTCAAGCGCAATCCAGATACGAACTTAGAGAAGTCATTTTCGTAACAATATGTAAGTGAACACTTAGCATTAGCACATTTCCAACGTCAAGTCATAACTTAAATATGAATTAGTATTTTTATTAAATTATGTCCAGTGCAGCGTTGCCACTTAAAGCTTTCTCTGCATTCTCATACATAGTACATTCATTATTATTCGTCTTGCTGTCCGCCACAATTTATGTCAGGGACCTTCATCTGCTTCCGTCATCTACGTTAACGTGTTCGTATTTTGAATATTTAAGCGATGCTGAAATTTTTTCTGTGTCTAGCAAATACTGCGAGTTTTCATTCAGCGTTTGGTATATAGACGCCATCACTTAGGAAGAACACCAACCCTCGCATTTCTTCATTTTTTATGAAGTCAATTCAACTTGCCCTTGGCATGTCTGCGGCAATTAGACTGGCGGACAAATGGGCTATAAATAAGTGTGTGTGTGTGTGCGTGCCCGGACATGGCGCCCTCGGCAAGGTTGCGCTCAAGTATTCGTAACAATGGTGGTCGTGCCGTGGTAAATGGAAAATTTATACGTAAAGTGCCAAAAATGTACACCCAATTGAAAACATTAGTGTTGGATGTATTGGCTGGAATGAACATTTTCCATGGACATTTGCCTGCTGTGCAGTCACTTTGAACGCTTGGCTTGAATATACATTATGCAAAGTTGATAAAGCATTCTTCTTGCTGGTCACAAATTTAATTGATTCATTACGTTGTTGTCTTGAAACTCGAAAGCAGGAAGCTTTGAAGGAGCAATCGCTTGGAGCATTGACTTTGAGCGCACCAAAATATTCACTGAATATTTATGCGTTTTTGAATTTTAACTTTTTACTTCAGTAATTTTGCGCAGACTGTAGTTCATTCAACTGTGTTCAAGTACGAGCGGCGACTAGACGCGAGCTATGGATAACAACGTCTGGCTATTAGCGTAAATAATTGATGATTGGCCCGAAACGCATTACATGACTTGGTAAATATTTAACGCAATACACTGGCGGCTCACCTTTGCACCGACTCCTTCCAGCGCACATTTTCGTTGGCCAATCCATTAATGAGCCGATGGGCCAGATCCAAGGTGAAGGCCGTCTTGTCTGCGTCACGCTGGCATTTTTGTTTGGCCGCAATGGCCTCTTCAAACTCGGCCTGTATCTCGGCCAATTTGGTTTCAAAGTCATTAATTTTCCCTTTGAGATATTGCAGCCGTTCGCGCGCCTCCAACAGCTCCTGCTGTGAGTCGGCGAGAGCTTGTTGCTTGGGGCCCACAATGAGAAAGACCTGATGATAGCGATAGAGGTTGATGACCCATGCGCACAATCCAGCGGCAGCCACAGACTTTTGCACAACCTTGTCGGGATTGAATTCGGGATCCTGCGACAGCAAAATGGCATCAATAACTATTTAATTTTTTTATTTTCAATACTCCATTGAACTCACTCGCAAATACTCCTGCAGCACCTCAATTATATTCGGGTGTATATTGTCTTTGTTGTAGTTAACCAAATCCGACAGAAACTGATCAACGCGCACCATCATCAACTTGGCCGCCTTCCAGCTGCGATCACGTGGCACTTTGCCGTTGGTTGCCAGAAGCACCATTACTGCCGCACACACATTCACCACAGCTTTGGGTGGCGACCCGAACGACTTCAATTCGGTGAGGTTGTTTTTGTTGAGCGTATTCAATGCAGCCTGGGCGGCTATTAGTGCCGGTTCGGCTTTGCGCAGATCCTCCTCGCACATTTTCGTCTTCATGCAAACGTCCTCCTCGATGATGCGTACTCGTTTCTCCTCCTCGGAAGCGATGTGTTTTTCACGTTTTACCTTCTCGCTTTCGGCGCTCACAATGATGATTAGTTTGTCGGCGGCGGCATTTTTGGCAGTTAGCTGAATTTCCTGTATGGCTAATTGATCCTGTGGGAGTGATAGATAATTAAGTGGATGTGGCAAATGCAAAGGATTGGATTAATCAATTGCAATAGGCGCTGTAAAATATTTCATAAAATCGCTGATGCAACTCGATGATGCAAATGCAACGAGGAGGGGCTGATGAGATATTTATAGTTTTTATAGTTTGATAACAATAATATAACTGATATAAATTTAATTAGAAATAGCCACAGTATACATATTTATATTTCTGTGGTCAAAAGCAATAACTGCCTAAGTCGAAAATTGCTGTTTCGAGCAATCTCGTTTTAAAGTGTTAGGCGCATATTTGATACAAGTAGTAACGCGAATAGGTTTATATCAATAACTTTTTTATTTTAAAGTTACAAACTTCCCGATTTTGCACAAACGTAGAGCACAGTCAAGGGAACATGGTGGCATCCATAACTAAATTTCTTCTTTAGTCGACTTAGGCGGTTATTGCTTTTGACCACAGATTTTATATTCATTCATTTCATATTTCTTCATTACCAGAAAAAAACATAACAATCATTTCGTCAAAGAGTTTTTCTATTGCATTAACCCAACCACACACCACCAAGTTGTTGTCTGATGCACTGAAGTGCAGTAACTATGCTGGACACTACAAAAATTATCCTGTTAGATATGCAGCCGGCAACGATTTCCTAGATTTTTTCCATGTTTTTCAAGCTCGTTCAAGCTGGTCCGCGATGGTAATGGGCTGTGCTAGAACGTTCGAGATAGACAGTCCAGTCCAGTCGAAAGTCCAACTGGAATGTGCAAGAAAAATCGGCGCGATAAGAAAACAAGTATAAAAAGCAGCAGTGTGCAGCACAGAGGGGCGAGTCTTATTTGAATAAAGTAGTAACAAGTGTAGATATAGGGGTTTCCAATAAGAGGTGTTATTTTGAATCACCCGTTATTTCAGTAGCTGTCACTTTTGAAGCTTTTATTCTTTAACATTTGACAAGTAGAAATTACGCCATTACTAAAAATGGAACGATACACGCTTCAACAACGAATTGAAATTATTCAAATTCGTTACAAAAATGGTGAAAATCTTGCAGTCACAGTTCGCAAAACTAAAGCATTTTTGGGTCGTCGTGAAGCACCTTGTCGGACCGCAATACAGAAATTAGTGGAAAAATTCGAGCTGTTG
This sequence comes from Melieria omissa, assembly GCA_963971225.1. NCBI lineage: Eukaryota > Metazoa > Arthropoda > Insecta > Diptera > Ulidiidae > Melieria > Melieria omissa. The sequence continues at coordinate 22,244,796 of OZ020267.1, read as the reverse complement.
GGACAAGTTAGTGATGTGAAGAATAAAACCCGTGCACGTCGCTCAAAAACAACTGAGAATATTGCTGCTGTAGCTCAAACTGTTGAAGAAAACCAAGGTTTGTCGATTCCTCGTCGTTCTTTGGAATTGGGCATTCCAAAAACGTCATTACACCGTATTTTGCATAAAGACTTGGGTCTTAAGGCTAATAAAGTTCAGTTAACACAAGAACTCAAGCCGACCGATCATCAACAACGTCGTGTCTTTGCTGATTGGGCCCTTGAAATGCATGAAAATGATCCGGAATTCCATCGAAAAATCATCTTGACTGATGAGGCCCATTTCCACCTCGGTGGCTACGTCAACAAGCAAAATTGTCGCATCTGGGGCTCGGAAAACCCAAGAGCTCTTGGAGCCGTCGGCGGAATAGCGAGAATAATTAAAGGCGCGATAGGTGGCGGTTTGAGTGCGGTTTATTCCGAAGTTTAAACACGAATGACAATAGATGAAAACGTTGGACAACACAAACGGCCGGAGCCGGTGGGACATGGGAAGTGGAACATGTTTACATTAGGAAACTGGAAGGGAGAGGATTTGAGTGTCGCAGGGTCCACAGAACACTGGGACGAACACATTTAGCCATGGCGGCCCGCGTTGCCTCTGGCAACATTAGAAATTAGAGCTGCTCGCTCAGACGGCCCAAGGCCTCCAAGGCCTGCTCGATCAGGGCGCGGGCGTTGACACGTGGCTCGGTGGCTTCGTCGGAGGAGGTCTCGTCGCTGAACGCTATGAGCGGTCGCTCAGATGCTGCCTCGGCTGTGGGGCGGTTGGCTGGACGTCGGGGCTGGCGGCGATGACGTGCCAGCCGGTTGGCGATGGCGGAGCGCCGCACCGGGCGCTGTGTTGGAACGGGCTGCTGCCGGGGCGGTGTTGAAGCGGGTTGCTGCCCGGGCTGGTGCGGCTTCTTGCCGCGCTTGGGGGCGTTCTTGGGCGATGTCACGGCTCGTCTTTTGCTGAAGTGCAGCATTGTGTGGTGCGCTTGGCCGCACTTGCTGCAACGACCGGTGGAGCGGCACCGAGCTGTGGGGTGGGACCGCGCCAGGCAATTGGTGCAGTAGCCCTGGGCGCGGGCCACCTGCTGTCGCTGCTGCGGTGCCATCGCCAAAAACGCTCGGCAAAACCGGATGCCGTGGAGGTGGTGGCACAGCCGGCACTGCTGGGCCATCTGGGATTTTCGGGATGCCCTGCAAATATAAGAAAAGTGTATCACTACGATATCACGATTGACGATAGTGAGTGCATAGCGTATGATGAGTGTATGTGAAAGCAGGGCCATGAGGAGAAGGAGGTTTAAGACGCTAGTAAGGGGCAGAGCTTGACTACTGGCCTTGTCAAGATGCCAGAGTCGGTACGGATATCCACGACACGTACGTGATTGTCGGGACCGCGATGAATTTTATGAATGCGGCCGAGCCGCCACTCATTGGGGGGAAGCAGGTCGTCTTTAATGACGACCATTTCATTTTCTTCCACTTCCCTTTGCGGATGCTTCCACTTATATCGTTTGTGGAGATCCTTTAGATATTCGTCCTTCCATCGTCGGGCGAATTGATGATGGAGGACTTTGAGTTTTTCCCATCGATTAACCAGGGATAGCTCGGAGCACTCGGGTTCGGGGGGGGCGGCGAGAGGAGCGCCTCGGAGAAAGTGACCAGGGGTCAGAGACACTAGATCGCTAGGGTCCTGCGATTGAGGAGAGAGTGGACGTGAATTAAGCGTCCCTTCAATTCGAGTCAGAAGAGTCGTAAACTCTTCGTATGTGAATCTATGAGAGCCGGCTACCTTTTTAAGGTGGGTCTTGAAGCTTTTGACCGCCGACTCCCATAGTCCTCCCATGTGAGGAGCATGTGGGGGAATGAATTGCCACTCGACGCCCTGAGGACCGTATCGGTCGAGAATATCTTGGGCGATTTCTCTCGAGAATTTGGCAAAGTCTCTGGCCATGGCACGTTGAGCACCGACGAACGTTTTGCCGTTGTCGGTCATGAGTTTGAGAGGTAGCCCTCGTCGACCAGTAAATCGGGCGAATGCTGCGCGGAACGCTTCGGTCGTAAGATCCGAGCAGAGTTCCAAGTGAACGGCTTTCGTGGAGAAGCACACGAACACTGCAACATAACCTTTGAGGTAGGTTGAGCTACGGAGCATGGAAGCTTTAATCTGGAATGGACCAGCAAAGTCGATTCCAGTTGTGGCGAATGGGATGGTAAGTGTGCATCGTTCGGGAGGGAGTGCTGCCATAATCTGTGTTCGCAGCCTTTGTTTATGGATGACACACGTTTTGCATTGGAAAATGCACTTTTTGACTTGCGGCTTTAGGCGCGGAATGTAATATTCCTGCCGAACCATACGGAGCATGAGTCGTTGGTCCGCATGCAGTAATAGCTTATGAAGGAAGCGAAGAAGCAAACTGCAGTAGCGGGACTCTGGAGGGAGAATGATGGGGTGTCGTTCATTATACGACAATGCCGCATTGGCGAGTCTGCCATTGACTCGCATCACCTTCTGTTTGTCTAAGAAGGGGTTGAGTACCAAGAGAGAACTTTTCTTGGATATGGGAAGCGAATGAGAGAGCGCTTGTCGTTCCTGGGGATAATAGGAACTTTGCGCGAGAGTTATAAGGCGATTCTTAACAAATGCCAACTCTGCTTGGGATAAATTCCGTGTATGGGATGTTGCTGGCGACGGGAGGAGATGCCGTTATGAATGAAGCGGAACATGTATGCGATTACTCGCAGGGCTCGAGAGAAGCTGGAGAACCGATCGAGGATGTCGGTCTGCTCTTCGAGAAGGTGGTGGCAATCAACTGCTCGTTGTTCCGGGACTGGAACGTTGCGAGAGTGACCTTTGGGCCAAGCATCGGAAGCTTGCTGCAACCATTTGGGGCCACTCCACCACAGAGTGTGATCTTTGAGATCCTGCGGCTTACATCCGCGCGTTCCTAAGTCCGCGGGATTTTCAGCGCTTGGGACATGTCGCCAGGGAGCGTTATGCACATTTTGACGTATTTCAGTCGTGCGGTTGGCAACATAAGTTTTCCATGTGCAAGGTGGTTTTTCCAACCAAGCAAGGACAATTTCCGAATCGGTCCATAAATGGATTTCCGATTGATCGAACCCGAGGTGAGAGCGGAGGGATTTGATGAGCTGGGAGAGTAAAACTGCTCCGCAAAGCTCTAAGCGAGGTAGGCTTATTGTTTGGAGAGGTGCAACTCTTGTTTTCGCAACAAGGAGATGTGACGCGAGGTGGTCACCATTCGTGCTAATACGTATGTATAGAGCTGCACAGTATGCCTTTTCGGAGGCATCGCAAAATCCATGGATCTGAACATTTCGATTGGGGGCATAGTTAACCCACCGGGGAATTTCGATAAGTTCTATGGCAGGCAAATTCTCAATGAATTGCTGCCATTTAATAAGTGATCCTGGCTTTATGCACTCGTCCCACTCAGTACCTTCAAGCCAAAGCTCTTGCAGAAGCTTTTTGGCAAGAATCATTATAGGCGAAAGCCATCCTGCGGGATCGAAAAGTTTGGCAACGGAAGAAAGAATTTGCCTTTTCGTGAATGAGGTTGCAGGAGAAGTGGGAGAGATGGAGTATGAAAATGAGTCCGATAGGGCATTCCAACGGATGCCAAGAGTCTTAGTAGAACTCGTTGAATCGAACTTGAGGAATTCCGAATCGAAAAGGTCGTCTTCGGGAATTTCCTCTAAGAGTTTTGCGTGATTAGCCGTTATCTTTTTTAGAGGGAATCCCCCGGAGTTGAGGGTGGCTATCACTTGAGATAGGGCTTCCTTAGTGGTTGGAAGATCATGACCTCCGGAAAGAATGTCGTCGACATACGTTTCCTCGAGAAGTATTTTTGCCGCTAACGGGCTGGATGGCTGAGAGTCGTGGGCCAATTGATGGAGCGTTCTGATGGCCAAATATGGCGCACAGTTAACCCCAAATGTCACCGTTTTCAATTTGAAATCTTGAATAGGAGATTCCGGGGATTTGCGAAAGAGTATTCGCTGGAATTCCTGGTGATCATTATGGACCCGAATTTGCCTATACATCTTCTGGACATCGCCATTGAAGACAAAGCGGTAAAGGCGCCATCGGAGAATGAGAGCTGTGAGGTCATTTTGAAGAGTGGGGCCAGTATGCAGAACGTCATTAAGTGACTGACCAGAACTTGAGGACCTTGAGGCATTGAAGACTACTCGGACTTTGGTAGTCTTCTTTTCGGGGCGGATGACTGCGTGATGAGGCAGATAGTACGAAAAGTACTTGCCATTTTGGATTATCTCACGGGGATTTGTGAGTTCCATATGGTCAAGGGTGAGATATTCCTCTAAGACGTCATCGTAGATGGTCTTGAGGTTTCCCTTTCGGGAGAGATTTCGCTCCATGCTAACATATTGCTGGAGGGCGTTTGGGCGGGAATTGCCTAACGCTATGGTGTATGGAAATTCTGCCTTAAATGGGAGTTTAACAGTATATCTACCGTCCGATCCACGGGTTGTGGTCTTCTGGTATAACTCTTCGCAATAAGTGTCATCCGAGGAGACAGGTGTCGGGAGTTTGACTTCTTCCTGCTCCCAGAATTGCCTGAGTTGTGAACTAAGTTCCTCATTGGAGACTTCTGCCACGTATGTCGAATAAGCTGACACCGTGTGGGGTACTGGCCCGCTGAGTATCCAACCGAAAATGGTGTTTTGGGCTAATAGGCTGCCACAGACATTTCGGCGGATACCTTCGAGTAAGATCTGGGGAATCAGATCACTGCCAATTACTAGATCTATCTGCGCTGACTCGAATGGATTTGGGTCCGCGAGATTTAGCGTGGCAAATTCTTGCCAATTGGGATGGCTAATTGTGAATGGGGGTAGCAATTTCGTCAATTGGGGGAGTACTATTGCTTGCACATTGAGGGTCGTGCTGGAGTTTGGAACTGCCAACGTCAAAAAGCAAATGTGATTAGCATTTTGCACAATTTTACCGCCCATGCCTGAAATTTCGAAGTGCGATTTTTCAATAGGCAGTTTTAGGCGTTTTTGCACCTTCGAGGAAATGAAGGTGCGTTGCGAGCCTTGGTCGATTAACGCTCTAACCTTGAACAACTCTCCTAAGTGGGCAATAGACACCAGTGCCGTAGGCAGAAGGGATTGGGTGCCATTATTGGAATGAAGGGCTTGTACTTGAGGCGTACTTAGCCTTGAAGATGGGCCGGGTTGCGAATCTGAAGAGGGGGCATGAGTAGTGGAGTTGTTGTTCGGTTGGTGATGAGCCGTTGCGACCTGAGAAGTGGTCGTCTGAGACCTATTGAGAGGCTGCGGGGCTTGGGATTTATTGTTGGGGAAATGAAGCAGGGAATGATGCTTCCTTTGGCAGTAAACACACGTAAAACTGCTTGTGCAATCCTTTATGGTATGCGTTGTGGCAAGACAATTTTCACACAAGTTGTGCTCTTTGACGTATTTCAATCGGCTCTGGGGGGTGAGCTTCTTGAAACTCTGACATGTTCGAATGGGGTGGTTGGCGTTGCAAAGTTTGCACGCGAAGTCTTTTTTCACCTCAGTATGGAAGTGCTGAGATTTATTTTGAGGCCGATTTTGGGGAGTATGGAAATTGGGAGACTGTGGTTTTGGCTTAGCGGGGCGAATGCTATTGAGCCGTTCCACCACCTCGTACCTGCAGGTCAGGAACTCGTCCATTTGCGACCAAAGAGGCAGGTCCTTACGAGATGTAAGGGATTGTTCCCAGAGAGCTAATGTCTCTTCGGGTAATTTGGTGCAACAAATGTACACAAGCAGCGGATCCCAATTGTCAGTGTCCACGGCCTGGGACCTAAGTACTGATAGACAATTATTTATTGTACTTTGAATCCGCTGCAGCGCTTCGCTATTTTCGGTAGTAGCCGGAGTGATATTCAACAAGGACGAATTTGAAATTGAATTTCCACCTGAGAATGGGAATGCACGAAGGGGTTAAAGTTGGCCGCGTCCGCACGAACGGCTTAAAATTTGAAAAAATCGAAAAATTACACGAATGTGTGAAGATTATTCGATTGTATGGGAAATCGCCTTTAATTTGTTGGCCAACTTTAATAACCGTATGGGAATAATACGAGAAAATATCACAAAATTGTAAATTTGAACCGCGGAATCCGAGAAAATGAGAATTTGTATGTGTGTATAATTTAGTACAATGAAAACAACAAGTGACCGTCAATGTTATTTGTGTATGTGTATTTGTATTTATTTTATTAAAACGAAAATAAATAAAAATGGGTGTGTATGTGTATAAATGTATGTAAAATGTATGACAAATAAATATGTATGGGTACGTGTATGAAAATATGTGAAACACAAAAATATAAGTGTAAGTGTATGTCAAATTATATGTTTGAATATAATATTGGTTAATTGTTGTTAGTAAATTTAGTAAAATGTATTTAATTGTATGAGGGAAAAAATAAAATTTTTTGTGTACTGGTGGGTTATGTTTGTCCCACTGTATGTATGGTAAGTGTATGTGCAGTGAACGTGTGATATGTACAATTGAAAATTTTCTAAGTTGAAAATTTTCAATGTACTTGGGATGGGTCTTGTGGTCCCACTGTATATAATGACGTGTATGTGTGTAGTGAATATGAGTGTATATATATGTATATATATATGCACGATTGAAAATTTTCTAAGTCAAAGAAAATTTTCAATGTGCCGTGAAAATGCGCAACTTGTCCCACTGTGCCCGCTCTGTGCTTTCTTGTTTATGTATATACAAGTATATATGCACTTGGGCCAAGCAGCTGAGTTGCGTGCTGCCAAGTGCTTGCGGATATAGCACAAAGGGAAACACGGAACTATGTGCAGACGTGGGTGCGCAGAATGTACACAGCAGCTGGGCTGTCGCTGCTGGTCTTATGTACAAGCGCGAAGTGCACAAGGGAAAGTGAGTGAATATGGACAAGTGATCAAGCAGAATGTAGGTAGCAGCTGGGTTTTTTGCTGCTGAGTGTGCAAAGCACAAAGAAAAGGAGGGGGAATGGCGTATGTAAATATTGCCCAGAGAGAGGTGCAAGAATATGTGCAGAAAATTGGAAAATAGATCCGCGCTTATTTCTTGCCGCAATGCGAGCCTTGTGTAAAAGAAGCGCGAAATGTGCAGGGGAAATGTGAAAAAGAAGCAAACTACTGGGCAGTAGCGGAACTACTTTGCGGTGTTTTTGATCCAGTTGAATATTGTATATATATACAATATTCAACGGCAAATAATTGGGTATGTGGTTATATATGTTATTATTAAACCGCAATTTAATAATCGACTTGGGAAGTTTAAATTTTTATTTCCAAGATTTTTTGTTATTTTTTGAAATATATGTGTATGCGGATGTTCGTATGTGAATGCTAATTAATGTGTAAATGGGAAATTGGTATTTTTGTAGATTTTTGAAATATGTATGTATTGGTTAGTATATGTGTTGTTAATTTTGACACAAAATTTTTATGGGCTTATCTTTGTTGGGCCCAGTGCCCGAGTTTGGGATCTCCTTCGTTGATTTTTAAAATCCGTCCGTCCGCTTTTGTGGCTGCTTCCAGTGCTTCTCCTTTGCGTTGAGTGTCAGTCCGTCCTGATAATTAGAGCTCTTGTGGTTTGTTCGATGTCGCTTCCCTCTTCGTCAGCGTAGTGTGTGTTGTTGTTGTTATGTGATTTTTCGTTGTTCGTTGCAATTGCACTGCACTGTGGTTTTTTGTTTTTCTGTGCTCCACTTAATTTTAATTTTTTTTTTTTTGTTTAAGGGGGGCCGGGGTTGCCTGTTTTTACTTTTTGTTTTGTTTTTTTTTTGAAAAAAAAGGGGGGCCGGGGTTGGCTTTCGGTATTTTTTTTTTTTTTTTTTTTTTTTTTGTAAGGGGCTCACTCTTCACTTTTTGTTTAATTTAGTTTTATTTATTTATTTTTTGGTTCCTTTACCTCATATTTTTATAGTTGGTGTATGTTGTTCACTCTTGTTCTCACTGTTCACTGTTTTGTAGTTGTTGCACAGTTTGGATGTTTTGTGTCACTGTTGCTGTTTTCGTTCACTGTGTGACTTTTGTAATATTTTATGTCACTATTGTATGTCACTGTTGGTTTTGAATGTTTTTTTATGTTTCACTTGTTAAATGTTTTTACTGTCGCGGGTTCGCGGTGGCTCGAAGGACCATAATTAGAGCTCTTGGAGCCGTCGGCGGAATAGCGAGAATAATTAAAGGCGCGATAGGTGGCGGTTTGAGTGCGGTTTATTCCGAAGTTTAAACACGAATGACAATAGATGAAAACGTTGGACAACACAAACGGCCGGAGCCGGTGGGACATGGGAAGTGGAACATGTTTACATTAGGAAACTGGAAGGGAGAGGATTTGAGTGTCGCAGGGTCCACAGAACACTGGGACGAACACATTTAGCCAGTTGAGAAGCCTATTCATTCTCAACGTGAGACTGTTTGGTGCGGTTTATGGTCCGGCGGGGTCATTGGACCTTACTTTTTCGAAAATGAGGTTGGATCAACAGTTACGGTGAATGGATTGCGCTATCGAGAGATGATGAATGATTTTTTATGGTCGGAGTTGGATGGTATTGATCTGGACAACGTTTACTTTCAACAAGACGGCGCTACGTGCCACACGAACAACGAAACCATTGCTCTTTTACGGGAAAAGTTTCCGGACCGTGTTATCTCTGGAAGAGGTGATCACAATTGGCCACTGCGATCTTGTGATTTAACACCTCGCGACCTCTTCCTTTGGGGCCACGTGAAAGATAAGGTGTACGCCAACAGCCCATCGTCGATTCAAGACCTCAAAGATAGAATTCGTGAGACTATCGAGGACATAGGGCAGCCACTTTGCGATTTGGTTATGGAAAATTTCATGAAAACGATATGGTCCTGTAAGCGTGGTCGTTGTGGCCATTTGGCTGATGTTGTTTTTCATTATTAACGGCATACCTTCCTCTTTATTATGAAATAAACATCCGATCATTTATCTTAAAAAATGGCATTTTTCTTTGAATACCAAAATAACACCTCTTGTTGGAAAACCCTGTACAAGCAAAGTGTAAATCTGTAAATAAAGTGATTGTTGGTTTTTGACTGCGTTTACGCTGAATAATTGAAGTGGTCTTATTTTTCAAGCACAATCCAGATACGAACTTAGAGAAGTCATTTTCGTAACACTATTGTAGCAATCTGTGGTTACAACTACTTTCGAAAACATTGCAAAAATGCAAAAATTTGCTACGATAGCAACTTTACACTTAAAATGCTATGAAGAGTGAACTCCACTATTGTGTATTATTCAAGGTTAATGTTTTGAGCATTATGACATTAATGTTTCAAATATTTCTCTTTTTGTCATACAAAAACGAAGCCGTCATTCTACCTGATTCACTTCAATAATTTTACTATGGAAATAACCGTCTCTTGCGTAGAGGCAGGGAGTTATTTATTTATTTACTAATAAAGGTATTGACACTTAAGAAGCGCTTTGTGTCTTTGTTTCGTGTGCCCTTATCGTCTGTCTAGACTCTCGATTTTAGCGCCAACACAATAGAGTAAGTTCGGGTAATGTGATATGGTCGGGTAATGTGATATAGTGGCTTATTTCACAAATGCGTTGACTTTTTTCAAAATTAACTTTTTTAAAACATCATAAAAGCTAAAAAACTCGTACTGCATGATTTTAGATGTATTTGCTTAAATAGTTTACAGTCAGTGTGATGAAGTGCTTTGAGTAGTGCTTGCACAAGTTTTTGGCCATTAAGTTTGAAAGCATAAAAGGGACAAAAAAATATTATAAGAAAGTTCGATGCTAATCAGAAGTAAATCAGTGATATCGATTATGAGTTTGCGAGGTACGGTCTTCTTAAAAAAATTATTATTGTTCTTTTATAATATTTTTTTCGCAAAAAGTAAATTTCGGGTAATGTGATACCAAAGTTTTTTCGGGTATATCACATTACCCGCCACTTTTTTCAGACGCCAATTTTTGGATATTTTCATTTGTAAGGAAAAAAAACTTGTCAACAGTTTATCTTAAAGAGTTAAAAATCTTAAATATACTAAAAATGCGTCAGTGAGCAGTTTGAGACCAAAAAAAGTGTCTTTCAAGGCAAAGTGTGTCGGGAATCGCCGTAAAACAAACAGGTATATCACATTACCCGAACTTACTCTACTCGTTTTTCCAAAAGAAAATACATAAGTACATGTACGTTAAACTAAAGTAAATATCGTTAAAAGTACAATAACGTTAAACGTTATTGAAGAAAGCAGCCATAACTAATCATTAAAAGTGATAAAAATTCCACAATTTGTATTGATTAGTTTTTGGCTGTGACTCCGTTGTCATCGCTTGACCGCAAATCCACTAAAACACGGTTCGCACTTTTGACTTGCTCAGCATTAATTAGAAGAAGCAAGCAAACAAGCATTTGATTTAATTTATTGTGGCTTCATTTCCTAATTGTTTATCTTTATGGCTGCAAGTAGACTAATTTGAGATGAAATAAACTTTGGCTGCGACTGCGAACCGGACATGCTTTAGTTCAAAAAACTTCGCTAACTAGCTGACAATAAACGAAGCACGATTTCCAATATTTACTATTGCGAATAGAATCGAGAAGCTGAACTTTACGCAGCAGTTTATTAGAAAAATTAAATACAGAACAGCAAATGCCAAAAGTGTACTCGTGAAAGCAAACTATCTAAGAGGATGGTGAAAATTTTGCGGCACGTGTGTGCCAATGTGCCCAACAGTGGAAGCTGACAAATTGCATCAAAATTCACTGTTGCATTCGATTCAATTCGATTCAGCTGCTCTTATGTACTTCGGCTCAATTCTACATGCAGCCAAAAACTGCAAAGACCCAAAAATGCCGTCGAACTTGCAGTCAATCCGAGCACATTTGCAGGCACAACAGCTCAATGACGGCGTTGCAGTTGCATAGTTGGCATCATCCAATGCTTGCTCGTGTTACATTCTCGCAATACACTTACGCAAGCACAATTGCACACACACACACATACAAACAGATTTTCACAGATGCTGATTTCACCTGCGTTTTCTGTACATTGGCGCCTGTTGCCGCCTACCTTCAGTGTGTCAACTTGCCGCGCACACTCGGCTAATTTGGACATGCCGCGCTGCAGTCGCTGGATGCGACGCGTATATTCGCCGTGCTTTGCCACCAGCAGTTTGCGATAGAGGAAAACGTACTCGAGGAATGTTTTCGGTGTTGTATAATTGTATCGTTTCTCATTTTGCAAATAAATTTTCGATATCTGATTGACTGTGCCGTGCACATAGGCCATAAAGCAGCCGATGGGCGCAATCATGGGACGCTGCGAACAAAGTCGAAAGAGAGAACAAATTGGGCGAAAGACAAAAACAAAACGTGAGACTACGCCAACGAAAAGCAATTGAAAACTTCCACTCACTGGTAAAATTTCGCCAATTTCGCGGAGAAACTGCTGCGAGACCGACTCGAGTGCCGTTTTGGGCCACTCGTGAAACCAGTCGATGCTGGTGCGATTGATTATGGCGGGAAACTTGCGCGCACGCACACGCAGCGTCTGGCCAACGGGCGAAAAGCAGAGCACAATCTTCAACAAGCGTCGCACTTTGTCCACAAAGAAGCGCCAGCAGTTCTCTTTGGTATCAAGCGTGCCGCTCTGCTTCACCTCGTTGCGTATTCCATTGACAATGGTGTCCAGCTGATCGTCGCTGAAGAGTTCGGGTATCTCGCCCGACGCGAGCAAATCGTTGATGAGCATCAGCAGCGATTCGTCGGGTATTTGCGCATCGGACATGAGAAACACGGAGGCAACACTTTTGAGACCCACTTTCATGTAGAGCGCAGCCAGCTCCTCTTTCAGGTTCTGCAGACAGAAGCCGCGCTTTAGCTGGATTTGGTAGACGCTCAGCGAGGAGATGAAGGCAGCCAGACGCGCCAGCGTTTGCTTGCCGGAGCCGCCGACGCCAATGAGCAGCGCATTGCCGCGTGGACTCTCCAATATGCGATTAATGCTGCATTGTTTCAATATGAAATGAATTGTATTTCTATATAGTAAATGCTACTTTGAACTGACCGGCACACATGTATCATGGCATCCTCGAACATCACCAAGTTCATGTAGCCCACCACCTCGTTGTAGTTGGCCTGTGCTTCCATCAGCAGCTGATGCAGACAGTCCCAGCTGCGAAGCGGCATGTACTTCTGATCCACCAGCGACTGCGCAAAGTGACTGTAAATCAATGGATCGGCAAACACAAAGTCCTCGTCGAAATCCTCAAAGTCCTTCTTGAAGATATCGCGTATGGATGACTTGAACGATTTGATATCGTACTGATCCACCAGCCGATCGTGGTAGACCCGAAAGGCCTCGTGCACATAGAGGCGTATTAGCTCAGCTGGTTTGCTGCACACGGTGCCACTCAAGCCAGCACCCATCCCAGCACCGCCCACGCTCACCGGTGTGCCAACACTATTCATCAGACCCTGATAGATGTTGGTGAGATCGCGCAAGTTGAAAACGTAGTGAAACTTGACAGCTGTGGGCAGAAAGGCACATTCGATGCGCCGATGTAGCGCTATGCCCACTTGAACCAACAGTGGGCCAATGGACCTGATTTCTTTGCTGAATGCGTTGAGTGGATTTTCCAAGTGGGCGCTCAGAATGCTGCCGTAGACGTGTTGCAGAGTGTTTTCGCTGGGTGGCGACACCGAGAAGACGCAGAAGTGACGCTGCAGACGCGGATCGATGGTGAAGGACCCGGCCGTGGGATTCATGCAGGCCACAAATTGACAATGACGTATGTCCTTTAGCTGCAGGCGCTGGCGATCGTACCTGTAGTTGAGCAATTTTTATTCTTGAAACAAATTTTATTTAAAATTTATTTAAATAGTGTTCCTACCACTGCCTGTAGTCCATGAATTGACGCATTATTGTGTGTGGCTGCACTGTGCCGTAAGCATCCACTTCCGGCATATTGAGGTCATTGACAAAGTAGATCAAACGCCGATTGGCGCCACTGGGCGCATAACAACGGCCGGACTTCTTCTCCAGCGGGCGGTCGAGCATCTTCTGAAATATCTCGGAGGTGGTGTAGAAGTTAAAGTGTGTGGTCTGCACAGCCAGTGCGGTGGGCAGTTGTTGTTGTCGTTGTTGTTTGGATGCTGCGGAAGTGCTGTTGTCATTGTTGGCCACATCACACTGCACATCTCGCAGGCTGTGATACTTATTGAAGAGTTCACGAAAGATGGCGCTCTTGCCGCAACCGGAAGTACCCACCAGCAGACACGCATGGTTGCGTTCGATAAGCAGGCGAAGAAAGTAGGTGAGGCGCACCGTTTCGACGGTGGGTATGAGCACAGCCTGTAAATGAGGCCATTGAAATTTGAGTTGAGAGCAAACAAACTTCAAGTTAAACCTGCAACGGCACATCGGCATCAACGAGTTCGGTTTTCTCTATTGCTGCCAGCTCGGACCATGGTCGAAACTTCTGTGTTCGCATGTCCAAATAGTAGTCGAAAATTGTGCCCTGCGGAGGCAATTTGACGTCCTTGAATTCGGTGACCCACCACTTGTGGAACTCACGATGCCAGTCAATGGTGTGATCCTCCAGCAAGGCCGAACCGAAGCTCCACATGGCAGCATAGACAAAGGTCAACTCGAGCACCTGTTCCATGGCATCGGGTGCAATGTTGCTGTGCTGCAGGCTGTGTGCGCTGGTGTTGGAGGGCGTGAGCGCATCTGAATGCTGGTGGGAACTTAGCAGACACTCGAGCAAGTGACAGGTCATCTGTATCATTGCCATGTCGCTGATGGGCGTAATGCGGCGAAATGCACGCTGCCGTTGCATTAAGTTGGGGAAATATTTTTCAAAGAGAGCAGTGAGAATGCCGCGCTCCATCATGTCAAGGCGCGTTTCCAGCCACGAAGAGACGTACCTGTGAGGCCACAAGTGCACTTTGCTTCATTGATTTTGTATCTTATTATTATTTAAAACACTGATACTCAAAGAAATTAGGATTTTTGTACTTCATTAGAATTGAAAACGGAAGCCTTTTTTAATAATTTTCGAACCAATAAAGTTAGAGTAATGAAATTTTGACATGTGGCCAAGGAGATTTTGGTTTTAACATAAAAAGTTACTTTTCAATAAAGTTTTCTATAAATTTTCATGGATATAAAGGATTAAAAAATTCAAAGGACCTTTTAGATATCCTTTTTTTTACAAATAGATAAAAAAGAAATTTGATTTTAATTCTTGAGCCTTTCTTCTTTCATTTGATATACATATTGCCATATGAGGTTAAATATTTTTTAGTTTTATTTGTTATTTTCTTAAAAATTTTGAAGTCCTTTTAAAATCACAAAGGATGTAGGGATGACAAACTGAGTACGCAGTATTACTATGCTTGGTCTCTAATTTCACACTCATATGGATTTTTTCAGGTGTACAAAATTTTGTTTAATATTTGTCGCACACATTTTTCAGTGCATGCTTCTAGAACCAAAATATTGTAACGATGAGGCACTCTGTTGCTGTGCTATGCATAACTGTTTTTACGGGCATACTTTTAGGCACGCACTTTAGAGTACGGCAAACTTGCTATAATTTCGATATGGCAAGGATGGTTCGCGAAGGTGATGGGCTCTGCGAGAATGGTCGAGCATTGTCCAATTGGAATGTGCTAGAACAGTCGGTGCGATAACCAGACAGGTATAAAAGGCAGCAGTGTGCAGTGCAAAGGGTCGAATCTTAGTTGAAAAGGCAAAGTAGTAACAAGTGTAGATACAAGCAATCTGTTAAAAAAGTTATTGTTGGTTTTTGACTGCGTTTGCGCTGAATAATTGAAGTGGTTTTATTTTTAAGCACAATCCAGATACGAACTTAGAGAAGTTATTTTCGTAACAATATTATATAAATTTAAATTTTTTTCACTCACGGTGACCAGCCCATATCTTGTGGGTTTATGTACAAAATTCCAGCTCGCGATACTGTCGCTGGCGTGGCCGCTTTCAGATGGCCCACTTCAAAAATCAAGCGCATCTCTCGCTTCAACGAGATGCGCTCATTGCTGGCCAGCGTCAATATTTTGTTATCATCCATTAGGGTGTTGAGGCTCTCAATCCACATGGGATCAATGTCGCCATCCAGCACAATCCACTTGGGATTGCCAGGCGGCATGTTTGCCTGCTCGCGCATTATGGACGAAAACAGGCCGTCCTTCCACTCGCGTGTGGTGGGATTGACAATGCCGAATAGCTCATCATTGGACAAAGCTTTGGGGTTCAGAATATTGCAGACTGGCTTTAGTTTCTGTATGCGGTAAGTTTCACGTAGTGTTTGCCAGATTTTTGTTTTGCCTGTGCCGGCATTGCCAACAATAAAGACAGAGTGACGCACGTCCAGCAGGTCCTGCAGTTGCACGATTTTCATGAGAAAACTGTCCTCGGGCTGCAGTTTGATTTCGTTGACAGCACGTCTGATGGTCTTTTCGAAATCGAAAACACGCTTGCGTGGCACATCCAGTGCTGGAAACAGATCGCCTATAAGGCCCATGAAGATGGACACGTCTTCGGTAACAATTTTCGGTATGTTGAAGTCACGCAGAGCGCGCATGAGTACCTAAGAAAGCAAATAAATTGAATAAGGTGTACAATTGTTTCGAAGATTTGAGATTTGGAGTCACACACACCTGATCCTCTGGTCGACTGTGATCGTCGCGCTTCAGTGTGCCAGCCACTACTAGAACCGATTTAATGGCCCTCAGACCCCAATCGTAGTGATCCTGTTGGGAGAGCAGTTCTCGACAGAGCGTATACAGGGTGATGAATTTACGTGCCAGCACACGCGCATCCTGAAAACCTTCTGCCATTAGCATTATTTCGCAGATCAAGGCGAAATCGGGCACAATCATGGCGCAGGGACGAAAAAGTGTCTTCAGATTCTCGGGCAGCTCAGTGCGTCCAGCATAGCCGGGATTGAGTGTGATAAATATGCCCACCGATGGCACCAGCGCAATGGTTTCGCCCATAAAGGTGAAGTGTGATTTGTGCATCTTTAAGAAAAGGGAGAGTTGCACACAGTAGGCGATGGAAAGAGTCAGAGAAGAAAAAGAACTCACTTTGATGGCCTCCTGTATTGTCTTCACCTGCACAGCCACCACGGACAGCACCTCGACTGCAATGCGATTGAACTCGTCAAAACAGCCCCAGGCGCCCGTCTGTGCCAGACCTTTGTAGATGTTGCCGCACGACTTGTAGTCCATCTGCTCGGAACAGTTGAAGACATACACCATGACGCCCAAGGCGCGACCCAAATCTTTGGTAGTCTCCGTTTTGCCAGTGCCTGCAGGGCCGGCAGGTGCGCCGCCCATCACCAGGTGCAAGGACTAACAGCAAATGAGAAAACGAAACAGTAAATAGATAAAGTGAGCAGGAAGTTGCCAAACTGAGTTTGCATTTTTGCAGGAATGCGTTCATAAATTATGCAGTGAGATTTTTCCATATTTTTGCTGGTCACTGTTGCATTTGAATGCGTTTGTAATTTGTGTGCGCCCCTACAAGTATGCAGCATTGGTGTCAAGTACGCATGGGCGCTGATGCGGCTGAATGCATTCGACGCTTTTTGGGTTCTATGTCCTTGAGACGTTGCATTGTCGACAGGCAACACATCGTGGTGCGAATGAATTTGCAAGCGAAATGTGGCCAGTTGGGGGCTGTGTGCGTTATGGCATTTTAATATTTTTCCATTTTTAATTTTAATTTTAATTATGCGTAACGCTTACAATTAAGATTTTTACAGCCGCTCATCAACTTCGTGGGGCGTCACTAATGGCTGACTATTGCAGCAACGTTAATGGCGAGACAATTTTTTAATTATTCGAAATTCGAAAATAAAATACCAAGCGACAAGGCGCCCATTCATGCATACACAAACAAATGCGCACACTTAGGCAAATATTGAGGAACGCATACACGTATACACGAATGCCTATGTGTGCGCGCGAGGATGTGTGGTTGTTTGCGTGATTTAGGGAAATTCAATTAATTTAATGGAAAATCGTCTTAGCGGATGCGCTGGAATTGCCTAAGCGCGTCAGCTGAGCATGAGTGGCGGCAATGGAAGTTGTTAGCTCGGCGCTGGTAGATATTTGAAGGTGCTGAAAGCACAAACACGATGTGCAGAGCTGAGTTGTCGCTAGTGAAGCGCGAGTAATTTAAATTGCAAGCATTATTGAGTGGAGCATTTTTTTGAGCGTGCAAATTCTCAGCTTGCGAAGTGGGTTGCGATTTGTGTTGCTTATTTGTCAGTTAATTTCATTTGGGACTTTGTAATCATTGTTAACATCGACGACAACGTAAGCAATTTCTTGGCATAAATTAATGAGCCTAAGTTGCTGTCTTTGAATTAAAAAAAAATTAGCATTGGTTGTGTCACCTGCGTCAGTGTAATGTAGCAACGATCGGTCAGCGGTGTGATCACCAAACGTGAGGTGTTGCCCAAGTATTCGTAGGCATAGCGAAACTCCGCATCGCATATGTTGGCAAAGCAATCCTCATCCGTCTCGACCGGACGCCGTTCCACTTCCAGCGCTGCGTCGTCCCAACGATGCCGCAGCTGGCTTTGCCACTGAAACGCCAACGAGCTATCGACCTTGGCGTGTATGATCTTACCGACCACGTCGCGCGAGTGCACATCGATTGTACATATGGTCATGATCTTTTGACGATCGCCAGCCGAGAGCTCGCCGAGCAGCAGATTGATCAAAGCGTTCAGCTGCGAGATCTGCCGCTTGTGCAGATCCTTCATGGCGGCCTCGTAGCCCTCCTCGATCCAGGCAAAGGCGCGATGCACGTCGGCAGTCCAGCCGATCTGACTGCAGCATAGCGACACCTGCGCGGGCCAATCGTGCAGCCACTGTTCGCGCGTCTTATCGCCGTAGGCGTGCAGAGCGCGGCGAAAGAGTTCGTGCAGCGTGCAGCGCATTTGGGTGATGACCGCGTTGAGCCACAGCTCCACGCGGCCGGCGCATTCAATGCCATTGGAGACGTCAGCGCCAGTGAAGCGTACGTATTCGTCATTCTCCTTGGAGTGCATTCCAATGGCGCGTCGTGCAGCACAGTCATCGCTCGCCTCGTACTCCAGCCGCAGTATCGAATCGAAGAGTTTTATCAGATGCCGATCAATGATTTGCGGCCGGTTGCCATTCGACAGAATGTCCAGCAGGTCAACCGAGGAGATGAAGTAAAAACGCGGAAAGGCCAAACGCTTTGTCTCCAGATAGTCGTTCAAGGCCTTTTCACAAACGAGCAGCCGCTGTTGCAGCTCGCTTAGAACAGCGAAGACATGTTCGTGTTGCAGCACCACCTGCATCACGTTGCCCACTTGAATCATTTCCTCAAGCAGTTGGGTGAACTCGAAATCGATGGCCTCGAAGCGCTCCGAGTCGGCGGGCAGTTGGGCGCGTATGTCCGCTGTACCTATGAAAATTGCCTCCAGATAGATCCACTTGCGTTGCACATCAAACCAGCTGGCAATCAGGGTATCGATGCCGCTGAGTACACGCTGCCAGTGGCCGAGCTTGTCCAGCAGGTACTCGATGTGCTTGGAGGTGGCAATGTTCTGCAGCTGCAGCAGGTTGTCGTCGAGCGTTTCGATGAGCTCTTCGGACACTTTGAGCAGCCGTATGTGGGAGCGTTGCTGATGCTGCTCGGTTTCGAAGCGCATCTGCGACCAGGTGACCTTAATTTCGTCTAGTATTTTGGTGACGGTCAGCTCTTTGATGGCGCGATCCACTGTGTTTTTGATGTCTTCCTCGTGAAGGTGCAGCTGCAGGCTGAGCAGTTGATGGAGTGTGGTGTTGACGTTGCATTGAAAGGACAGCTGAAAATTCGAATAAGACTAAAAGGATTATCTTCAACTTCAAGAGTTTGGTTATTTCTCAAAAAAGATACTGTAAATAAAATACAAACATAAAGAGAATACAAATAAAAAAAGAAACGCAAACCAATTCAAATTTACGCTGCAACAAAAGAAATGAGATTATTTAGTTTTCAAGACTTTTCAGAATTTTGCACAATCAAGCAAAGTCCTTACTACGCAATCTGGCACACTGATTGCATTGTTACTGGGTGATTGGTAATTGACGAATATCAACGCTCATTGAATTCAAATTACTGCAATTTCAAGCTGACAATTGCATTACAACATTTCCGAATATAAATTTTCAGAAGATTTTGCCTTCAGTTAGCACATACTCGAACGGCCATTTCTAATAAGCCACAAATGAATTTTCAATTGGCACAACTGCAGCTGGAACTTGCCAACAATAAATTTCCCCTCAGTTCAGTTTAGATTAATTTAGTTCAGTTCAGTCCAGTCCTGTTCAGTCCGGCAGCAGCACTTTGCCAAATAATGAAGTAATTTAGTTTCACCGAAAAGTGGGCACAACTCTTAAAGCAACGCAACACACAAATGCAAACACAAATACACTAATACACACAAATTAACTGGCAAACACGAATGCTCCGGCATTCGCTTGTCGCCTCCTTGTGTGCTAAAATAATTTTAAAGGACAAGAACAATAAATTTATTGAAATAAGCGAAAGTTGCGAACCACACGTTTGGCTGTTAGTTGTTGTTATTATATTTTAGGTTAGGTAGATGCTATGCGTATTTATGTGTATGTGTATGTGTGGGTGCTCTAAGAGCTCCGATTTTAATCAATGTTACTAGTATGCGTATGTGTGCTGTTTGTTGTTTATTGTTGTTATATGCGGATAGTTGAAACTTTGCTGGTTGCATCATTGTCTTGCTGTAGTTGTTGTTGTTATTATTGCATTATCGCCGCCAGCATTATTGCTATTTATCAATGTCGTTCGCTTGGCTTATTGGTGAGCAGCAAACAAAGGTCCAACAGCTCTAAAAGCAGCCACAATACCATACAATGCCATCAATGCATGCGAAGTAGATTACATTTTCCTTATTCAAGGAAGACAGGGTGCTTTGACTATGTCATCTTAAAAAAATTATAAATTAATTAACTACAGTGTAGGTAACAGTGGCGCACGCAGGAGTTTGTTTGGCGGGGAGGGGAGGTTTTGTGTAACTTTGTAGAGAATTTTGCAATAGAATAAAATTGAGATGTGTTAATCTACAGACTGAGATCCAAAGCATGTATATTTTGCCTACCTGACATATTTTAGTCGAAGTTATATCGAAGTTCAAAATAAAAAATTTAGTTAAAAGGAGACAACTTTTCTCTATCATTTGATACACATATCTTCATCATGGCACAACTGAAAATATTTAAAAGAATACCAGGTACAGTCTGTCCAGTAGAAGCGTGATCGACCAAATTGTCACTTAGAGTACCGATATCAAAAAAACTTGAATGCACCTAAGTAGCCTCATAATTTTTGTAATACGCATTGCAAAAATTGTCAGTCTCGTGAAACAATTACAAAGTGCACGGTGTTTTAACAAAATGAGTTCCGCATGAGAGAAGCGACTTGAAGCCGTATTCCTTTGTCTACACCCTAGAGGGCCGTAAATGTCACGTTTAGCTGCAGCAAAATATATGAAGAAGTCGACGTCATTCGTAACGAGGTGGACGAATTGGTATATGGAAGCAAAAAATTTCGACGATTTGGCTGGGTGGGGCCTCCCCAAGACCTCCCCAAAACAGGACAAGAAGATCATTGATTTGTTTGCGACGAAGCCGGGCTTATCGTTGAGTAAAGCTAAAGCAGTTTTAGAGAAAAGTGATGTTCAAATATCAAAAGAGACGGTTCGAGGACATTTAAGAACTAACGACGTTAAATACCGGAACTCTTTAAAAAAAACTATTGCTCTCATCATCACACGTTCAAAAACGGCTAGCCTGAGCTTATGCCAATTCAGATCGGAATTGGAATAATGTAATATTCACGGATGAATCCTAATTCTGGGCAATTAGTAGCATAAATCGATCTTGGTGTGCCGCCATCAACCGATTGCTTTAACTGTTAAAGACCCAACTGTTAAAGGTCCATGTTTGGGGCTGCTTCTCAGAAAAAGGATATGGGCGACTTTTCGTTATTAACACCAACTTGAACGCGGTTTTGATGAACAACATTTATGAAAAAGCTTTATTACTATCTGCTGCGAAGATGTTCGGGAGAAGAGGACTCTCTTGGATTATACAAGAAGACAACGACCACAAACATCGCAGCCGAATGTGTGCTGAGTGAAAACAGCGAAATGAGGTGGAAGTGTTAGATTGGCCCTCACAATCGCCTGATGCCAACCCGATAGAAAATGGGTGGGGAATAGTAAAGCAGAAACTCAGAGGAAAAACTATATGAGCAGCAAAACAGTTATCGAGACAAATTTTGCTGATTTGGAGTCGATTGCCTCGGAAACTTGCTCAGAACTTAGCGCAAAGAATGGGTCGCAGGTTTCATGGCATAATAGCGAATGGCGGTGACTATACCTGTTATTAAAAATATTGCGTACAATAAATATTATAAACGCATAAAATGCAGTTTTTTTGAAACGAATCGGATAAACAGTTGCGAAGTTACGATGGTCACGCTTCTACTGGACAGACTGTATATCAGTATGAAGTGAGCCTCAAGATACAGATGTCTCGATAGGGAATATTTGTTGTGAACGAGCCTTAATTTTTTTTTGTTTTGTTGCTATGACATCTGTCTGTTAGTATACATCAAGTCATTGAACAAACAACATCATATTTTTTCATCGTGTTAAAAATGTCGAATTTTGTACCAGATAGTGATGATTTGCGGGAAGCATTAATTTTTTGTTTTCATTTGAAGAAAAGTGCTGCAGAGTCACATCGAATGCTTGTCGAGGCATATGGTGATCATGCTCTATCAAGAGCTACATGCAAAAGATGGTTTCAACAGTTCATAAATAATGATTTTGATGTGAGAAATGAAAAACGTGGAAGATCACCAAAAAAGTTTGAAGACGCCGAATTGCAAACGATATTGGATAAAGATGACACTTTGAGTCAAAAGCAAATGGCAGAAATGTTAAAGTTGCACAAGCAACAATTTCTGTTCGTTTAAAAGCTATGGGAAAGATCCAAAAGTGTGGAAAATGGGTGTCACATGAATTGAATGAAAGGCAGATGGAGAACCGAAAAAACACTTGTGAAATTTTGCTTCAAAGACACGAAAGAAAATCAATTTTGCATCGAATTGTTACTGGCGATGAAAAATTGATCTATTTTAAGAATCCTGGGTTAATCCGGGACAACCTTCAACATCGACTGCAAAACCAGATCGATGCGGCAAGAAGACAATGCTGTGTCTTTGATGGGACCAGAGTGGCGTGGTGTATTACGAGTTGTTAAAACATGGCGAAACCGTTAATACTGATCGCTACCGACAACAAAAGATCAATTTGAACCATGCATTGACCGAAAAACGACCAGAATGGGCCAGAAGACACGGCAAGTCAAGGTGCTCCATGACAATGCACCTGCACACAAAGCAAGACCGGTTCAGGATACAATCAAAGCACTTGGCTGGGAGCTGCTACCAAAATCGCCGTGTTCACCAGACTTGGCTCCTTCCGACTATCATTTGTTTTCATCGATGGGACACGCATTGGCTGAGCAGCACTTCGATTCCAATGAGGAAGTCGAAAATTGGGTGTCTGATTGGTTTGCTTCAAAAGGCAAATAATTCTATTGGCGCGGTGTCACAAATTGCCTGAAAGATGGACAAAATGTGTGGCTAGCAATGGCCAATACTTTGAATAAAATGTTTTTTACTTTCCCATCAAAAATTTGTGTTTTATTTTCGCAAAAAAAGGCTCACTTCATACTGATATACCTGGTATATTTCATCTTAGATTTTAAAACATAAGGAGATAATTTAGTTTATCTATGAAAAGAAACATTCGAATATATATGATTTTTGAGAATAATCACAAATTTACTTTTTACAACCTTCACCGTCAGTAATGTCTCCAAATCTCATCTAATTTGGACAATCTGTATATCTCTGGAAAGACAAAGGTATTATCTCCTGACCGACGGACAGCTTGTGTTAGTCAGATGATTCGTTTACGAGAGATGTGCTCATAACTGAAACAACAGGGAAAAATTGGTTTTTCGAAGATTTTTCGAAAAAGCTTTTTACAAACATTTTGTATCTTCAGTTTCGTGTTCAGCGACCCAAAGTTAGTTTAGAAAAAAATATTATTTTTAGGCGCTTTTGTTTGTGTCGAGTAGTGTTATTGATGATTGAATACATATGCGAGGGTTATAAATTAAAGATACTTTGGGGGGTTTAAACCCCCAAAAACCCTCTCTGTGTGTGCCACTGATATGTAACATATAACAGACTTGACAGTTCGATGAAGGTTCAAAGTTGAGCTTAAATAATTGAAAAGAATAGACATCGCGCACGCACTACAAAAGTGACACAACTCAAAATTTGTAATTTTCGGGTTTATGTGTTAATACTGTGCAAAATGCATCAATCTACCAATAAGCAAAGCTCAGTATATTTTGTTGTTGTTAACTTCTACCAAAATACAGTTAGGTCTCTCTTCATGTCGAGAAGTTTGATGCTATTTGATCGCTGCAGTTCAATGCAAAAGAGTCCTAACTCAAATTGTGTCACTTTTAAATTTTTTATTTTATTTTTATTATTTTATTTTAATTTTAATTTTTTAAATTAATTATGAATTTTCAAAATTTTTCTTTCAACTTTTTAACTGTCATTTACAATTATTAAATTCAGAAAAAGTGGCATAACTGGAAATAGTTGCGTAATTATTGAATTAAAATATCATCAAAACAGTCACAACTCAAAATTTTGGATTTTCTAGTGTAAAATAAAAAAATAACATTCTTGCAACTTATCAAAAAGCATAATCTGTAAGGATTTTCTACTGAACGCTCTATTCGTTATTAAAAAAAAGTGTTTATTTAGCTCAAAAACAGTTTTTTGCGTTTCCTGAAAAATCACAAATTTTGAGTCGTGTCACTTTTGTAGTGCGTGTGCGACATGTCTTAAAACTAGCGCCAAGTAAGCCCAGGATTTTTTGGAACCAAGCCAAAAAAGGGACACCCTGTATGTTTCCATAGCAGTTGCATAGCACATGGCATCACTTATATTATATGCAACAACAATAAGATGGCAACAGATAAATCGTGCTAATGCCTTATTGTTGTTGTTATTTCAGTTGGTTTTGCGCACAAGATTCACCAAAATTACTGAAATAGCGATACACATTAAAATGTCCACTCACATGGTTCACATACAACAACAATAGCACACAAATGAGCAACAACCATTGTAAGTGTTCTAAAGCTGAACATTTGTGCCTGGTTGGCAAATTTTCCTATAATTGAAAATGTAATTTTAACTTGTCAATTATTGGTTAATATATGAGCTTAGCTCCAGCTGAGCGTCGGCCAGAGCTGCAGCCAAGTGTATTTATTTGCATGTGTGCATACGTTTGGCACTTAAGTAAAGGTTATGTTTTAAATACTTAAGCACACACAAGTACATGTGTAAGTATGTATGTAAATATAGAAGTTTATGCTCGGCAGCATAACAATAACAATTCACATACAAACATGGTCATCAAATTTCCAAAATAGTGCATATTTTGTTGTAGTGGCGCTTGAAGCAACTTGAAATAAACATAACGATTTTTGTGTCTCTCTCTCGTTTACGCTTCTGCATTGTCAAAATGCACAATGATTGTGAACTTACATACGCAGCAACATTACATTTCGTTTGGCGACGCACATGCGACAAATTTACGGCTGACAAATGCCGATGAATCTATTGAGTTGACTTCTTCAAAATCTATAATAAACAAAATACAGTGGTATGAGCGGCATATGTGCTCACACAAATATAAATTCAAATGCACTTGTAGATATCTCTGTGTGTGTGTCTGCGACCAATTCAGTGGTTATCTTTGGCAATGGCCAGAAACAAAAGTTGCTTTAGATTTTAATTAAATTAGATTGGAAATATGCACAATTGCGGACAGCTCACACAGCTGAGTACGCAAACAAATGAACATATTTCATGGATGAGCTTGAAGTTGCTTGACGCCATAAAGTTGCTCACTTTGCCTGCTTCACTGTCCGACAGCTCACATACTGCTTGCATGAATTTATATATTCTTAAAAAAATTATGAGACTTAACTTTTATGCAAATCACCCAGTGTGTGCGTGTGTGTTGCTGTCCAAGCGAATAAATTGTATGAAATTGGAATGCATGTGTATCATGGCGTATGAGTGTTATTAATTGTTTATTAGAACTGTGCATGCATGCAGACTCATTAAAATTTTATGAAATGCACAAAGTCCTCACTAAGTGATGTTTATTTGCAAATATTGCATTGTAAATATTTTATTTATTTCGCTATGCATAAATGTTAGAACCGGTGAGTGCTAATGTTTAAATATGCTTTATTGATGTTGGTATTTATTTGCATGGCGGCAATTACTTTTGGTTTCGTTTGAAAGAATTGGTCAGTCAATTGAATTATGTTTGTTTAGCTATTATTGATATAGCATATGAAAAGCATTTGCTTAGTTGTAATTGGTTTCCAAAACACATTTGTTAAAACAAAACAGGATTTTACTTGGTGTGAGTATTTGCAAATTTATAAACCTTCAAATAAGTATTTTTTTAATTTAATACTTTTTATATTAAGCACAGCCAGAGCATGTTTTAGGTTACACAGTCGTGTCTGGGTATACTGAACCCCCTATATAGTGAACACCTCGATATAGTGAACACCCAAATTTTGACATCGAGCCTCTAAATATACAAACAAAATTTTGAAAGCAATTTCAAGCAAAAAACAAAAAGTGTATTTTGAGCAAATAAAACGAGTTTTTGAATAAAAATTTTGACCTTGATATAGTGAACAACCTCAATACAGCGAACAGGTCTTGCAATAATTAGTTCTCTATATCCAGACACCACTGCACTTTGATTTTGCCATGAATGTCTGTGTAATGGAATATTGGAACTTAACCTTTTTGACCCCAAAGTTGAGCAACTTGAGAGCAACATCACCCCTTTGTCATCTTACAGCAAAAGTTACCATTGATTTATGGGTTTAATTTAAGTATAATAAATAAATAAATAAATAAATAAATAAATTACAAAAATTTTGCTGTTATTCCCGAAATAATTTGCAATAATTTGCAGCGATATCAGGGAAAGTTTGTGTTCTAATTGAAGTCTACGAATTGGGCGCATTTGATCAAATCCCTGTTTCTTTAATAATGGTTAAAGAAAATCAAAAAGGGATAATTTTGTATTTTTCCATAAATATAAAATAATTTTTCTGTAATTAAAAAATATTTATAAAAAATGTATTTAACCCTTTCGCTATTTTGTTGTCATATGACACATGCTACTTTGTGGACGTCTGCATCGTCTATGGTTGCAAGAATACATTTGTTTGTTCATCCTTAGAATAGTTTGAAGTTTTACGAAAAATAAGAAATTAAGAAACTGTATATTTAAGTTTAAAAAAGATAAGAATACACGTTTTTTTAATGGTATATCTTGACATAGTAAAGGAAGAAGAAGCAGAAAAATTAGACAACTGTTTTAATTTGACGACTTCTTTCAATTTAGATACTTTTTTTTCTAATTTTGACTGAAGTAAATGAAGAAATATTCAAATTTTCGTTATGCGTAAAAAGTTTTATGTTTAAGTAATTATTTCAGCCACAACGATGTGGTTGCTCTCATAGAAAAACACTCTAAAATACAGGGTCCGAGTATAAAAATTTAAAAATTTCTTATCGAATGTTGCTAATATAATCACATAGAAGTGTAAAACGTAAAATTTAAAATTTTAACTTTCCCCAGTAAAAACCTGTAGCGAAAGGGTTAACCCATTTTAAGCTAAAATTGTTCAAAAGTAAATTTGCTCTAGAACTCTAACAAAGAGTCAAGAGTGAAACACATCTATTTCATGATTTAAATACCAAAAAGTAGTATCGAGACAGATGTTAAAATTCGGGTCGAAAGGGTTAAAATATCTAGTTTTTTGTTTTATTTTTATTATTTAGTCTGAAATACTGAAAGTTCAACTCACCAAGTATTCCACATTAAATTTGTGTGCCAACTGGCAGCCATAGTAAGCCGAACAAACAGTGCAATGCATGAAAAAGGAGAGCCAAAAGAACAGTGTTAGAAAATATAAATATTAATAGAATATTGTATGAAGATCAAATCAGTTGAATGCTCTCCAATCAAATCGTTTGCATTCTTTTGGTTCCATGATTCCCATACATCAAACGGGTAGGAAGCAGAAGAAGAAAGTGGCAGAGCATTGTGGCATTTCGGTCTTTATTGATTTCTCTGATTCGCCTTTGTGTCAGCAGCAGCTGCCGTTGCCGCTGTCTGCTGCAGTTGCATGCATCGCTTAATAAATGTCAAAAACAACAGCGCCAATGCATTAAGATATCAAACGTCAAATTGACAATTGTGGCATGTGGCAAAGCCAAAACTGACAGCAACAGCAACATCAACGCGTTCAACCCAGCGAGTCAAAGCTGAAGTGCTGCAGCGCGCGCATGTTGCATGCCACACAACCAACCGCAAATGGAATTTCAATTTCGGTTTGTATTTGAATTTGGTTTGAATGGTGACTTGAATGCCGCATGATGGCTGCCATTGTTTCAGCAATGTGCCAAGGCAGCCAGCTGCAACCGAGACAAAAGCAAACAGCGCCAACCAGCAACACTTATGGACAGTGAAACGGCGCGTGGAATCGAATTTTCCATCGTCACGCTCTTCATTTCTTTCTGCTCAAAGCATTTCTTTGGCTATTTGAGCTGCTCCGAAAACTCACCTTTGTCAGTTGCATCAGCTCCAACCAGTGTCGTTCGGTAATTGCCGGATTTTGCAGCTCAGTAATTGCGCGCAGCGACGCCACCAAATCCTTAAGCACGCCCACAATGTGCTGGTATGGCGCCCAGTCGCGTATGCATTTGTCGAGCGTACGCAAATCGCGCGTGAACTTCTTGCACTCGCTCTCCAGCTCGTCGGTGTCGATGCTGTGCCACGGCGTCGCATGCCATTCCACGATGCAGGACTCGATGATGCGCACATAGTCCCACAGTTGCTGTGCACGGCAGCCGATTAGTGTGAATCGAATATTTTACGCCGGCAATTGCTCACCTTGATGCGTTTCACTTCGGCAGCGCATAGCTGCAGTGTTGTTGCATCGGGCGCCTCGATATCGAGCAGCTGTGCGTAGTGTACGTGTCGTCGATGCAGGGCGGCAAAGTGATCCAACTGCTCAGAGACCTCATCGCACAGCTCGTAGACTTGTGGGCAGGGCACACGAAAAAACTGGCAAAGAAATGGAATGCAGTGAAACAAAATTGAGGTATTTAAGTATTTTAGGGATAAAGTGAAAATTTTTGACCGAAGCCAAAGCCAATGTTTTGGTCGAATGCGATGAAACCAAATTGAGGTATTTAAGTATTTGAGGGATAAAGTTGAGAGGCAGTGACCGAACGAAGCAAAATTTTTGACCGTAGCCGATGTTTTGGTCGCATAAGGGTCGACTGAACGTTACATGGTCAAAGTGGATGCTGATTATTGGAAGAACTTAACCCTTTCGACCCCGAATTTCACGCCTCTTTGTTAGAGTTCTAGAACTAGTTTACTTCTGAACAATTTGAGCTTAAAACGGATTAAATAAATTTTGTACCAATATATTTTAGTTACAGAAACATGACTTAATATTTATGGAAAAATACAAAATTATCACTTTTTGATTTTATTTAACCATTATTAGAGATACAGGGTTTAAGCCGAACGCCCAACGCCCAACGCCGAACGCCCAATTCGTAGACTTCAATTAGAACACAAGCTTTCCCTGATATCGCTGGAAATGATTGAAAATTATTTTGGGAATAACAGTAAAATTTTTGTAATTTGCTTTAAATTCACTTCTAAAAATATTAATTTGTTGTTGCTCACTTAAATTAAATCCATAAATCAATCGTAGCGTTTGCTATCAAATGACAAATAGGTGAAGTTGCTCTCAGGCAACTTTGGAGTCGAAAGGGTTGAAGATTTTTAATCTAATTCAAAACAAATGAATAATGTGAACTAAGCACAAAAGGAGAACGTAGAAATAAAGCAGACATTTTAAGCAATAAAACTCATATTCACTGTTGCGAAAAACGTTCTACTAGGATTTAATATTAAACGAAAAATTGCAGTAATTCTTCCTACGTATTAAATTTACCGCCATTTGCGCGAATTGTTTCGCGTAAGTCTGCAGATGACAGCTGAAGATGGCAATGCGTGCTGCCACACGTTGCTGCTGAAAGCACTTTGTGTCCTGCAGTGCCTCTGCGCGAGCGGCGGCCACGTCCTTGAGGTGTTTCCACAGCAGCGGCAAGTGGTCGATATCGCGCAGTAGCTGCACGTCGAACTCGACATTGTACGCTCGCAGCAGCGCAATGATGTCCTTGAGCGGTTTGAAGATGTTATCGGCGTAGGCGGCGCGTTTGCGTATTTGCGCCATGATGGCGAGCACACGCAGCAGCCGCCGGAAGTGCTGCTGGTCAAGGGGCAGCTGTAGTACGGTGTGGCTGCGGCTGATGAATGCGGTGAGCTCCTGCAAACGAGTGACAACAATAGTCAGTTGATTTGAACAAATAAACGCCAACAACTTACGCTCAGCGTACGCTCCACGTAGCGCAGCAGCCAGCGCTTGTGCAGGTGCGCCCACTTGCAGGCGTAGTTGAGCAGCGCATACTTGAGCGGATTGGCATCGAGCGAAAGCCAACCGTGGACGCAGTGACGGCCCGCGACCTGTTCGATTTCCTCGTGCAGCTCGTTGTAGCGATCGATCTGCGGGGAGGGGCAGACCATCAGAGCATAATCACAGCGAAAAGCAAAAGCCGTCAATGTCAAAATTTGACTTTTGTTTAATGTTTTTCGGTCGTCGGTCGCGTTGCTGCGCTGCGGCTGCTGCTGGTGGCTGCAAATCGCTGCGCAACAGTTTGCGGCACGCAGCCTAATGAATTTTGACAGCGCACAAATTGACGCAAACATTTGACAGGCAACAGCGGTCAAAGGTCGCATTAATGCTGACAAAAGCTGGAGAAGCGGCACGTGCGTCGAAGCGAGAACAGGCGATTTGCTGCATGTGGCAGGTGTATTTGACGCTGTCAAATGTCGCCATGTGGGGCGCGACAAATCAATTACTGACTACGTATTGCATACATTTTTAACAGTAAAATCAAGCATAATAAAATCACCAACATGCACAAAGCCTTTGGTGTGACGCATGTGCGCACCATGGTCGCTTTTGTATTTGCACATTCGTTTATGGATTTGGATTTTAGTTGTGAAGGCAAAGCCAATCAGCAATGAAATGCGAACTGGTGGACGACTGCGGTCACGGACGGGCATAGTGACACAGCTGCATGGGTCATTCGGCCGAGCAATGCTGGCGAACGTTGCGGCTTTCAGTGATGAAATCTTAATTTGGGCATTTTAATTTAATGCACATGAAGCGTATAAATTGTGCACAAACACACACACACACACAAACATACAAATACATAGCTTAGAGTGCACACGCAATAATTCTTGTCTAACGCCTAAATATAGGCAAACAAATGCGAATTTTCTAATTTCCCCGAGTGCGCCTCTATACATACTCGTATATCAATTGTGTGTGTGTGTGTGTGTGCCTATGTGTACGTGTGTGCGTGTATACGGGCACTGCTGGCCATGGCTGTTGGTGTGGCTAAGCAAAGTTAATTTGGCCGTTTGGCGGCCTCATACCGCCCCTCAAGAAATCGCTTCATAGCATTGAGCGGGTAGTGGATGGAGAAGCGGGCAGCGTAGCATATGAGAAAATTTCACACATTATGAGCAGCTGAGCCCTTGCCAATTGTGCGCCATAAATAAAAATATGCAATGTGGTTCGCTTAGAAGCTCAGCCTCTCGGTTTCTCCATCGACCACTTTGCCAATCCTTTTCTTTTGTTTTTGGTCGCTGCAATATGGTTTTTTGTATAAAGATTCGCTTATTTGTATACATTTGTACATACAAACAGTGCTGTGCGCTGTAACAGCGGCGACCTTTGCTGTAGAAATTCCCTTTGCAAATTGGAACACGTTTGTGTATCATAATTTATGCCATTTATTTATTTATTTTTTGTCTGCTGCCAGTGACTGTTTGGGCGCGAAAATGTGAAAAATTTTGGCAAGAAAATTAATGTAATGGATGGAAAGCCACAGCAGGCACTGAACTGAAGTTGAATCAGCGACGAAACGTAAAAATATTTGTGTAGTATGAGTGTCTAACTTTTATTTTCTTAATGCATTTTTAAACCGATTTGGCTTTAATAAAATAAAAATAATAAAAATTGAATTATATTGAACCTGAATAGAAAACTTTTGGAGGAGAATAAGCTAAATATGAGACTGAATATATAAAAGTTCTGGAGAACTGACCCAGGCATTTTAATCTCGGCGTTTCTTCACAGATTTTACTCGATCCATTACTTGAGTTGATAAATTGAAGTCTACTGAAGCGATTTAATTTAAATTTCAAAATCTAAATCTAAACATAGATTTGCTAAATTTGTAGCCGAACATTAATCATTTCTCTCAGACATATTTTAATCCAATTTTATTTTCGAAGGAAAAATGCCCGGAATACTACCGTAATTTGTCTGCCACATTTTCCCATCATAATTACAAATGAAATTTTTGCCAGCGGTTTGTCGTAATCACTCACTCATGGACGAAAGCAGGGTAAATAATGCTGGCTTCCGTTCATTGGGTGAAATATGCTTCAATTTCTTGTTGCTCCTTCAAGCGCACCAACACAGAGTTACTGGCTTAAAGCGCACACATACGCCTAAGGATGCTGCACGAATCTTAGCCCTTCGGAAATCCTCTGACCACGCACCACTACGCACTCGGGCAGTGGCAGCAAGTGGTTGCAGCCGGAGCAATGGCGGTTAAAAGGGGCAACCGACTGGCTTGCCTTCTTTAGATGTGCAGCATTTATCAAATGTTATTGGTCCCGTGAGCGCAACCAAGCGAATTGCGGTCTCATATGTCTTCTCTGCATCCGCCCATGCAGTGAGTGTGTGCGCCATTACCATATGTTGCTGGCCGTAGTGGTCGCAAATAAGATGATTGACCACATAATCGCCGGAGCAATTGCTCTGTGCAAGCCTGCGCCAGCGTTAAAGGGGTCACTGGAGCAAGTGTTGTGACAAGCAACGAAGGCTTGAGAAATGTCCTTTAACCAGTGGCAATTTTTATTCGTTAAGCAAGCTTT
Organism: Melieria omissa; assembly: GCA_963971225.1. Taxonomy (NCBI): domain Eukaryota; kingdom Metazoa; phylum Arthropoda; class Insecta; order Diptera; family Ulidiidae; genus Melieria; species Melieria omissa. The sequence goes on along the minus strand of OZ020267.1, from coordinate 22,212,384 downwards.
GCCAAAGAGTTTGTGCTTCCACAAATGTGTTGTGTTCATCTCCAAAAGTGATCTCGCTCTACCGAAATGAATTAGCGGCAAATAATTGAGTTAAATTGCAATTAAAGTTTGCTCAAACTTTGTGCACATCTACCACAACCTCAGCCCGAATAGCACAGCCACAGCCACTCGCCCACAAATGCACAGCCATGCATGCTGCTTCTATGCCATGCTTACCTGTTTTTTGAACGCCTCCAGGATGGCGTAACCTTTGCCGACAGTTGCGCCAGTTTTGCACGCCACCTGCAAACTGTCGCGCAGCACATCTTCCTGTCGCTGCGACCACAAGTAGGCGTATGCGTTGAATTTGGTGGCGTAGCGTTCGGCGGCGTGCATTGTTGCCGCCAGTGCGTGCCGTATGCCAGCGTTCAGCTGCTGCAGCTCGTCAACGTCTGTGAAGGCAGAGAGTGAATTTTGTCGGAGAAATTACTTTCGCATGCATAAAAACACTGTGGCGTAGCTAAAATTGTAATAGCAGCCGGCACAGGTCGGGGTAGTGCGCGGCCGAAAGAATGTAACGAAAACAATTTTGCACCTTTTACGCTCGGGCGGGCGTCAGTTGCGGCCGCGGCAGCGGAAGCGGCCCTGTCTGCTGTGCGACAGCGACCCATTTTCGCGACGAACAGCTGCAGCTGCACACGTTTTAGCGCTGCCAGTTCATGCTTCGCCGGTGACGACGATGGCGACGACGTCTGCTTCACCACCTGCGTCAACTGCTTCGCTTCATTCTGCACCGCTTCATCTTGCTCAGTGTCGCTGCCTTGTTCGTTTCCCTCGTTTTCGTGCTCCTTTTCGTCCTCGGCGTCCTCGGCGTCCTCCTCGTCAGCCTCAGACAGCGCATTGTCATCAACAATTCGTGGCATGCAGTCGCATGTCTGGTTGATGTCTTGCAGCAGCTGCTCGACAATTTGCTGAAAATTGTTTTCCGCGTTGGCGTTGAACGGCGGCACGAAACGTATTTCCGTTGCACTCGCGTCCTCTGTCGTTACCAGCTCTAATTTCACCTCAAAAAGCGGCATTGCGGTTGTTGTTGGCGGCGTTGGTGTTGATGCTGCTGTTATTGTTACTATTGGTGTTGGTGTTGGCGTTGTGGGCGCATGCGGTTGGTGTTGTTGTTGTTGCTTGCCTACGTCTTGTTGATTATGCGGTGCATTTATCGCCTCTTTAATTATTATTGTTGTTGTTGTTGTTGTTGTTGTTGTTGATATTGTTGTCTTCACGGCGGCATCTGTTGTTGCTGCTGTTGTCGCTGTCGCTCTTGTCATTTCGTTGTGTAAATACTGCAAACTGTTAAACCCGCGTGCGACGGGGCGTATGAGTGATGTGAAAATTAAATTGAGTGTGCGTGCTGAGCGCGAGCGCGAGTTGCACGCCAAATAAACGGCAAAAGCGTGCTGCACCTGACTGACTGACGTATGAGGTGCACAGTCGCGGGTGCAGGAATGATGATGTAGGAATTCGTTCATTTAAGATGATATCCCGATGGGTGGTGCAGAAATATGCTGCAAGTAGTTCGTGATGATGTTGTCGGTGGCTCGAATGTTAATGACGCTGATGCTAATGTTGGTGATGATTGCGATAAGCATGCAAGTGAAGTTGCGAGCATGATGATGTTGAAGACGAAAGTAATGAGACATACATGTATGTATTTATGTGAAGCTTGTGATGTCAATGAAAAAAGCGATGAAGATAATTGTTGCTTTGGTGAAGTTGCTGAAGATTAAAACGCACTTTACATTAAGTGCGTATAAGCAGGGCTTTGAAAAAGATTTCAAATACATATAAACATGTGATGTACTGTTCTGGCGTGATATATCCGCCGGTATCTGATAAGTAAGTAGCTGATTTTCATGCACTCAAAAATGAAAATATCATCTAAAATTTGAAAAATAATAAATAAAAAATTCCGAAAAAGAATTTATTATAAATTTGAACACAAGAAAGCAATACGAATAGAAAATAACAATTGAACAAACATTAAAAATTGGAATTCACATTAAACGCATTCGAATTACTGCGTTTAGAAAGTAAAAAAAGATACAAAAGATATTTTAAAAATAGCATTTTAAGAAATGATCTACTTTTTATGTATCTAAATTTGAAAAAAAAATGGTCAATAACAACAACAACAAAGAACAAATAATGTTGCACAAGTTACTCAACACAACAGAGTGACTTAAAAAATTTGCAATCAATAAATTTTTGGATTTTTAGTACTTAAATATATAAAAAATTTATATGAGAAAAAACAAAAAATATGCATAAATATGCATTTAATTTTAGTAGACCGAAATATACCTTCAAGCGAAATTTCCAAAAAATATGCACTAATAACACTGTTCGTGAAATTTACTCTCAAAAATGCAGACATGGGGCGGACCTACTGAGTGACTTTCCTATAGGTATACTGAGTTGAAATCCACCAGCCGTTTGGCTGGATTGGCTCTAGTTTAAGAGAACTCCGACTTTGAAGTTTACACATTTTAGTCGGGTTCGTCGCTTAAGTCTTCGAACGTTTAAATGCTAATAGGTCCTAAATCGTTCTGAATATCGGTTTACTGTCTTCGGCAAGTTTGTAGATATTTTAACGACCAACAAATTTTCTTAAGACACCAATCCAAAAAAAATACATTCAAACTGTGTAATTGAGATATGTGCATTTTTTTGCGCAGCACAACGTGGCGTATGAGTGTCATTTAATTATATTTATATTAGAAAATGCACACATCGCAATTACACAGTTTTAATGTATTTCTTTTGGATTGGTGTCTTAAGCAAATTCAATTACTGCAATTACTGTCTTCGCAAACTTGCGAAGACAGTAAACCGATATTCGGAACGATTTAGGACCTATTAGCATTTGAAAATGAGCAAACTTCAAAGTCGGATTTCTCTTAAACTAAAGCCAATCCAGCCAAACGGCTGGTGAATCTTAACTCAGTATACCTATGAAAACTCGCTCTGTAAGTCCCCCAAATGTCTGAATTTTCGACTTGCAAAGTGTTATTAAATGAAATAAAATAAAATTAAGAAGAATTAAAGGAAATCAAATTGAATTTTTAAGGCATTTTTCTGATTCGGAAAGATATTCCATCCATTTTGTTGAGAACATTTCCAAAAAAACATGCATTTGCATGGAAATCCGCTCCTTACTTATAAGCCATACTCTTCGTATCAATATGCATATTTATCGAACCTGATTTTCATTGCCAGTCGCACTTCATGGCCCACCAGCTGCTCAACCACCGCCAAGTATTTGTTGTATTTGCGACGTTGTTCCACTGGAAACTCGCGCAAAAACTACAATGAAATCAAGCAAGTTGGAAAGAATTTAAATCAGATTTTATTCCCCCTTCCATTTACCTCCTGCACGCTCAAGTCCTGCGCATAGATTTCGAAATGCTCCGCATCGTAGTTGAAGAATAGGCAGAAATTTGCAATCAGCAGCCGATTCAGCAGGCGGCGCGTCTCCGTGCAGTGGAGCTGCCGCTGCCGTACGCGCTCCCGCTGATGTCGCAAGTCGAGCAGATTTCGGCCGTACAGGCTGCGCTGGTGCAGCGGCTCCTGACTCCAGCGCTGAATGCTGTGCAGAATGGCGGCGAGATTCGACTGGGTCTGCTGTAGGCGGCGGTAGAGTTGATGTGAGAGGTCGAAAATTTGATCGACTAGCACAGCGTCTGCACAAACAAAGCTTTGATTTTGTTAGCTGACAGCGCACAGGTGGTTGGAAATCTAATGGAGACTTGCAGCAGTTGAAAATAGTTTATGATTCGAGAAGAGGGAGAGTCTAGCGTCTTGACCTATTAATGCCTAACCATAAATCTAGGCTTGCAATTTTGATTTTATCACGAGGCTTATAATGGCCATGAAAGTTGTCAGATTTGTAACTTTTAGAATCGTCTATCGATACTCTATTCATTTTAAGACTTTCAAAGCTTCGAGACTTTTTTTGAAATATATTAAATGTCTCAATTGAATTGAATTGTGTGAGTGAATTTAATTGTTTTAAATCTTTAATTTATTTTGGATATTTTTTTATATAAGGACTGTATCGAAAAGAAAGTGCACGCTTAGTTTGAAGTATAACTTTAATGGAAATTTTTTTGATCAGATTTTTTGTTTTAACATTTGTTGCATATACTTTAAGGACTAAGGATTTTTGTTTAAATAACAAATTTGTTTTTCAAATAAATGTATATCTAATTTTTTGTTTGACCCTCTTCATTAAATTTTGTACAGCTGTTTGCGTTATGGGTTTTTTTGATTTTCTCCAATTTTTTTTTAATTCCTTAAGATTTTTAGCTTCTTGTTCATCTTTCATAAGGTTTCTTTTGGCTATTGCGTAGTAGTGCTCTATTGGACGTAGTTCTGGTGATTTTAGCGGATTCTCATTTCTTCCTGGCAGTGATTTTGAGTTCATTTTTACATATGTCGCGTCATCCATAATGATGCCCGAAATTTTTTCTTTGCAGAGACGAGTGTATAGTTTTCTGCATTGCGTTTTGCCAGCCGCTTTTTGATTTTCATTTCTTTTTGGTATTGTTTGTTTTTTATATGTTTTTAAGTTATTCCTCTGCTTCACTCTTTGCACCATCGTCACACTCGTTCTAGCTAAATTTCCAATACAAATGCACTTGTTTTCGTCAATCTAATGCCTCAGTTTTTCTTCCATTTTTGGGTCTTTAGGACCCTTTTTACGGTCACTTTTTGGTATGTCGTTGATAGTGCAATTTTCACCATACTTAAGAATCATTTTTTTTTAGCGAAGTTTATGGACACGCGATGTCGTTTGGGTGATTTTCTGTACGAAGCACCTGTTTCAGTGAACCAACTGTACACAAATTTTTTGAGGATGTCTAACTCGATACGCGTAATTTTCGTAATATAAAAATATATGAAACGAAAATTGTATGAAATCAGTATTTCAAGGCCTACTCTATTAAACGGCATTTTTAGAATTAAAAAAATAATTATATGCTGCGAGAAAATTAAGTTAGAAAGTGTGCACTTTCTTTTCGATACAGTCCTTACCTGCATTTCATTTGAATTATTTTGTAATTATGATTCTTTGTGCTCATAAAGTTTTATCTTGGCTTTAACCCTTTCGACCCCGAATTTTACCCTGTGTCTCGATAGTACTTTTTGGTATTTAAATCATGAAACACTTTCCCAAGAAGTGTGCACACGACATTTTAAGTCGCCACGCCTCTTTGTTAGAGTTCTAGAACTAGTTTCCTTTTGAACAATTTGAGCTTAAAACAACGACTTAAAAAACTTTGGTATCAATATTTTTGGATTACAGAAAAATTATATAATATTTATGGAAAAGTTCAAAATTATCACTTTTTGATTTTATTTAACCATTATGAAAGAAACAGGGTTTCGATCAAACGTGCCCAATTCGTAGACTTCAATTAGAACACAAACTTTTCCTGATATCGCTGTAAATTATTGAAAATTATTTTGGGAATAACTGTAAAATTGTTGTAGTTTGCTTTGAATTCTTTCAAAAATATTAATTTGTTGTTGCTTACTTAAATTAAACCCATAAATCTATCGTAGATTTTGCTATAAGATGACAAATAGGTGAAATTGCTTAAGGCAAGTTTGGGGTCGAACGGGCTAAGGTTTGTTTGGTCTTCTTCTAGGCGTGACAAGCCGCCCATTCCAATGTAGAATAGTTCATATATGCATATATATTTATAATAATAAAAAAATACCAAGTACCATTCTACTGATTGATTGAAATTGAACACTTGTTACGTGAAAGCCCCGATTAGAAAATGTAGCAACAATTCAGCAACGAACGCCTACAACTACAGCGACTCGGCGCAGCCATTCAATCTATCCGTTGAATTGAATTGTTGAATTGTTGTTCGCTTGCGTATTCCTCACTGGAATTCGCTTTGACGTGAGCTGTGGGTATTGGCATTGTTGTCATTCTAAAAGCGACGCAAACAGCGTTGCGTGTGCAACAGCAAAATTAATTTGCCTGCACTGAAAGCCTCAATTAAATTCCACCTGCTGCCGCGTCCCGCCCGTTGTTCACTCAATCTCTCGCGAGTGCCATTCGGGCCACTTACCGTACAAGCGCCATGTCAGCGTATTACATGCCGTCGCCACGCACTCATCAATCGCATTGACTTCATTGCGTATTAATTGCAACTCGGCGCTGTAGCCTGCATCGTCCGTGCGCGCTGCAGTGCTGGCAACGGCCGTCGCACCGTCGCGTATGCCATTGTAGAATTCGGCTATTTTGATGAGTTTCACTTTGCGCTGCCAGAAGTCGTCGCGTTGTGCGTACAAATCGAGCAACGCTTGCGGCAGCCGCATCGACGCCAACTGCGCCGTTGATTGATGCAGCATTTCGTCGTTGCCGGCAGTCGCGTGTTGACAGTTGTCGCCCGCACCGGCGCCAGCTCGCTGCATTGCCAACAAGTACTTGGCCTCTTTTAGCAGTGTGAATAATTCGCGCGAGAAATTCACTTGAAGCATTTTCGCTTCCATTTTCGCGTTAGCTTTGGCCTTTGCCTTTGTTGCTGTGCTGCTGCAATTTGCACTTGACAGGCCTGCCCGCTCGTCGTTGGCGTTGTTGGCGCCAATGCTGCGTGAATTCAGCAGCGCCGCTTTGACGGTGTTTATAAAGTTAGCACTGTGGGTGCTGTTGCCGGTGTCGCTGTTGTTGGTCGCACTGGCGGTGACTTTGCTGAATCGCATCACATGTGCAGCGAGCCCCTCGGCAATTCGCCTGTCAATTGTCTGCTGCCAATTGTGCCAGATTTTCAATTGCAAATTGCTCAGCTTTGTTGTCAAAATATCACGTCGCGTGTTGAGTTGCGCGTAAACGTCGCAGCTGCTGTTGCTCGCGCCAGTCCAATTGGCACCGTCAGCATTACCTGTGCGTTCGCGCCGACTGTCATCGTTGCCGAGTCTATTAAACATGGAAGGTTGGAAGTTAATTGAGTGGGACACAAGTCGACGGGGTGTTGATTGAATTGTGGGCGATTATTAAATTTTACGCTTCGACAGTTGTGGAGAGTTATCATCAATTACGCTGACTAGAGAATTGTGTAGGTCGATTGGAAAGTACTCCCCAAAACTCTTAACTGAAGCTGCTTCAGACTGAGGTATCTGAAAACACCGTGCGACAAAAATCAAAAAGTTTCGAAACACATTTTGTATTAAATATTTTATATCTTAAACTAATAAAGTTAGAAGGACGAAATTCAAGGATGTAGTAGTGTACATATTACTCCTTAAGATATATTTTTTTCAAAAAAAAACTATTAGAAATTTCCAAGGATATTCAAGGATAAAGTTTTACAAGGACATTTTCATTACCTCTTCGTCCTGCTGCACCACAAAATTAAATTTTCTAAGATTCTAAGGATTTTTCTCTTTCATTTGATATCAATATTGTTATTCTACAATGCGCTCAATTTGTAAAATAATTCCTTGAAATAACCATGTCCTTGAAATTTCAAAGTCCCTTAAAAAAAATCCCGACGTCAGAGAGAAAAACTAAAAAGTAAAAGCAGTTTTACTACATTTGGCCCCTAGTTTAGCCACTAAATATATTTTTTCGTATGTTTTGAAAATTTTGGATTTTTGTCGCACGGTGAAATCAGCTGAACTATGGTATTTTTAAATTTCACATTCTCTGGTCCATGGACAATTAACTGTTGCGCCTACGTATTCACATTCAGTGGCGCAACGCAAACTTGTACACAATTCGGTGCGTGGGTTGTGATCGTTATTGAAGTGTGCAAATATTTGCCAATTCAATGACCACAAATGCCTTGTAATTTCCATTTGATTGCATTGCCTTCGAGGCCTTCGACTCAGGGCTCAGAAGTTGTAACGAAATTGTCTGTTAAACAGTCAGCAGCTTCCGTCGGTGTTGGCTCTTAATTTTACCTCACACTTCCAGTTTCCTTACGAAATACCTTCAACACTTACAATTGCTTTATGAACTCGTGCAGCTCCGTTGCCGCCAATGCATCGCAGCGCCGCATGTGCTGCTCCAGCCACATTAAGGCGCCCGCGATGGGCGGAAAATTCCGCTCGACCGGTATGGCTGCCACGCCATGAAATTCAAAAGCCAACAACACCTCGTGCACAATGGTTTCCAGCTGCTGCAGCTCTGCGTTGTAGACTTTGAAGATGTGCGGCCGGATGACTTGCAGTTCCGGTTGAATGGTGCCGCGTTGCAGGGTGCCGCTGCCAAACATTAAAGTAAGCTGTGGTTGCATGCAAAAAGCACTCGTTGAGGGGTGGTGTGGCAGCGAGAGGTGGTGTACTGCACATTGTGCGCCTACCTTCACCAATTGCTCCCAGTTGTGGCAGTCCTCGAACGCCTGCACCAGCACAGTGGCCAGCTTCTGCTCCAGCGCCTGCATTCGTGCAAAAAACAGGCTCAATTTGCGCTTGAAGCGACGACACTTGCTGGTCGATGCTGCTGACTGGTGTTGTGTCCGTTGTAGATGTGGCTGCGGCAAGTCGATTTCAATTGTAGTCCAGTCCTCGAAGAGTGCCACAAATTCGGCGTGTATCTGCGTGTGAAAATAGGCAGCAAGCAAGACAATGTGGTGTGTCCATAGGGGAGGTTGGAGTCGTTCGACAATTACCTGTTGTACACGTTCGTTGAGATATTTTCCTCGCAAACCGCCGATTTCCAATTTTTCCAGGTTTTGAAACGAGACTGCTGCCTCAAATATTTTACGCATATCGTCGAGTTGCAACAAGAATCCGTCCAACGTATGACCGAAGACCTCGTCGGCGCAGAAGCGCCACAATTGTTGCACTTCACTGGCCGCAGTTGGAGCGGCGTCAGCAGATGCTGTGCTTTCGGCCAGGGCAGCTGTCATTTGTGTCGATGTTGTAGCTGTTGGTATGGCGGGCAGACGCGGCTGGTGGCTGGCATATTTCTCCTTGTATTCTTGCATTTTGTTTCTAAGGCAAACCATAAAAAAATATTGAACAAGCAAGCAAGCAACTTTGTGTTTCAGCCGTATTGGTGTTTTTGTTTTTTTCTCCTCCTCCTCCTTCTCACCCACAAATGCTACCACACTCACTTGAAGCATTCCAGCACCTCGATGGTTTTGCTGATTTTCGCCAGCCCCTCATCGGCGTCACCATGAAATAGCATTGGGAATTCCAAGTCCTCGTTGGCTCGCTGCACCAGCAACTGACAGACGCAACGCAGCAGCACCGTCATGCGCTGCGTGGTGCGATAGTGGCGCGCATGTGTCCAGATCAGATGCAGCACATGCACCAGTGGTGCTATCAGTTCGAAGGCGCCGTGAAAATTCACCGCATTGAAGGCGGCGGTTTGCCGCAGCAACGGTTGCAGCCACAGTGCGCAGTCCTCGGCCTCGTGCCAGGCACATACCAGCCGCTTGAATACGCCGGCAAACGGCTCGTAGTACGGCGAGTCGATGGCCTGCAGTATGTGCGCGAGCGATTTGTGCGCCGGCGAACGCAGCTGTTCGTAAATGTTTTGCAAATTCAATTTGCGATTTGTCCAGAAGTTGATTTCGTGCGCCGGCAATGAAACGCCAATGCATTGGCCGCCGGTCGATGTTGTTGTTGTTGTTGTTGTTGCTGTTGTGGCGCCGTTGTGGTTGCTTACAACACAATCGGACTTGACGCTGAGTATTTCGTGTATTTGTGTGGTCCAATTGATGAACATTTCCTCGAGCAGCGAACGAAATTTGAGGTCAATTGCGGGCGCCAGATTACTGAAATGGCACGAAATGAAATTGGTGCAGTTCAGTTAATCGATTGAGTTGTCGAAAGTGTTGGTGGAGATACGTTAAGAATGTTGTGGTAAAGAGACATAATGGACATTTATATTTGGATTGTTGTAGTGGCTCGAAAAAAGGAAGCAAGGAGTTGGATAAATTAAAAAGTAATAAGCGATATATTCTCTGAGTGCGGTAAGACATAGTTTTGAGCTCATGGCCAAAAAAGTCATACCCGAAGTTGATCAGTCAAGAATCAAGCAGGTTAATTCTAAAAGTTGGAATTAGAGTAAACCAACTTATGGCTGGATTGGGCTACAACGAACCAGAGGACACAGTATTTTATCCTGTCAGGACTAGATTTAAAATTTAGAAATTTTCTCCAAAGGATATAAGCTAAAAATTAACCCTTTCGCTACAGGTTTTTACTGGGGAAACTTAAAATTTTAAATTTTACGTTTTAGGTTTTCATGTGGTTGTATTAGCAACAATCCATTAGACAATGTTTAATTTTTATACTCGGACCCTGTATTTTAGAGTGTTTTTTAAACTTTAACTTTAAAAACTTGCTGTGACGTATTATCCCACTAGTCCCGAAAGGGTTAAACATAAAAAATTCTACGCATAACAACAATTTTAATATTTCTTCAATTACTTCAGCCAACATTTTTTACAACAAGGTATCTAAATTGAAAAAAAACGTCAAATTGAAAAGTTATCTAATTTTTTTGCTTCTTCTTCTTTTACTATGTCAAGATATACCATTAAAAAAATGTATACTTTTATTCTTTAAACTTAAATATTCAGTTTGTTAATTTTGTATTTTTTCTAAAACTTCAAACTATTCTAAGGACGAATAAAAAAATATATTTTAGCGAAAGGGCTAATGCAGATTACTCAGCCGCAGAGACTAGACAACTTGTCACTCTTCTTTATTCTAGTTTTTTATATATTGACTCAAGGATCAGATAAAGCACTATATACATTAAATGACAATAGATCTTTTAGAGATAAACTTACTTTAAAATAACCTAATATTTATAAAATTTTGTGTCTACATTCCTCAGTTTCAGTGCACAAAAACTACCAGCTCTAAGTTTTCTCCAAGTTGTCTCTAAGTTTTCACCAAATAAATTAATGAAACTCTTAACAACAGCAAATAAATAGAAGTAAAACCCAACAACAGTCATAATTCGACAGAACAGTAAAAATCAAAGCAGTTAGCAGTTCGCGCCACTGCCGACTTTGCTCTGCTGTATCCACAGTTGAAGCCTTGGCGACGTTAAGTTTTGCGTTTGCGTTTTGCTTTCGTTGCCGCTGAGTAGGAGTTGGCTAAATTTATGCTAATTTAACGCTGCCGTATGCAATGGCTGCATGTCGAACATCAAAACGAGGGGAGCGAGATTGGCCGGGCACGCCCTCGTTTCTCCAAAAACACGTTTTAATTATTTCCTGCTTTTGGCCCAAGTTGCTTTCAGACGCGGGCACAACTCCATCTGTCCTGGATCGCGCTACGTATACGCGTTTACCTACTTCTTCATTACTGCATTTCGCCGCAATTTTGCGCTTCTCTTCCAACCCCATTTCAATCTGCAACCCAATGCCAACTTCAGCAGATCTTCTGTGGTCTGAACGGTACTTCCCATCAAAGTTTCGCTGCTGCTACTTATTTGCATTTCCGCTGCCCTGCAATAAGCGGTCAAAGTGTTCGTTGACCCATTTCCGGTGCAATCCGCACTGCACTTTGTGCAGCAAGTAAGTCAGTCGACCAACTTCATCGAGTTGGCAAGCGGTAAAGCAAAGCGATGCCAATGCAGTTGAGTCGAGTGTTGTTGTGCTATTCAATTGATTTGCATTTGTCGCTACGACCATTGCTGGCGCTTGTAATTGTTCGTTGTTGACGTTGTTGCTTTAATTGTTTTTCTGATCATTTTAATTCTTCAATCAGCAAAGTGAAAGCAAAGCAATTGGAAAGTCAACTTTGATGCACAGCTGCGCAAAGCACTCGTTGGGTTTGTGCAGTGCTTGAATGTGTTGGCAGTGTTGTTGTTGCTTTTGCTTTCGGCGCTCATGTATTGTGAAACAAGTTTGAACAATGCTAAAGGTATTTATTACATTTATTACAAATTGCAGCTCGAATTATATTACTTAATTTGAACTTCAAATTTCTATACCAAGAACAAAAATAGTTTTCTAAGTGAGCGTAAGTCAAAGTGGTTGGTAAAGTAGTTGGTGAAGTCTGCTTCCATTTAATTTTCTATTACTCTTGGTTGCTTCATTTCATTCTCATCTACGGGCTTCTTTCCTCTTTGGAGTGCTTACTTCAAAATGGAATGCTGCAAGCAAAATTCTTGCAGGTTTGTGTTCACAGATAATCGCAAATACGTCGAGCAGCCGAGGTTGTGGTTTTCATTTAATTTCAACTTGATCAACTTGAACTTAAACTGAAACTTGGTGCTAAAATTTCGATTTTAAATACACTCAAGTGTCCGCAAGTGCCCGCAAAGCCTTAAGTTAGACCACAATTTTGGGCGTTTGTATGTCGAATTTAATAAATTATGAGAAATAAAAACATGAAATGTGTGAAGAACTTTGCCGATTGAGTTTATTCCTAAATCTGTATATGTGAACGTTGCTTTAGTTGCAATAGTTGCTTTAGTTTAGTTGCTTTACAGTCCCTGTTCATCGAATTATGACCGATTGATTAGTTTTTGTTTTATCGATGATGGAAGTAGACATTTCGAAAATTTTTCATCGGTTATAATTCGATGAACATTGACTGTAGTTGGCTTATCGGTTTGAATTTTTAACCGATTTTTGCAATTATTAGCATTTTTATAAATCAAAAGACATGTAAAAACTAAACTGATTAAAGTGTAATGAAGCCTTTGAAAATTTGATAAAGCAAAGAATTTATTTAATTATATGCGACAGAAAATAAGTGCACTTATCACGATTTCGTTTTTTTCTTACTTCTTTGAACTTCAAATTAGACCAAATTAAATGGTCAAAAGAAACAAATCAAACGTTCATCTGATAAAACAACTTAACTTAACTTTTCTCTCACAAATTAATTTGCAATAAATACTTTGTGTAATAAAAAATTTGAAACAATGTTCCTTTTTCATAGAAGTAATTTAATTAGTTGTGTTTCCCTTTGAATCATATTAATCGTTAAGTGGCAAAAACCACTAAGAAAACTACTCGTAAAGCATTATTGGAGAAATCAACTCAATGAAACCAGTGCAAGGGAATAGTTTTCTGCGCTTATTGTACATTTTTCGAAGTTCGGCTAACATCACTTATCGCCTAAAATAGAATGGAAACGCGTTTGTATACTTTGTGCATATTGAGTACAAATAGAATAATTCACTTAATTGTATGTGAGATGAAGTACTATCAAAAGAAAATACTTAGAAACGTGATAAATCTATGTAGCTGTGTATGCAAGGACGCAAAAACCTATATCAGTCTGAGTGCCGATGAATTTAGCATTTGTTCTATTGAGCCCACACACGTTCTTTATGTACTCGTACTTTCAAGTGCCAGACATACATAAATACATACATACGTACATCTATATTTATCCACATATATATTTAGTTGACGTTAAATAAACAAACTATAAGATAACTCTCTTGTTGTACCTATACTTACTTATATATTGATATGTAATGTGTATAGGAAGAAATGTGCCAGAGGAAGTGTTGCCAGACTAATGAATATATTACAATAGTTTAAGTTCAATGCGCAGTGATTCCACTCCATAAAACCGTGGGACCCAATTAGTAGGAGTGGTCTGATCGCAGTAAAATTTTGTATAGTCATGGTTTGTGGAATTAAAATCTCCATTTTGTTTTTCTTAACCCTTTCGCGGACACACGAAATTTAGAAAATGTTAGCAGAATGACACATGAATTTATTTGGTGACGTGATATCTTTCTCCCACTCATGAAAATTTCCGTTATAGTTAAACAAAAAAATTCAAAAAACATCGAATTGGGGCACATATGTTACAGCACACATTCTAAGCGGATGGGGAATGGGAGGGGGAGGGGACCTACAGTTTAACGCCGAATCCGAACGGCGATTGGCAGTTTTTTTCGTTCACACTTGGATGTTTTGCCATTGCCTGCCAAGAGCGCACTTGTGCGATTCTTGTAATTCTCATTCCCTTCATGTGGATAGCGATAGAAGTAGACGAGTTGTTCACCAGCTCGAGCCAGGAATCGAACTTGGAGCCTTTGGTATGAGATGCCAGCGCGCTACCCGCTGGACTATCGAGGCTCAGAAGGAATGAATCCACTTCAGTTCATTATTAATTTATATTTATTTTTTTTTTTATTTTTTTGTTCCGTACGCATAAAACTAACTAGTAATTTTTCTATATTTTTTTGTTACTTCTAAATAACACAAAAAAAAAACATCGTGATTTTTTTCTCAACATGTCAACCAAATTTTTAAAATGTCTGGCAACACTGCTTCTCTGGATAAATTGAGCAAGAACTACAAACTGTACACATACGTATAATAAATATATGTATGTATATATATATATTGTACACAAAAAGTATTTGTTGTAAAAGTCTGCAATACTTACCCTTGATTAACATGCGTTGCCACTTCTTCGATGATTGTTGGCGAAACTAATAACGATAAAATTGTGCGATTGTTCGTTTTGCCCTTAATCTGCAAAGGAAACAGAAAAAACAAAAACAACAACAACAGTGACGATTCAAGTACACACAAAGAAGCCCACACAAGCAGCCGAAACGCAACGAAAGTTCAGCAGGAAATTGAAACAAAAGCAAACAGCAGCATCCGATACGATGCTGCGTTGTATTGTGGTTTTCGTTGGCATAACAAAAACGTCTACAAAAACAACAATAGCAATGGTAAAATAAGCCAAACAAATAATGAATGAAAAGTTTTGCCAATTAGGCAAAATAGACAAAAGTGTGCGCTATCAGGCCGGCGTTTCTTTCACTGACTACGAGTACATGCACTCCCACTGCCTGATTGGCCGATGCGCCACCAGCATGCCAAGTAATTGCAATAAAAGATACTCGCAGTTAGATTAATGCAGATACAAACGTACACACATACACACACACAGGCACCCGAGTCCATCTGGGCTCCGCTTACCTCGGCGAGTGTGTTGCGCACATCCTTGATGCGGCCGTGCAAATCCTTATTAACAATTTCGGGCCATAATTTCCGATTGGGCGGGCACTCGAGCAGCGGCTGAAAGACCTCGTCGAACAGCAGCGCCAGCGTTTCGATTTTGCTATGCACCGGCAAATCGCCGCAGAGTGTTTGTGCGCGAAAATTGGCTGCGGTCAGGGGCGCACCCACGTTGCGGCGCACAAAGAACACACACTTGCCGCGTGGTACGCCGTCCAGCGTGGAGAAACTACTGGACGGCGGCGGCAGCGGCAGCATTAGCAACGCGCTGGCCGCCACTGCTGCAGCGGACGCAGCGACCGCTGCTGTTGTGGTGTGGCTGATCGGTGTTGGGCTTCGGTCGGCAGCGCTGCTGGGGGCCATTGTTGCTGCACTCGGCGTTGCCGCGGTTTCCAAATCTGCAAGCACAGCTGTGGCTTCTGTTTCGGCGCCGATTGCTGTTGATGTTTGTGTTTGTGTTTGTGGTGTCGTGACTGGAGCCGCGGCTGTGTGCACCGCATAGTTGTGGCACAAATCAGTCAACGAATTTGTCGGTATTAAATGGCCGCTCGAGCTGAGTGACAGCACCAGCAGGCGCCGCTGTGCGTTGTTCAGCCAATCCAAGACAATGAACTGGAAAATTGAAATGTTTTGATTAAGCGGTGATGTGTGGCATAGTTTTGTATGGTTGCGAGAGCAGTTGGGTTTTACTTTCTATTTATTTAGCGAGTTTTTTTGTATTACTTTTTAGAATAATGAAAATGTACATTACATTATGTAGCGAGCTGTTTCAAGATATCTTTAAAGTAGAAATATTGGAAAACTGCACCAAACAGAATAGTTGGCTCGCTACTTTCGACAACAAGTTTGTGATGTTATGCAAATCTAACAAATCTCAAATAGACTTTTTAGTTGGAGCAAACCTCAATCAATCAACCTCAATCAAACCGCAAATCGCAAACCAAAATCAAACATTTATAGGTTTTATGGATCTATAACACCGTGCAACAAAAATAAAAAAATTTTAAAACGCACGAAAAAATCTATACACTCGCGCAAACCTGGTTCTATAAATACGATTTCAGCATCCTTAATGATATTGAAATTAAATTTTTTATATCCTAAATTAATAAAGTTAAAAGGACGAATTTCAAGGATGTAGTAGTGTACATATTAGTCCTTAACATATCTTTTTTTTAAAAAAACGTTTGGAAATTTCCAAGCATATTCAAGGATAAAGTTTTAAAAGGACATTTTCAAGACCTCTTCGTCCTTTTACACCAAAACATTAAATTTTCTAAGATTTCAAGGACTTTTATCTTTCATTCGATACCCATATTGTTATTTTAGAATGCGCTCAATGTTTTAAATAATTTGTTGAAATAAACATGTCCTTGAAATTTCAAAGCCCTTTAAAAAAAATCCTGATGTCAGAGAGAAAAACTAAAAACGCAGTTTTACTACATTTTGCGAGTATATAAATTTGTTTGTGTTTACAATTTTTTGTCGCACGGTGTAACACCTATGCTCCCATCAGTCCACATTTTCTCCAGTTTAAAAAGCAACTCATTAAATCTTCCGTTCTTTCTGCAGACCTCACTCACCTTAAACTCTTCGGTGGCCATCATTTTGTGCCACTTATCCTGTTTCAGACGTAATGTAGTCAAAGTGAATGAACTGATGTGCTCCAGCCGAGTATCGCTGGTGGCGCCGTCAACCACAGATGGAATCTCGGGCTCTTGCTCAGTATTGGCTTCATTGCTGGACATTGTGTACTTCAAATCAATTACAAATATTTTCCGAGCTAAAACTATTCACCGCTGCAGTTCAGTTATCCGTTGCATGTGCGCTTGCACCACTGACTGCTCCCAACTGACCCCTAATGCCAATTGTGGCAGCGTTTTCTATGTGGCCAGCGCATTCCGAACACACACACACTCACACACACACATACACAGCATACCAAGAATTAGTTGCGGCTTTTTCCCATCAGGCACACTTCTCAATGGTATCGATCAAACTTCAAATTTAAATTTGAAAATTGTGTGTAAGTTGGCAGGGGGTGAGGTGAGGCACCACGCTAAGTGCAGCTGCTGAAAGGTGTTGCGATTAGGTATATAAACACATACACACACACAATGGTGTGTAGGAAACATTGGAAGGCGCAGTTAATTAGGACAAAAGTGTGCCTGATGCAAATGCAATTTCCTGTGTGCCAGCTCGGCAGCGGAAGTGTTTTAGCAAAGCGCCGCCTTCGGGTATGCAAATCTCGGCCGACAATGAGGGAGCAAATTAAAAAAATCGATGCAGAACCTGAACCGAACTGCACGCGGAGACAGTTGCCTGGCTGAGCAGTCTTCAAGGTTCAATAAAGCTAAAGCGACTCTCATTCGTTAGTCGACTACGTTTGGCTATTTTGCCTCAAGTAGCTGTGCCATAAATTATGTGACCAAAGTGCAAAAATTGCCGCACCATCATTGCACATAATCCCTCATAAACTGCAGCGACAACAACAATAAATGCCATCGCCAGCAATGTGGCGCTGGCGGGCAGCAATAAGCTGTTGCCGCTGCTGTTGTTGTACGCGCGATGGCTGCGCAAGCGGCGCACGCTTTCAGTGAACACATAAATATCCGCTTGTGCCACAAATGCAGCAACTGCACTCTATGAATATAAATTATGCACTTGAGCGAGGCGGCGAGCGTGTGCAGGCGGCAGCCAACTGGCGATATGGCACATTGCTGCGAGCGGCAGCAGCAGCTTTCTTCCAAAACGTTCCGTTCGAAATTGAAGAAATTGTCTAAAGAAGTAAGGCGCTGGACCAGACTTTGGGTTAATAGTGCAAAAAATCAATTTCAATTAATTTGCTTTGCATTTAAAGTAAGAAAATGCGTTGCAGTTGTAGTCACAGTTGCTATTCGACTTAAATTTGCTGTACCAAAATTTGCCTTAAAAAATACCCAAAATGGGTTTTAATACGAAAATGAAACTTAAGGAATCTATCTTTGCCCTCAAAAAGTTAGGTTTTTTTTTGCTTACACACTTTTGTATAAAAAATTTATATAAATTACACAAAAGCGGCCCTAAGTCCCACGGTGAAATAAAACGGACCACTTTCAGCATTTAGGAAAAGTTGGCCAAAGCGATGTTATCGACTGTTGAAGACAATTTAACACATCTTTAGCTTCTATGAAGATTGCCACCTGATTGAAAGGATCAACTCCTTCAAATCGGAATCGCATGAATGCCATACAAATACAAATATTCAACCATAACTCGACTCAAATATAGTTCGAAGTTTTACTTTTGCTCTGGTAGTGCAGTTCGCAAATATTATTTTATGAATTCAATTTAATTAATTAATTGAGTAATTAATTAATTATTATTTTTTAATTAATATAATTAATTTAATTTAATTAATATAAATTAAATTAAATTTAATTAATTACTAAATTAAATTAAATGTAATTAATTACAAAATTAAATTAAATGTAATTATTTAAGATTATATTTATTAATTAAATTTAATTAATTAACTAATTAATTTGTTTAATTAATTAAATTTAATTAATTAACTAATTAATTTGTTTAATTAATTAAATTTAATTAATTAATTCATTATTTTTTATTTAATTGAATTTAATAAATTAATTTAATTTATTTAATTAATATAATTCTAATTAATTAATTGAATTTAATAAATTTTTTTAAATTAATTAATTAATATAATTCAATTTAATTAATTAAATTTTATAGATTAATTAAATTTTATTAATTAATACAATTCTAATTAATTAATTAATCCTAATTACTAAATTAAATTAAATTTAATTAATTAGGATTATATTAATTAATTCAATTTAATGAATTAATTGATAAATTTTTTTAATTAATTCAATTTAATAAATTAGTTCAATTTAACAAATTAATTAAATTTAATTAATTAAAATTATATTGGCGAACCAATTAACTAATTGATCAATTTAACTCCAGTATTGGGAGAAATAAAAAAACAAGTTGTAAAAGAAATAAAATATATTTGCAATTTGCTCAAATAAATGACATAAGAAAAATATCGATCATGGTGTTTAGAAAAAACATAAATGTCCAAAGTGGGCCCAGCATATGTCCAAACTTCTTCGGGGAGCTTGTAAAACTGAAATTGCTGGATGTGTGTCTACAAGCCGGGACACAGATAACAATTGAAATGGCTTTGATGATTGCGTTCGAGCAGGTACAGTGTTGGTGGATTTGACTGGTTCGAGTGAGCGAAATTCAGATTTGAAGCAGCAGACACACGCCGGCAAGTGTCCATTTGGCAGCCTTCTCTTTGGTCTTCAAATTGAATGTCCATACAAATGTGGGGCCACGCATGCTGCGAAGTGCAAAGCAGAAGTTGGCGTTATTGTAAAAGTTGCGATGGCATAAGATTTCGTACATAAACGATGCGGTAGTGGTTTGGGGAAAATTGATCTCAAGAACATGCTTCTATATTTTGACCTATTTCTATACTTTTTACCAAAGTGGCACATACAAAAGAATCGAAATTTAAGTGTTAATATTATTTCTCTTATATTTTAAAGTGGAATTTTTCATTTCTATAGATTTTTTCTTTTACTCTTTTGCTGCTTGAACTGCTGCTCGCGCTGCTACTGTTGGCAGATGATGAGTTTCATTATGTGCGAGCGTACAAATCATCAACATCAAATGCCAGCGATGGCCACATTGGTGGTGGCCAAAAAATACACAATTGCGAAAAGTGAAAAAAGCGACAAAGCAAACAGTGCGACAGACACGTCGACGCCACGAACTGACCACCGAACACAAGCAAAAATTCCATTTCTCCAGTGCGCTGCCATGAGTGGCTGCGTGAATGGCTGTGTGTGTGTGTGTGTGCGTGTAGGTTTTGGCCATTAGAAAGTGGAAGCGCTGCTATGTAGTTTTTACCAAGTAAGAGTCACTATGTGTGTGTAAATGTGGGTGAATGTCTGTCTGCTTGAATGTTCCTGGCACTGCCGCCGGTTGAAAATTGCCAGTGGCTGTGAGGGGGAAATGCTCAAGAGATTTCTCTGGCAGCTTGCTAAATTGAAATTTGAAAATGTTGCGTTGCCAGCTGGAACCGAGAGATCCAATTGATAGTGGAAAAAGTGAAAGCAGTGCGAACAGGAATTAAAAAAACAAATGCAATAGGCACGAAAAATTAGCACAATTCTTGCTTGCATTCTTTAACTAACAATGCGGTTGTGTGAGTGTGTGTTGCACGTCGGACGTATCTGTGTGGAAAGATTTTGATGAGCCACAAACCGTAATTACAAAAAAAAAATACAGCAACAAAGTACAATAAGCATGCCTCGTTCACACATAAATACAGATTAATCTAATTAGAACTCTAACAGCTGAGTGGGTAAAGGAAATTTTGTTTGTTTGATGTGGCTGATTCTGATTGTCGATTTGTGATGTGAATGCCATAAAGATATGTTTGAAGATGAATCTTTCTAATAATTGGCTTTTTTTTCTTTCTTTGACCAGCAGAACTTTCATTGGTCTAAAAAACTTTATTGTTCTTTATTGTTATTGGGTCTGATTATGATTCCGTGATTTTTACTTTTAAAATATTTCATAAATATTTACTAAACTTGCACTACAATTAAAATTGTAATATCTGTGCAATTCAAAATTATTTTACTTTTTGTTGGCATGATTTGATTTTCATATCGTCACTAAATATTTGGTTTAAATAGGGTTAATATAAATTTTCCTTGCCTCCTAATTTGTTTCCCCAAAGAGCCGGAAACCAAAGTCAACTCAAAAGGCATCGATCTTTTTATCATCAAATTCCTCTTAAATTGAAAGTGTCGTGAATTTCACGCATTTTGCTACATGACCGAAAGACCGAAAAGAAAACAGCGAGAACACAACCAGCAAAGGGCAAACGACCTCAATTCGCCTGCGCCAACCATAACAAGCGTCACAGCTCACCCCGCTGTGCATCGCATGAAACCACAACCACATCGCTTCGCCACGAACAAAGACAAACGATAACATTCAATGAACAATTCCACCATTGATTGACAAATAGACAGCGCTGGCGATTGGTTTCATGGCTGCAAGGACGACGTGCAAGGGCGCCTGAGCGTGGCCTGCACCGAGGCACAAACAGGCGGAAATTGCAAAGGACAGACGACTGCATAGACGATCCAACATGCACATGCCACGAGTATGCATAGACGTCAAGATAAACGTAATGACCCCACGTGCCGAGGAAGGAACGAGGACGACAAGGGCGCGAACAGGGGACAGTTCGACGAGGTCTGCTGCGACTTGAGGAGCCGCTGAAATGTGCTTTCGGTGTTTTCGACTTTTCTCTTTTCGGGGTTTTGTTTTTTTCTTTTTTCATTTTGAATTCTGTAGAAATGTAAAGCTTTTAAATGGGTGATTGTGCGTTGGGTTGCCAATAGCAACAAAACGTCAAAAAGGTTTTAGGCCACAAATCGAACAATGCCCACAAATAGAGGAAAAGGCCAATTGTAGCAAGGAAGTTAAAAATTGGCAAAGGAGCGGATGTAATCGGGATGTGTCGTCAGTGGATGATGTCAGCACTTCACTCACCGAATCTTATATACAGGACATTCGTAGATATTCTTCGTGTCCTGTTTGTCGAGCAGTACGGCTCTGATGAATATAACAGGCATTGCTGGGAACAGGTCCTTTAAGAAAGCGTCGGCAATTGTACCAAGCTTAGTATCCCAGCGGGCACCCTCCATGTAGAGACCATTGACGTAGGCTCCTTCTTTGGGCGGTGCGCTATTACAAATAATGCATGCAATTAAAGAAACAATTTGATATTATCGTTTAACATGTCGTACTTAATTTCTTCTTTGGTTTTCTTGGTTACATCACAGTTCAGACACATACGATCCAGCGCCCAAGAGTTCTTACGCGCCGTTTGCTGCATAATGGCGGTGAGTAAGCTCTGAGGATTGAAAAAGCCGCCCAGCCACACGGATGAGGGCAGCCGGAAATCGGCTACCCATCCTTCCAGTTCGCGCAGGCGCATCTGTAAGTCAGCGAACCATGACTGCAGACCCAGTAAGCTGGGGTACGCCAATTTAGTCCACGATTCTGGCACTTGGTCCATGTAGAGTGACTGCATGAGCGCCTCCATGATGGACGAAATCGTGAGCTCGCCCTTGAGGCCCAGTTCCAATTCGTTTAACGAACGTTTCAGCTCCGCCATAAGTATGTTCATACGTTCGCATTCCTGAAAGGCGACGATGATGTATGGGTTGCGGTCCTCAACACGGGACATCAACTCGGGTATGTTGAATGGAGAGGGTATTTTATCGATGAGGTCCTCCAGCATACTTTTGACTACGTCTTCTAATGACTGAGACTCACCGCCACCGGAATCGGCACCACCGAGACGCGGCTGCAGCTCGAAAACAATGCGAAATAGTCGCTCCGACACCGTGGTTAAAAAGCCAATCTCCGAGTTCAAGTGGAGACCGTAGAGATTCGGACTCTCGGTTGGCAAATTATCATCGATGTAGGCGTGGTAGCCGGCGTATTTGAGTATTCCAGGCGCAGGAAAGCCCGGACAGTATTCCAGTTCACCATCGATCAACTCCGGTTGCATGAACTCTTGCAAGTACGTGCGGCAAAGACGACGATCCCAGTCGTCGGTGATGTGGCCGCCGTACATAATCTCGCCGAAAAGGTACCGCAAATCCTCCCACGGCACGCGACTATTCGCCTCGAGATAGTTGTAAAGTACGTACACGGAGATTGTCAGGTCGCCCACGTTGAATGGGTACACACGATTCCAGCCTTGTGGGCCGAATTTGCGCCGTTCAGCGACCACTGCATGAAAATAGCACAGCGAAAACAGAATTGCTTTGAATTCAGTTTCTTTGGAGCACATTTCCAATGTCTCCTCGTTAAAGTTGTCCAACGCCTTGTGCAAGTTCGCCTGCATGCCGGTCGGCGGTTCGTTGGTAATTTTGATGGCCGATTCGAGAATGCCCTGTGGGAGTATATGATAGGCTGGATCTGCTGCTGGTTCCGCGCTCAAGAAGAGCCGATAATTGGGATGCACATCTATGAGGGAGGCCTCCATTTTCTTTTCCAATGACGCCAGCCAACGGGCAACAAGATGAATATTTTGCAAGATTACCCAATGGCCCTTTCTCGATGCCGTATCAATAGCATTTTCGGCAACAATCTCCTGACCTTGTCCCAGCGATACGCTATGGAAGTTTTCATTGTCGCCGTGGTAGCCCAGACTCTTGCCCAGCTTCTCTACATCCTTAAGCGGATCAACACCTGGGGAGAGCACAAAGAACATATGTGTTTCGGGGCTGGACTCTTCGAAAGTTTTAGCGAATTCCATAGAGCGTGCATCGGTGTATTTGGGGCCGAGTTTTTCCTCGATGAACACTGCCATGGCGTACGACATGCGATCAGGACGAATGCAGCGCATAATACACAAGCGCTGTATAGGCGATTTCGATTTCCATTCACCGGGAAACTTTTCCTTCTCTGGGCTCTCAGAGTCAATGAATTTCTTCCAGCGCTTGTGCGAGCCCTCAATGTCTTTGTCAAGGTTTCTGAATGCAGTTAGATTGCTCAGTGCCTTTATGCCGCCCCAGCCAACATTCGTGATGAACGACATGTGTGAAGTGACATTCGGCATATAAGGAAAGCGCAGCAGAAAGTCGAGTTCCTGATGCTCGACCTCACCCGAAGCGATCAATATCTGCAGTGTCATTTGTGTGAGGAAAATCAGCTTGTCCGCTTCGAAAAGTCCACGCGACGTGTACTGAAAACTGCAGAAAGTGATGGAATCGATGAGGTTCTCAACGCGTTCCTTTAATCTCTCCGCAGGTTGGGCTTTTGCGATGGCACTCGCGAACACCACTGTGAACGCCTTTAGCGAAAACTGATATATCGGATTGATCTTGAACAGATCGTTGAGTATGAAGTAAATAATGGAAGCACGCTCCGACGCCGGCCGATATGCCTCGCGAGCTGAATCAATCTGCACGGCCGTGATTTTCGCTTCGGCCACCTTCACCTCAATTTCATCGGCGGTCTTCTTGGTTTTCTCCAAATTCATAACAAGCGTCACGTCTTCGAGCACATTCTCGCCGGCCGAGGACAAACGCTGCAGCAAATCGTCTTCGAGGAACTTCAGTGTGATCTTGAAGTGATTCTGCTGCTGTGTGAGACGTGTGCGCATCACTTCCAAGTCGGGACGTTCGGCTTTTACGACCTCGGCGAGTAGCTGGTCCTCCAAGCCGTCGCGGGTGACCGTGAAGTTAATTAGGGTGGTTTGGGCCTGCATTTCAGGCTTGTAGTGCGGATTGGCCAGCTTGGTGTGCAAAATGAGGCGGAATTTCGGATTGAAATCGATCTCTTTGTCGCCCATTTTGAGGCAGGTGCCCTTCTTGATAAGCATGCGACCAAGCAGCGGATTCAATACGGCATCGACGCTCTCGCCGATGTTCTCCAGTAGCAGCACATTGCCATTGCTGACGGCCTTCTCAATGATGTCCATGTAACCTTTCTGGGTGAGCCGCAACACGACTATATTTTGATGATATTTCTGCTTCACCCATTTGATGCCTTGTCTATTGGGAGCCAGGGAGAAGAGCGAAAACATTTAGTTAGCGTTGTCAAGTGATTGATTACAGTGGGATTAAATCAAATTACTGCGTTTACTAACTAAGCAAAATTAGTGTGTGTGATGCAACATTATGCAAATTCGCTAATTTTGTTTAAAATGTTTTCTCCTTACGCTGCAACAACTACTGCAAAGTGAGATTCGATACTGTCATTAGCGTTTTATGTGTTCGGCCTGATTTATTATTGCTTCAGCAGTTGTCACTGATTACCGTTTGCAGTAGAAGAGTTAGTTTCGTTTTAGGCCTCGGCGATTTGGGCGAATATATGGTTTGGAAAGTAGAACGACTAATCGCTAATAGAAACTTACACAAACAGCCAATTAGTGGCAATCATAGTACAGTATGGAATACGCGTATTCAATGCATATTTACCAGTGGCGTATTCAGGGGGATTTGGGGGTTGAAACCCCCCCCCGCCGAAATATTACATACAAATTAAAAGTAACTGTTTGGTATTTTATAAATATAAAAGAATTACTTTATGAAACCCCCATTATTTTTTTCCAAATCCGCCCCTGATATTTACTGACTGACAGCAACATTTTGAAGGTCGGTAGATCGAAATTTAATTCAGTAACACAGAATATCGGCTGAACCTCGTGTTCATAGAAAATCAACTCACAGCTGGGGATCAATCATGAGCGGATAACGGTCGGAATGAACCAAAATTGCAGCATTCTCTGCCGACATGCGATCACTGGGCAATCCTTGATTATTCCATTCGGCAATTTGGGCATCGTCGCAAATCATTTCAAAGGGATCGCTACCCTCCGAGGCTGGTATCTTTGGCTATAATAAATAAATAGGGTTTCTTTTAGGGGTTTGCACTTTTTCGTTGGGGCATTTCGCTTATTGCGACGATACTTACGTCACACGTTTTGAAGGCAGGCAACCACATCTTTGTCTGCAGTTCAATGCGATAAGGACGCGTAAAGCAGCCCACATACGAAATGAAGCAGGAGATGAGCAAAATATCGCCCGGCAGCGTTATTTGGCTGTTCTTTAAGCTATATTTTGTGGGAGAATAAATTAAGTTAAAAACAAAAACTACCCACAATTACCCATGTTCCACGTACCTCTTTACAGATTCTGACCAACGAATTTTTTCCGAAGCCAAGCCGCCAATCAGTCGGTTAGCCAAGTCGATTGTGAAAGCCGTTTTATCCGCCTCATCCTGACATTTCTGTTTTTTCGCCAATGCATCGTCATATTCCATTTGCAGCACATTAAGCTTCTCTTCTAATTCATTTAAGCGATTATTGAGCGCGGTTAGCTTGTCGCGCGCATCTTGCAGTTCTTTTTCGGACTCGATCAGCGCTCGTTCCTTGGGTTCGACTATTAGGTATACTTCGTAGAAGCCGTTAATGTTGATCACCCACGAGCAGAGTCCGGCAGCGGCTGCTGACTTTGCTAAAATTTTTTCCGGGTTAAACTCGGCTTCCTGCAGATAAGGCTGCAGCGCCTTGATGACGTCGGGATGGATGTGCTTCTTGTCGTAGTTTACCAGATCGTTTAAGAACTTATCCACGTTGCCCATTAGCGTTCGGCATGCCTTCCAGCTGCGATCTTTCGGTATTTTTCCTTTCGGCGCGAACAGCACCAAGACGGCAGCGCAAACGCTTACTACCGCCTCGGGTGGCGAGCCGAAGGATTTCAATTCGGTTAGATTGTTCTTGTTGAGCGTGTTGAGCGCCTCTTGAGCGGCAATCAGCGCCGGCTGTGCTTTGCGAAAATCTTCCTCGCATACCTTTGCCTTTGCCCCCACCTCTTCTTCAATCTGGCGCACGTTCTTCTCTTCCTTGGAAGCGATTGCACGCTCCACGGACACTTTCTCGTTTTCGGCACTCACAACTATGATGAGATTGTCCGCCTCCGCATTCTTAGCCTTAAGTTCCACTTCCTGCACTTTGAGCACATCCTGTAGCGCGTCGACCTCCTTCGAGCAGCTAGCTAACTTAATCAGACCGTTTTCTAGTCTTACACGTCGATCTTGGTTGGCTTTAACCTTCTCCTGTAACAGCTTAGAAAAGAGACTGATCAGCTCGAGGAAGGATTTGGGAGTGGTGTAGTTATAACGCTTGTCGTTGGTCAGGTACACTTGCGAGATGTCATTCACGGTCTTGTGCACGAACGCCATGAACTTTGAGACCGACTTCGACAGCGTTTTGGGCAGCACGTCGATTTCGTTCAAGAACCGGAAAGACACCGACTCGAGGGCCTCCTGTGGCCACTCGTGAAACCAATCGATAGTTGTGCAGTTGACCAGAGCTGGAAACTTGCGCGCACGCACACGCAGAGTGGCACCCACCGGCGAGAAGCATAGCACCACCTTCAGAAAGCCGCGGACCTTTTCAATAAAGTATTTCCAGCAGTTTTCGCGCGAGTCAACAATGCCCAGCTGCTTGACTTCGTTGCGCATCGCATTAATGATGTTCTCTACCTCATCATCGGGAAAGAGTTCATGTATGTCACCCGATGCCAGCAAGTCGTTGATTAGCACTAAGAACTGCTCTCGAGCCACCTCAGAGTCGGTCATTAAGAAGCAGCACGGCGTCGATTTGACTCCGGCCTTCATATACAGCGAGGATATGTTAGTTTTTAGGTCGTTTATGCTGTAGTCCTTGGTAAGCTGAATTTGGAAGACGTCCAGCGATGAAATAAAAGCAGCCAGGCGCGTCAGTGACTGCTTGCCGGAGCCGCCCACGCCGATCAGCAGACCATAGCCGCGAGAGGACTCCACGATGCGGCTGATGCGGCACACGTGAGACATGGCATCTTCGAAAAGCACCAGATTCATGGCGCCAATAAAGTCATTGTATCGCTCTTGAGCCTCTGACAGCAGCCGGTGCAGACGTTCCCAGTCGGGAATCGGCATGTACTTGATGTCCGACAGGCCTTTGGCAAAGTGACAGTAAATAAGGGGCTTGCGGAACACAACCTCGTCGTTGAAGCCCTCAATACCCTTGCGCACCATTTCCTGAATGAGCTTCTGAAAATTGGCGATGTCCGTGTAGTCGACGAGCTTGTCGCCGTATACCCGATTGCACTCATGCACCCATAACCGTAGGAGCATATTAGGATTCGGGCAAGTCTCAAAGTTGGCATACAGCACACCCTGCGAGAGAAGCAAGCGGAGAGTTAAACGTGGGAGGGGGGACGCAGAGGCGCTGGCTTACCGTAAATATGTTGGCGATGTCACGTAAGTTGAAGTTGTAATGAAATTTGATGGCCGTCGGTAGGAAAGAGGCAGCCACTTTCTGATGCAGTGCTATTGCGGTGTGTACCAGTGGCTCACCAAGCGCAATGGTGTTCTTTTCGAACTTCTGAGCAGGTAAGGCCAAATGCTGCGATAAAATCGAATTCAATATATGGAAGAGCGCATCCTGACTGGGCACACTGCGGACAGATTTCACCAACAAAAAACATGAAGTATACCATTATTTGGTCTAATTGTAAAAAATCACAAGTACGCACTTGACAGCGAAGGAGCAGAAGTGACGCTGGAGACGAGGATTGATGGTGAAGGAGCCGGCCGATGGATTCATGCACGATACAAACTGGCAGTTGTGTATGTCGCGCAGTGTCATCTTTACGCGATCGTACCAGTGGTGGTAGTCCATGAACTGCCGAATGAGGGTGTGCGGCTGCACGGTGCCGTACTTGTCCACCTCCGGCATGTTCATGTCGTCCACAAAGTACAACATACGCTTGTTGCCCTGTGGGCCGTAGTTGCGTCCAGCCTTTTTCTCCAGCGGCTTCTCGAGCACACGCTGTAACATCTCGGACGTGGTATAGAAATTGAACGGCACATTCTGAATGGCGTACTTTTCCGTGGGCAGTGAGTTGAGCTTGGAACCCATGATGATGGTTTTGCCCGAACCAGGCGGGCCGATTAGCATAATCGGATGCTCGTCACCGATGAGGACGTCCATGAAGTAGCGCAAACGTGTGGTCTCCGATGTGTGCACGAGGTTGGACTGCAACGGAACGTCGGGGTCCAGCTCGAAGGAGGGCACCAATTTCGTCCATGGCTGGAATTTCTTGGTTTCGTGATCCACGAAGTACGCAAACACATTACCGCTTGGCGGAAATTTGACGCCTTTGAATTCGTTAATGAACCACTTGTGAAACTCGTTGCGCCAGTCGATAATCTGATCCTGGAAGAGCGTCGAGCCAAAGCCCCAGATGAGGCTGAATACGAAGTACACCTCGTACCAGTCCTTCGGACAGTCAGTGGGCACGTTCTGTGGCGTCAGCATGGAATCGAGCAAGAAGCAGGTCATCTGCAGCATGGCAATGCTGGAGATGGGCGTTATAATCTTCAGGCGGGTTTTGAACATGTCCAGCATGGGCGGCACGTATTTGTCGAACAGTACGTTTAGTGTGGCCACTTCCGACTGATTGGGGCGCGTATTTAGCCACGACTGAATGAACGGACTCCAGCCCAAGTCCTGGGGATTAATGTACAGAATGCCGGCACGAGAGACGGTGGCCGGAGTGGCTGTCTTCAGATTGGCGATTTCGAAGAGCAAACGCATTTCCTTGGTAAGAGCGATGCGCTCGTTGCTGGCCAGTGTCAGCACTTTATTGTCGTCCATGACGGTGTTTAAGCTTTCAATCCACATGGGATCGATATCACCATCGAGCACAATCCATTTGGGGCCGGTGCCACCCAAGTTCGCCTGATCACGCATGATAATCGAGAATAGGCCATCCTTCCACTCTCTGGTGGCGGGGTTCACAATGCCGAACAACTCGTCGTTGGTCACAGCCTTCGGATTCAAATCGTTGTAATGTGGCTTGCGACGTTGATTCGAATAGGTCTTATTTAGGGTCTTCCAAACTTCAGACTTGCCTGTACCTGCAAATCCGATAATAAAGACGGAGTGGCGGACGGCGAATAATTCTTCCAGTTGTACGATCTTTAAGATGAATCCGTCCTCGGGCTGTAGCTTTAAATCCACTGCGGAACGTTTGATAACTGCTTCGAAATCAAGACTGCGTTTACGCGGCACATCCAAGTTGGGGAACAGATCACCGATCAGGCCCATGAAGACGGGCACATCGTCGGTGACGATTTTGGGGATATTGAAATCACGCAGTGCGCGCATGAGCACCTGATCCTCGGGGCGTTGGCGATCATCGCGCTGTAAGGAGATAGTAGACATTTAATTATAGTTATGAAAAAAAAATATAAACTCAAGTTTTGGTGTAGAAAGAAAGACACAAAACATTTAATTACATTTAGTTGTAGGTTTTAGCAGCCTCGATAGCCTAGAGGGCACTAGACTGTCATCCCAGAGGTCGTGGGTTCAACTCCCACCTCGTGCACGGTTTCCGCACTTTTCCAACTAACTTTTCCGATTTTTCCTGTTCTCAAATTTACATCCCCAAGTTCAGTGATTCCCAACCCAAGCTCCCAACCCTGCGGCAGGCCAATCATCTATCTTGGCAAAACAAGACAATTAACGCCACCAACACAAGGAATAGTCTTGTGGAGGCCTTATGCTCCAGGGAGGAGAGAACAAGGAAAACAAAAAAATATATATATACATATATCTTCGCCAATCACAATGGGCCGCCTGGCCTAAGTGTGCTCCTCCTGGGACAGCCACACCACCTACCTACCTACCTACCTACCTATCTTCGCCAATTAAACGACTAAAGCCCATGCGTTCGAACCGTGATTGCGTTCGAATTTGATCCAAACTCAACCAGTAATTTTTCCCATGCAAGGTGTATGTACATTCAACCCTGCTGTGACATGACCTCAACTTTGCACAAGCATTACAAAACTACGAAATTCCAAAACGAGCAATCACGTGCAATTGCACTTAATTACAAAGTTCGCTGAAATTCTCGGTGTCTGCCTAACGTGCAAGCGTGCAAAAAATATGGCAAACTTTGTATCTCATTAACCATGACCTCATCTCGACGTTGGCTTTCCGATTGCGCGAAAAACACACCACAGTGCAGAAATGTATGTCACATGTTGTCTGCTGTTGCACTGCAACTCATACATACATACAAACGGGCACAACTGAACGTTTATTGGTGTTGAGAGTTGCTTGGAAAGATCTTCACTACATGGCATTCATTAACATTCGGCTTAGCCATAACATGCACAACAAGCTTTCATAGAAAATGTAAATATTTCAGGGAAAAATAAAATAGTTAATATAAGACAACTGACGCTTTCCTTACTGTGAACTATGCTAAGGTGTAAATATTCAATTAGTTAATCAAAGAACCCACATAAAATTTCTATAGAAAGTATTATAAAAAAGTAAAGTTCCGGCTGAACATTTGCAGAGAATGTAAAAAACGAAACTGGTATTCTTCAGATATTGGATTTTCCTATTCCAAGGAACTTAATTACGCGAACTGTTGTGCTATGAGAGCTCGAACCCATTTAGCTGGCTGGAACAAATGAGGTCAGCTAATGCTGCCGCCAGCATTACTTAGCGCAAACCGAACCTGTCTCATGGTGTTTGCTGAGGGGAGCGAAGAAAGCACATATCGCGCGTGAAACTTTTAATTAAAAAGCCCCGATGACAATCACGCACACACGCACGCAGGCACACAAGATGCCTTGCAGTCCGATGCCGCACGGCTCCAAGCAGCGCGATGCCATACATTACGCTGCCTTGTTGTACGCCATTGCGCGGCGCTGTAGTTGCAGTGGTTATTGTGCTGTTCGACATGAAGAAAACTTAAAACATGGCCGAGGCGTGCAGCGCAAGGAATCACCGGGCACGTAATGCAGATAAACTGTGTCAGTGATGTGGCTGGCAAATGCGCGGTGCAGCGATGCAGGCAAGCAAATGGCAAAGTGGTAAAATGGCTTAACGTGGCCGGGTGGTGTTGCTGTGGGTAGTGATTGCTTTTTGTGTTGAATAATGACAACAAAAACAACAACAAGTAAATAAGCCGCACAAAGCAGCGCAGCAGCGTTGCGTTGGTGCTCTGTGTGCGGGTGAGCGGGTATGCGGCGGCATCGGGATGAGAGGCCACACGGCCTATGGGGCGGGCACATAACTTTGTATTTGTGTCGTTTCTCCATGAGCCGGGCAGCAGCACAATTGGATTGACACATAACTCCAATTGGAAGAAATGGCTTTCAGCCGCAAATGTCTGCGGCTGGCACACATTTTGACAATGTAGGCCATTGCGGTAAACGTAATCAACCTGAAATTGTGATTCAGTGACTTACACGCAGTGCGCCGGCCACCACCAGCACCGACTTGATGGCTCGCAGTCCCCAATCGTAGTGATCCTGTTTGGACAGCAACTCTTTGCACAGAGTGTAGAGCGTAATGAATTTCTGCGCCAAGGGACGCGCCTCCTGGAAGCCCTCGGCAACCAACATGATTTCACAAATCAGCGCAAAATCGGGCACAACCATGGCGCAGGGCCGATACAACGCCTTCAAGTTCTCGGGCAGTTCGGCACGTCCCGCATAGCCAGGGTTCATGGTGATGAACATGCCGACCGTAGGGCGTAGCGCAATGATTTCGCCGAGGAAATTGAACATGACCTTCTTTGACTGTTGCGAGCGAGAAGAGACCAACGTTAGAGGGAACATATAAAACGCAAAACACGTTGCTGTTGTACCTTGATGGCGTCCTGAATGCATTTCACTTGCACCGCCACCACCGACAGCACCTCCACCGATATGCGATTGAACTCGTCGAAGCAGCCCCAGGCGCCCGTCTGCGCGAGGCCTTTGTGTATGTTGCCGCACGACTTGTAGTCCATCTGCTCGGAGCAGTTGAACACGTACACCATCATGCCCAGCGCACGACCCAGGTCCTTGGTCGTCTCTGTTTTGCCCGTACCGGCCGGGCCTGCTGGCGCGCCGCCCATCACCAAGTGCAACGACTGCGTGAGTGTTATGTAGCAGCGATCCGTTAGGGGCGTGATCACCAGTCGCGGCGTGTTGCCCAGATACTCGTAGTCGTACTTGAACTGTGCATCGCAAATGTTGGCGAAACAATCGTCGAACTTCAGATCCCAACGGTGACGCAACTGGCTCTGCCACTGGAACGCCGTCGCCAGCTCTACCTTCTGCGCAATGATCTTGGCGACCACATCGCGACTGTGCACATCGATGGTGCATACGGTCATGATTTTTTGGCGCTCTGCCGCCGTCAGGTCCGACAGCAGCAGTAGGATCAGATTATTCAGCTGAGTCACCTGCTTTTTGTTGTAGTCCTTAATTGCGTTCTCGTAGCGCTGCTGCACTTTGGCGAAGGCATCATTCGTTTCGGTCGTCCACCAAATTTGTGTAGTCACCAACGCCGGCTGGGCGGGCCATTCGAAAATCCAGACGTGGCGCGGCTTCTCCTCGTAGGCTATGACCGCGCGCCGAAAGTGATCGCGCAGCGTGTCGCGCATTTTGTCCGTGACACGATTGAGCCACACCTCCACTTTGCCGCTGCAGTCACAGTTTTCCAAGAACGGCACAAACTCCTCCAATTCCTTGGCGATCATGCCAATGGCCAGCTTTGTGCCTGCTATCAGATTGAGCTTGCCCAGCGAGTCGTAAAGTTTGGTCAAGTGGCGGCACACCATCTTGGGATTGTTGCCGTTGGACAGGATGTCCAACAAGTCGGCAGATGATACGAAGTAGAAGCGTGGGTAGGCCAGGCGCTTCGTTTCCAAATAATCGTTGAGCGCCTTCTCGCAAAGCAGCAGCTGCTTGAGCAACCCCTCCAGCTGGTCATAGAGCTTGCTGCCTGGCCGGTTGGTGGAGCGTACCACATTGCGATCGGAATTCATCTGCGCCAGCAACGATTTGAACTCGCGATCGATATGATCGAACCGTTTGGAGTCTTCAGGCAGCTGCGAACGAATATCCTCGGATCCGATGAATATGCTTTCCAAGTATTGCCACTTTCGCTGCACCTCAAACCATGACCCAATGATCTGGTCTGCATTCGATAATTTGATTTGCCATGCGTTGACCTCCTGCTGGAAGTAACCCACAAATTTTGATGAGGCCATGTTTTGGAGCTGCACTTGATTTTCCTCCAGCGTTTCAATCATTTCTTCGGTGGCCTTTAGTAATTTCAAGCCAGTACGTTCGTGAATTTCATTTTGGAATTCCATGTTGGCCCATGTGTTGGCCAAGTCTTTCAAAATCTTCTCCATTGCCATTTCCTTAACCGACTTGTCTACTATATTCTTGACGTCGTCCTCGTATTCGTGCAGATTCAAATCGATTAAATCTTTCAGTGTTGTCGAGTCATCCATGCTGAATTTAACTTTCGTCGTTTGCATCAGTTCCGTCCAGTGACGATCGCGTATAGCAGGGTTTTGCAGCTCGGTGACGGCGCGCAGTGACGTCATGAGATTTTTAAGTGAGTTCTCCATGTGTATATAAGGTTCCCAGTTACGCATCTCCTTATCCAGGCCGCGCAATTCTTTGCCAAACTTTTTGCACTCCTGATCCATGGATTCGATGTCGATTTTCTTCCACGGTGTCTTCTTCCATTCGTCGATCGTGGTAGATATGGTGATTGCAAAGTCCCACATGATCTTTAGTAGCTGTAAATCTTTACGGCACCGCTCGATTTTCGTGGCATCTGGACCTTGCAGTTCAAAGAGTACGGCCGATTCCTTCAGTGACTTCTGACGCTCCTCCAGCGCACAGATCTCCAAGTCGGCCTCATCAATCAACTCGTACGGATTGTCGCAAGGCACATGGAAAAACTGTGTTCGGGAAGAGCAAAATGGTTATCGGAGGAATATGCGAAATTCGAATGTGTCGCACCTTTTTGCGCAGGAACTTCTTGCGATACTGGTTGGACATGGTATCGCAGAGTATAATACGCTTCTCGATGAGATCCACCTGGTACGATTGTATGGGCGCAATCATCTGCTTCACAGTGGCAGCGTTCTTCTTCACCTTCGTCCATTGTTCAGGCAACTCGTTCAGCTGAGATCGATGCAATTTGTACACTAAATGATTGCGCATCTGACGTAAATGCAGCTGCTCTACTAACCTGTGACAGTACACTATCCTTAAATTCGTAATTATATAGCTTCAGCAACTCGACCACTTCCCGCAGCGGATCGAACATGTAATCATACGTGAACTGCTTCTCATTGATGGTATTGAGCACGGACAGAATCTTGAGCAGTCCTTCAAAGTCGTCCTTGTTAAGCTCAATTTTGAGTGCAATATTTGCCTCATTAACAAAGTCCTCCAATTCCTGTCAATGCAAATAATTTCACATGTATCATAAGCAATTTCTAAATTCCACGAGAAAAACAAATAGAAATTACCTGCAGTGAGTTCTTTACTCGGTCAATGAGATCAGTCTTGAATAGACTTATCCACTTGCCCACTTGGTTAAGTACGGCATTCTTGAAACCCTTCATATTCAAACGCAACCACACATTGAAATCTGTGTACGAGTCCCATTTGGAGATCTCCGCCTCGAGTGCAATGAATTTGTCCAGCTAACATGTACCGAAACCTGGCAATAATCACAAGGTGTCTTTACCTAACTAAGCCACTCACTTGCTCCTTGTATATGCTTAAAGGTGGGAAGTCCTCCTTCAGCGGTTTCACGCCGGATTCTCCTTCACCCTCCAGCTCGGCTTCCCGCTCAGCGAGAGTCAACGGGCGTCCGAACTTCTTCACCTCAGCCAAATATTGCTGCTTATCCCAAAGCCAAAGATAGGCGTACTCCATGTAGCCTTTGGCGTTGGCGCGTATGGATTGAACTTGGAATTTAACTTTGGTCATGACGTCATTGCGTTGCTTGTGTATGTCCACCTTGTCTTTAAGTTCATCTGCGTATTAAATAATAAGCAAACCATTCTGATTGAATAATTCAGTCATTGAAATTTCCAAGGTCAATGTTTGGAAACTATCGTAAAGTATTAGATGAAATAATCATGTCTGGGGACTAACGTGGCTTTGTGGTATTTTGCTGGAATCGAGCCTCGCAGAACACTCGTAACTCCTTCAGTACTCTACATGTGAACTCTGTCGACTCTTACCCATGAAGTCCAAATTCTCTCCACCATACTCCGGCGGATCTTGTGCAACACGTGGCAGCATGGCCAGCATTCGGTACATGTCTTCAATGAGTGTTTCCACGTGCATGGTGAAACCAACTGGCGATTGCGGATCTAAATTGAGAAAGTACACCACATGCGGCTCCTGCAGTTCCATGCATATTTCGAATATTGGCGCATCGTTCTCGTAGCGATTTTCAACTTCCATGCGCAAATAGGTGAGGCTGGTGATAACTGCGTCCAACAACTGTTCGGCAATTTGCTCGTCCACATACTTCTCGTAGTTGCGGAAGTCCTCACGCTCGGTTTCGCTTAGAGTCTGCAACAGATCGTAACGATGTATCGGCGTAATGATCTCATCTTCGGATGCTTCCTCTTCTTCCTCGGAACCGAGTTCCTCGATGGCTGCCTTCTCGGCTGCTGCCGCGACCGCCGCTGCGGCTGCTGCTGCTGCTGTGGCCGCCTTTGTCTTCTTGGCAGGCTCGGGGGGTTCGGGGTACTCGGATTCTTCCTCTTCGTTTTCTTCACTGCCTTCGTCCAATTCGTAACGATGCGGTATGTCGAAGAACAGTTTCACGTTCTCGAACATCAGCTTGTCGATGAGCTGCTTGGTGATGTTTGCCTGAGCAAGACGCTTATTGATGATATCCTCGCGCGGTTCGCATTCCAGCAATGCTTTGGGATTAAGGTCTTTGCGTTGGTACAGCGGAATCTTACCCCATGAATTGATGCTCTGCTTGATGGCATCCAGGTTGGCCTGGCAGGCCACCAGTCGCTTGTGTAAGTGTTCAATCTTATTGAAAACTTTCACAATGAAGCGCTGATCTGAGAGAGGAGTGTGAGGGTTATGCGTTATTTGAAAGTCAACAACAAAAAGAAGAATGCACATACTAAAGGAAATCCAATTAACTTCGCTAATTAGCGGCTCCATAAATTTCTCGATATTGCTCAGTTCGGCATTAATGAGGTCTTTTTCGCTTGGCTTGGCGCGGGCATTAATGTCATTGTACCACTCGGCAATGCGCATTAGCTTCAGCCGGGCTTCCTACAAAAATGCATAAGTTGCGCACAATAACTATGGTGAATTCTAAGGATAAAGCGTAGTAAACCAGCATATACCCACCCAAAGCTCAGCTTCTCGCTCATAGAACTCCAAGAGATCTTCCGGCAGTTCACAATCCATTATACGCAAAACCTTGATATCCTTGAGCGAATCTTTCAAGGCGTCTGTGAAATTCACCATCAGCACACCATTCTCGTCTTTGGCCAACAACGTCTGATTCATTCCATGATTGATGTATTCTTTGACATTTATGAACCATTCGTTCAGTATTTGTTGTTTTAAACCATCGATCTCATCGAGCATTTGCTGATATATTTGTAGCGTTTGTTGGCCATACTCATTGTCAAACAAACTGCGGAATATCAATTTTGTTTAGTTTTTCTTCCGTCTTGAAAAGATCTATAATACGACGCCTCAGAAAACAAATGTCGCATGTCTTACTAGGCTCAATATAACATACGACATTCGGTTTCTGAGGCAACGAATAGTTAACTACAAAATGTGATACTGAAACTATTTCCCTTTAAATATTGAACAGATTAAATATATTTTTAAGTAAATACACAAATTTGCCCAAAATTTGCTTAATATGCCTTTGAAACCCAGTTCTCTTACAGTACAATTGTAATGAATACCACAACGATAGTTTCTTACGGATATTCATAAAGCTCATAGTCCGTATGTATCCAGGTGATGCGATGGCGCAACTTGTGCAGCCATGAAATGGCGCCCGAAACTTTAGGGAAACAATCGTCAGTGGGCAAATTCTGTTTGTTGTACATGAAATATATAAATTAAAAATGATTTCAATCGTTGTTCGATTGCATTTTAATTGCCTTCACTTACGTCCACACCGCCCTCTTTATACGCTGCCAAAAATGCATTGAAGCACTCCTTGACCGCATGAATTTCCTCGGCAAAATCGTCGACCAGTATGTGCATGTGCGGATCCAGCTGGGCCTTGATGATGGGCCGCAGCAACAACGTGCCGCACAGCATCAGATCGTGCGAGTCCTCGAGAGCCTTTTCAAACTGAAAAGCTATGCGGCGCTCTAGTTGATCCGTTAGCTCATTGAATTTCTTGATATCGGACTCGAAATTTTCGATGGCCTCATCTGGATCCAGTATGTTGTACGTAATATTGTTGCCCCAATCGCGATAGCGGTTATTAAACTCATCCAGAATTTTCGCCAGCGCAACCGTGATGTGGCGACCTTTCAAACCGCCCACTGTTATCTTTTCTAATTTGACAAAGTCGCGGCCGGTATTGAAAACGTCCTTGAGCACATGCAGACGTTCGAGAAAGCGGTCCAGACGACTGAAAATCATTTCCGGATGCCAAGTCCAGTCTTGCGAATTGAATTCGGTGCCGATTTTGAATTTCTTCAAACTCACGCGGCACTGGTCATAGGTGGTTCTGCACAATAGGGAAATGAAAAAGCAATTAGAGTCTGTGTTGCTGCCGGCTAAACAAAACAGACTTGTAATATTCCAAGTGATTGATGTTGGTGGTGATACGCTTGTAGGCCTCGTCCACATCGGCGAAGCAGCTCTCGGCCTCAATGGTGATGAAGACATTCTCGATGATGGTGTTGTGCAGCAGCTGGAAAAGCAACGTCATGTTGTCGAGTGTGTGAAAGTACTTGGAGTGACCCCACACCAGACCGACGGTCAGTAAGAGCGGACGTATGTTGGGACGATTATCGTCCATGTTGTTCATTTCAAAGTTGTCAATCTTCTTGGCCTGGAAACATAACGGAGAGCGTCGAGAAAAGTGCGCGTAAGGTGGAATGGATATTAGTTACCAGTGGCGTTAGATATTTGGTAATGTCTCTGGCCTCTGCCAATGCCTCCAGCACTAGTTCGACAATTTTGCGATATGTTGTCTCGAAGACCGAATTGATTTTTTCGAGCACAAAGCCAATGGTTTTGATGCGCTTGTCGCCCAGCTGATCGGCCAGACTCTCCAAATTTTCGAGCCGTGTGGCCCAGAAGGCGAACAGCAAATCCGGCCTTGGGTGTTTGTCCTTTGCGTAGATTTTATCGCGAGCCTTCACATGCACCAAATCCTCAACCGAGTCCAGCCATTTCACAACCATGAATTCAAGCGAATGCTTGAGCAGATTATTGAACTTGGAGAGATCGCTATGGGACAGGGAATTTAGAAGTACATAGGTGAAAGGCAGCATTGCATATTGGATTTCTTACCCTTGAGCAATCGAAGGCGCTCGCTCCATTACCTCATCAATGCAAATGGGCAGTGGGAGTATGGTGCGATTTATCACTAATCCTTTCATTTGTGCAATGCCATTACGCAAGTCCTGCGATTCGGTTTTCATATCGTTCACAATCACCGAAGTCCAGCCATTTTGATTGACGGGATTATTCGCGAGCGGAAAAATGACATCATCACAAATTACGGAGAGATTCTCCAACACATTGGGCAGTATATCGCCAACCATTAAGGACTATAGGGAGTTTTGAAGCATTCAATTCTATATTCAATTATTTGATTCGATAACTTACAACATCCATATTTTCCATTGTAAGCTCACAGGGTACTTCGCAGCGTATGAAGAAAATTATTTTGCTGCGCGGTTTCGAAGGAAAATTCGGTGAGGGCTGCAGCAACGATGCCATATTAATGTAGAAGATCAAACGCTCCTGACGTGGATTATTCAAAAATGCGGTGACCACATCCTGTGTGTGTGTGTATGGAAAATATTTTGTATGATGCAATGCAATTTAATATATATATTTTTTTAATTTCGAGTCCATTTGTGCCCAAATAACAAGAACTTCTAACTACTAAAGTGATATTTTGTGTTGATTAGTCGAGCTTATCTGCATTGAAATCTAACGAAGAAACTCCTCATAGATCTATGCAAGGATGCTAGCAATAAATATAGACAGATGATTGGAATTCGTTAGAAAGAAAGCAAAAAGTGTGGAAGGTCTACTTGCATCTGAAGATGGGCGCCAATAGGCTTTCGTCATGAATTCATTCATAATGAGGAAAAATAAACTTCAAACAGAACTCATTTTGCATGGTCAATATGCATCTGTGATATGAGATATATGGCTCGGGCCAAAATGATCAAAATGATGAGATACTATCTGTGGCTCAGGCTTGGACTCATCTCAACTCACAGGACTTGCAATCGTATCATTGGCGGAATCTTCTTCTTCTTGACTGGCACGACAGTCCGATTACGAGACTAAAGCCTTGATTACACGTAACGAGTCGAGTGACGTGATATCAAAATGGTATTAGGCCGAAAGAATTGGGATAGCGAGCAAAAGCGACGAGTTGTTCAAACGTATTTTGACACGTGGCGAGTCAGTTTGGTTTTACAATGCACAAAATCACAAAATGAACTAAGCAACTCGCGCAATTAAACTCAACCGAGCGAAAATTGGTGTGTGACGCATTCCGCATGTTACGAGCGATTCCGCATGTGACGAGCGATTCCGCGAATCGCTGCGAAAAAGAGAAAAATGTAACGGTAAAGTAGTGCTCGGCCTAGCAAACAAAATGTGATTCTAGTGACTCTCTCGCCACTTTCATCGGTCACTGACTCAATCAACAACTCGCCTTACTGTTTAGACGAAACGAGTACTCGTTCGAGTTGCTGTCTTGTCACTCTACTCGTTACGTGCAATCAAGCCTTTTTTTACAAGGACAGAGGTTTGCCATTTCCTGCTGAGAGGACAGCCGCCGAAAGAAAAATTGTTGTTTTTCTTTTTTTTTCGGTGTTAACGCAACGGAGTATTGAACTCGCCGAGTCTTGACTCGCGGCCCAACGCACTAGCCAGCTGAGCTACGGCGGCTGCATCATTGGCGGAATAGGATATTTAATTAGTTGCAGCGTCATTTGATTTGCGAAGCAAAGTTCCAAAATAATTTATCGTTGCAATTCACTTTGAATGAATCACTTTTTAAAGCTCTCAAACTTAGACTTGGATCTCTGCAAACTGGTTTTTATTAATCAGCAAAACGCCAATTCAGTTCCGGTTTAGCCAAAATTTGTACGGCAATGTAACAACTATTGTTGTTGTTATTATTATTGCTGTTGTGTAACTTTCATTACGGCATTTGCAGCAAAGTTTGTTTCACTGCTGTCCAGGCATTGTTACTATCATTGTTTTTGGTGTTGCGCTAAAAGTGCGCCATGTGTTCGATTTCTTCATGAAAATTACAAATTGAAAATGTTGCAAGTATCGAAATTGCCAATAGCTCATTTGGCTTATTTGGTTTGGCAAACTGTGCAACGTGCCTGTCTAGATTTTACCTTCCAAACCAGCTGGTAATAGGAAAAGGGAGTTTTGGAAGAAGTGCGGCAGCGTTTGTAGCGCAAAACCGCATATGCGGCTTTCGCGTAATCGCTGCCAACACTACCAATGAACAACGAAAACAATTCCAGCCAGTAGAAAATGTTGCACCAACTGAATGACTGCGTCCGATTTTGTTTTATATAACTGCACCTGCAGAGCGCGCAATTGGCAATAATTATGTGCACAATGTGCGGCCATGGACAGGGAAGCAGTTTTTGCGTTCGGTCACATGTGGCCAAGCGCGCGTTGCACGCCCCAAGTGCCACTCATTTCGTTTGGGGCAAATGTGCGCCAACATTGAAGGTTAATTTATGTTAAAATTGCTATGGCTGCTGGAATTTTTTCATTGCAACATTTTTGTTATTGCAGCTGTAAATGGCGCTTTGGCATTGAAAGCTTGAAAACCAACAATGAGCGGCGAGTAACTTTGATTCGCCCACTGTGGCATACAATGAGAGGCTGCAATGAGGCGC
Source organism: Melieria omissa (assembly GCA_963971225.1). Classification (NCBI taxonomy): domain Eukaryota; kingdom Metazoa; phylum Arthropoda; class Insecta; order Diptera; family Ulidiidae; genus Melieria; species Melieria omissa. The sequence continues at coordinate 22,170,854 of OZ020267.1, read as the reverse complement.
GAGCACTGAGCTCAATAAATGATGAAAAAACTTAAGACAACAAGCTGGGGCTTGAATGAAAATATCAAAGGAAAAAGGTGACCAATGATGCATAATTAAAAATAAACAAAAACAAAGAGTCACTCAGCGTCCAAGTGTGGTTGTTTTTTTTTCATTCTAGGCTATTGCCCCTCCACCATTACTTTGGGCCAATCGTTGCTTCCCATTTGCAATCTCAGTGGCATCTGCAACCCCTCAACTGTAAATTTGAACGGCTGTCAGCTCAGCGACGTGAGCGTATTTTGTTTTAATATGAAAATCATTTTAATGTTGGGTTGCATGTCTGCTGCTAAAAGTGTTAATTTGATTCGCTTAGAGGGGGAGGTGGGTTGGCCCAATTGCACCGGGAAGGCATCAACACACAAACGTGCAGAGGTTGAGGTAATTATGGAAATGATGCGGCATTTTAAATCGTAAAATCAAAGGACTCGAATGAAAAATGCGAACAAACGGGAAACGAAAATGCAAAATTAAAATTCATAAAAAAACGACGGTAATACATTTTGTGGTAGCTGTACAAATTTGCAGACACTCAACAAAACGACATCAAATGTCGTTGGTAAAAACACTTATAAAAAAGTGTGGCAGGGTTAAAACAACATAATGACCATGAGTCAAAAAGCGGCACAGAGGTGTCAACACAGGAGGCTCTCAACTCGAAGGCCACACGGCTGCTGCGCAGGATGCAAACACAAACACAAATACCAACATATACTAAAAAATGCAGTTATACACACATACATACATTCGGCTTAACCCATTTCGGTGCCTACAGTCGGATAGTCGGTATAAGGTATTATTGAAAAATGTTTCAGCTTTCACTTTAATTGGAATTGGTGTGAACTAATGGTTAGTTTGTTGAACCACAAGACGATTTGTAGATGTAAAGTCCGATTTTACTAACAACAACTTTTAATAGGAACCATATTTGTTATTCTTTTGAGGTAGTGAGGACTTAATATATTTTTTTTTTAATATTAATAATAATAATGTGAGGACTTAGTCAATAAAAAGTTCATGTCGAGCATATATGTGCCATGGGTCATGGAAAGGTTTAAGCTCTCTCTCTCTCTTTGCAAGAAGGTACACCTCAAGGTATTGTCTGATCAATTATACATAAAATAGTATAATACTTAAAAAAACACAGTCGTTGTAAAGGAGTTAAAGACAGCCGCCAAAAATGCCCTAAAGCCAACAATTTCGAATTTTTTACCCTCACGTTGAGGTGACATTGTCTGTGGCTTTCAAGCCTGTTTGATGTGGTATTTGCTGCAACAAGAAAAAGTAGCCAATAAAAGACTCAATTACACTGTACAACACAAAAAAAAATAACAAGGTTCTGACAATGGATTCTGGTAGAAGGGACCAAAAAACAATATACGTGTATCGGCGTTTTGAAAGTTTACGTCTGCATTTTTTTTAGGGGAGGTCAAAGTTTTCCACTTCTTGCACAATGTTATGGTGGATCGGCATACGAAAACCATGTAACCTCACATTTTAGGTATATGATGTGTTCAGCAATTTGATGTAAAATACTAGGAAGAAAATTTTCATGGAGCATTTTAACCCTGTAGCTCCTGTTTCTACGGGTCAATTTGACCCTTTTTTTCTAAAATGCCAAAAATGTCCTGTAAAGCATGACTTTTTAAGCACAAAATGTACCACGAAAATATTCGCCATAAAATTCGACTACAGGTCTCTGAATACATCAAAGCTCAGAAATTAACTTGAACGCCAGAATTAAGGCAAAACTGAAAATGTGTTTAAGTGTTTATTTCGTACTTATTCAAAATTGGTCTAAAATCTCCTAAAAATTTGATTTTGTTGTGCAGTGTTATTAAACACATATGCAGAGAAGCAGTCCAGTGTACTAATTGAAAAACTTTTGCAAGGCCCTTTTCCCCCCATAAACACTTCAAAGAGTCGTTTTGATAGCTCAATGATCGCATCGCTCTTAATCAAACCCCCAGAATCACCTTGTACTCCGGATTGCCCATCAGCTTGTTCCATCGTTCATTCTTCAGACGCAACGTTTTCATCACGTAATTCATAAAATAGTCGAACCGTTCGTCTATCTTCTCCTTCTTGTCTTTATCCTTGTCGTCGGCCATTTTGCGTTGCTGCTGTTGTCGCTACTGCCGTCGCAAATGTTGGCCGCCAGTCGAGGAACAAATTCCAAGCTTAGTTAAATCCAAGCTGCACTGTTCTTGCTTCCCCTTCGCAAGGACTCTCCCGCCACACTCCCAGTGGGTGTGCAATAAGAATATCTTTGTGTGCAGACTCGCTGAAGGCCGGCCCGCTGGCAGTTGGCTGTGTGTTCACTAAGCGGCCTCTTCCGTTCCGCAGGCGCGCTGCCGCTCTCCGAAACGCTTTTCGCGTTCTAATTGTGCGCGCGCACTAGTGAAACGTAACCAAGCGTCCAAAAATTATTGTTTTGACACTTTTCAGTGTGCGCGCTGTGCAGCACAAAGCATTTACCTGCGCCTCTTTCCCTCTTTCTGCTCAGCCGCTGGCCCAGCTGTCCTTTGTAATGCTCTGTTTTTGTGTCCTTGGCTTGTAAATTGACCGTCGAAAAGGTTTTCGGCGCGTTTTTGTTTTTTTTTTTTTAAACAAAAGAAATTTCTATGAATTTCAGTTGCTCCTCCGTTGCATGGACGCGTTTGGTTCGTGTAGAAAATTTTTCAGTTTTGAAAAAATCAGCTTCAAAATTCTGATTTATTTTTCCTGCCAGTCAAAATTGTAAGAGATCAGTTTTTCCGGCAGAAAGCCGCACAGTGTTTTGTATTTTGTTTTTGGGGATTTTTGTTTTTTGCTCGTAGCGCCACTCTCTGTTTATGTTTTGAATAGTTTGTTTTCATTTCGAAATTCGTGGCTTTTGACAGCTTCGCATTTGTTTTGATTTACTGTTTACATTTTTAAGTTTTCTCAGCGCTCTCGGCAGAGTTGCCTTTGTTTGTTGTTTTGAATTGTTGAAATGTGAGTAATTGCTGTTCTAAAGGCGAATATTTGATTATAGTGGGGTTTGAAATTTTCAAATCAATTTAAATTTGCGCTAGAAATATTTGTATTTGATATTTGTAGACTAAAATTAATTATTTTAGTGATGCACTTTTTCCTTTGCCTTATTTTTATTTTTTCTTGAGGTTGGGCAGGAAGCCTACAAGCTTTCCATAGCACTCAGTCCATTTTGGACCATTGTACTATACCCAAGAGGGATAGGAAAGGAGAGAAGAGTGATACCTATACCTATTTCACCTATTTTACCTATTTCACCGGTTTTAAAATGTGTATGCAACACTGTTTTTTCCAACATATGTTACAGCACAGATTTCAAGCGGATGGGGAAAGGGCGGGGAGGGGACCTTAACGCCGAATCCGAACGGCACGTTTTCTTTCACACTGAGAAGAAGCGCACTTGTGCCGTTCTTGTAATTCTCATCTGCTTCATGTGGATAGCGATAGAAGTAGATGAGCGTTTCACCAGTCCGACCTAGGAATCGAACCTAGGGCCTCGGTATGAGAAGGAAGAGTTGGGAATTAGGGTTAAAAACTGATGATGTATTTCATATATTTTAAAATTAGTTTTATTGTAATTATATTCGTTTATTGAATATTAATTTATTGAATATTTATGCTAGTTTTGTTATAAAATCTAACGTTCCATTGTCACTTTGTCAAGTTTTTATTAAAACTGGCGGCAATCTTGCAGCAAAATGTGATTGTTTTTTCTTTTGTTATTTGAGAAAAACATTTAAAGCTGACAACGTTGCCATGTTTATATGTATTTTCTCTGGAAATTTGCCTATTTGTGCTGGTAACTTTAAGCAAACAAGCTTTTAAAACTGAATATCGTAAGCAGTGATCAGTAACGGAAATGGAGAAAAGTCGTATCAATAAAAGTATATTTTGTTGAAACAATTTTGTTTGCATGAATACTGTGTGGCTTACATTGGCTTTAAACTGTTCACAAAATATGTAATAAAGATTGTGTAGTGTATATTTATGTTATATATTACGACTGTATCATTCATTTAAAGCAACAATATTTGATCAAAAAACGGCTGAATTTCTGAATGTGAATGTAATTATCATTCAAAAAGAATTTTAACATAAAATCATCTCTCAGATCTTATACAGATTTGTAGCCATTGAATTTGAGATTGAGAAACTACTTAATGAACATTAGGAATTTAAAAATTAAATCAGAATCAGGCGATGGTTAGTGTAAAGTGGCTGTAAATGAACAGATATGCTAATCAGAGGAGTTTAAATAGTTAACTATGAAGGAGCTACCGAAAAAACAGAGCTGTACACCTCTGAGTACCTATGAAGGAGCTACCGAAAAAAAAGAGCTGTACACCTCTGAGTACAATCTGCCATATGTGTACAAATTCACACACACACACACACACACACAGCTCCACCGGCCACCGACTGAAAGCCACCTTGTTCATGCATCAGACAAGGCGGCACAGGTCAGCACAGCTATGACGCAACGGCCCAAGACAACGAAGCAGACCACAGTCTTCGGCTCTACCGTCCTATATGCAGCTCCAATATGGACCCACGCAATGGCCACTAAGTCTTATATTCGGGCCATAAACTCTGCTCACCGACTGATCGCGCTAAGAGTTTGCAGTGCCTTTCGCACTGTCTCTGCTGACGCGGCCTCCGTTATTAGTGGACAACTGCTGGTCGACATTCAGGCCAAAGAATCTGCAAAGCTTAGGCTAAGCAGAGCAGACAAAGTGGCTTTTAAGACGCAAAGCATGACAGATTGGCAAACTCACTGGAATAACTCGACAAAAGGACGATGGACACACCAGCTTATTCTTGACATAGAGACTTGGACCACCCGCAAAGTTGACGCAAGTTTTAACTGACCATGGGTGCTTTAGACGCTATTTGTACAAAAAAAAAAAACATTGACCATCCTTTCTGCTTATACTGCAATGCAAAGGACGAATGTGCGGACCATGTACTGACGAACTGCAGTAGATTTACCGACGCGAGAAATAACTTAAGACGACGAATGCGGATAGAATCTGAACCTCTGACGCCAAAGTTGATAGTTCCCTCCTCGTTAAAATAAAAAAAACACACACACACAACGCAGATGGTTATTGGAAACTGGGTCCTTGTCACGCAATCAGGCACAGTAGACGCCAGACTAGTGTTGGTTCCAAAAGAATAGATTAGAGAAATGGAAAAAGCGATTTGTAAACCATCCAATTGAATTTTAAGAAAAAATGTCAAGTTCACATAGATGTAAGGGTTCATACTGTAGAAGCACGTAACGATTGCGAAACGAATTTTCTCTGTAATGCGAGACATTCTGCTGATATTTCTGACGCACAATTGATAACATTTTAATGAAGATAGGTAGGTAGCAGCGACTGCGTGCCCTCTGAGCACACACAAGTAGCACTATGTGCCGTTTTTATGTCGCCTCCTCGACTGGGTCTTCCCTGCGTGGGAGAAGATACTGAGCCTTAAAGCCAACCCGCATCGTCCAAATAGGACTTGATGCATTTCAGTTTTGTCTCAGACAGATCAGCTAGAGAGCTAATCAGACTGTTCCCCAAGGAATTTAGTCTTTTAAAAGCTAAGGCAGTGCAGTCGCAGAGGAAGTGTTCGAGTGTTTCGCTCTCGTTCATTTCCCTGCAGCTTCTGCAAAAAGGGTTGTGGGTGATTCCCAATCTCGCCGCGTGTAGACCAATTGGCCAGTGACCCGTGATCACGGCCGTTAGTCTAAAAACATTCTTATGAGAATTTAGCGTGGCCAGATCTGCCGAGCCACTCTGCAGCTGGAAAGATTGCTCCACCTACTTTCCGCTTTCCTCAAGAAATAATCCTTAAACTGTCTAAGCCTTGCACTTAAAGGCGGTGCCACCCTTTCGGGCTGTGAGTCCATGGTAGATCCCACCTTGGCCATCTCGTCAGCTGTCTCGTTTCCGCTGATACCCGCGTGACCGGTTATCCAACAGATGGTAAGATCCACCCGGCCGCTTAGGGACATACTCAGAACATTACAAGGTTTCAACATCTATACATCTACATAAAACTATAAAAAAAAATTTTCCCCACCCAAAGTGTGCATTGTTCCCAATCGTTTTCACGTTTATCAAACCTTACCATTGCTCGTCTCCATTCCTTTAAAATACAAAATACCATAAATACACTCACACGTATTACGTTTATTGAATTTCAGTATACTGACAAAATTTATTTGTATTACTTAAGATTTTGCCAGTTGTACTGAAATAGTACTGGTACGTGCAATTTTGTGTAAACCGTGTCGAAATATAAAATCCACTGTCCACATTATCACCGCGACGCATTCAAGGCAAATCCAATTGTTCAGTTGCAACGAGACCCCTTGGCAAGAGTGGTCGGACTTGTGACTACAGGCGCGGCAGTGTCACCCTGATGCGCTTCTCCTTGGTCTTCTTCTGCTTGACGCGCAGTGCAATGTTCGACTTGGAGCGCAGTGCTTTGCTGCGCTTCGGCTTGAGTACCTTGGCGCTGTTGACTTCGGGAGGGGCGGTTCGTATGCTGATGCGACTGGCTTTGGCCTTTTTGGTGGGCTTCTTCAGTGTGTGGCGCGAGCGGGCCTTCGGGCTCTTCGTCTCGCCAGTTAGCTGCGTGTTGCTGGCACTCTTTGTGCTGGTGGCAGCGGCTGCGGCGGCAGTTGCAGTTGCATGCTTGGACGCTTTGCCGGGCAGTTTGATGGTCTTTGTCTTTCTGGCGATACGATGCTTGCTGCCCGGCTTGTCGCCGGTTTTGGCAACTTTGGATTTGCGTCCGGGACTTTTTGGATCGCCCGCCTCGTGTGCGGTACCTTTGCGTTTGAGTGGCAGGGCGTAGGTCTTGGCCGCCTGGGCAACGGAGTCAAAGTTGCTGAACACTTGCAGAATGCTCTTGTTCACGTACTGCAAATACTTGAGCGACGAGTAGCACAGACTGCACTGGTACTTGGGATTGTAGTTGGAGCGAATGAGTTGCTCCAGATACAGAAAGTTGGTCGCCATATTTTCGCAGTGCGGACACTTGACGGTGGTGGGCTGCGCATCCTGCAGCGTATTCTCCAATGGTATCAGCGAAGACGGATCAGCCGGGCTGTCTGCTGTCTTCGTATTACGCTCGCTGAGGCCCATCTTGTTGCGCAAATTGGACACAGAGTTCTGTGGCACAATGAATTGCGGTTCAATTTCTTCGCCCAAGCCAATCATTTTACGTAACACGGAGATTTTTGTATTTTTTTCAAGCATCTTTTGTAAGAAAAGAAATTATTTGCGTTCGAATATTTTTTTGGAGAAAATTTTTGTGGTGCTTGACAAAAAAATTTAATGAAAATATAATGTGGATTTTCGTTTAGTTTGCTGGATGATATTATGAGCAAAGTGATACTTATGATAGTTATGAGAAACCAAAGAACTACTGAGCGTAAAACCGAATCGTGTGCAACCTGGCGAGTTGAAGAAAACTAGCTTTGGAAATTGTGTGTGGACTAATTTGGAATCGAAGCGGAAGTTACAAGTACAATTACAGTGGGCAAAGGAAGCCCATCTTTGTGGGAACTATGTGCATAGGAACTAAAAATCAAGCCATACAGGGTTGGATAGAAGACATGGTAGAGGAAGGAAGGAAGGAAGGAAGGAAGGAAGAAAGGAAGGAAGGAAGGAAGGAAGGAAGGAAGGAAGATAGGAAGGCAGGAAGGTAGGAAAGAAGGAAGGAAGGTAGGAAGGAAGGAAGGAAGGAAGGAAGGGAGGAAGGAAGGTAGGAAGGTAGCAAGGTAGCAAGGTAGGAAGGCAGGAAGGCAGGAAGGCAGGAAGGCAGGAAGGCTGGAAGATAGGAAGGAAGGAAGGAAGTAAGGAAGGAAAGAAATAAGGAAGGAAGGAAGGAAGGAAGGTATGAAGACAGAAAGGCAGGAAGGTAGGAAGGTAGAAACGAAGGAAGGACCGAAGGAAGGAAGGAAGGAAGGAAGAAAGGAAGGTAGGAAAGAAGGAAAGAAGGTAGGAAGGAAAGTAGGAAGGCAGGAACGAAGGAAGGAAGGAAGGAAGGAAGGAAGGAAGGTAGGAAGGTAGGAAGGTAGGAAGGTAGGAAGGTAGGAAGGTAGGAAGGTAGGAAGGTAGGAAGGAAGGAAAGAAGGAAGGAAGGAAGGAAGGAAGGAAGGAAGGAAGGTAGTAAGGCAGGAAGGCAGAAAGGTAGGAAGGAAGGAAGGAAGTAAGGAAGGAAAGAAATAAGGAAGGAAGGAAGGAAGCAAGGTAGGAAGGCAGAAAGGCAGGAAGGTATGAAGGAAGGAATGCAAAAACGAATTAAATATACATGGGAACATATGTACATTCGAATTTAAACTCAAGCAATACTGGGTTGGACAGAAGACATGACGAAGGAAGGAAGGAAGGAAGGAAGGAAGGAAGGAAGGAAGGAAGGAAGGAAGGAAGGTAGGAAAGTAGAAACGAAGGAAGGACAGAAGGAAGGAAGGAAGGAATAAAGGAAGGTAGGAAGGAAGGAAGGAAGAAAGGAACAAAAGATGAAAGGAAGAAAGGATGAAAGGAAGAAAGGTTGAAAGGAAGAAAGGAAGGAAGGATGGAAGGAAGGAAAGTAGGAAGGAAGGAAAGTAGAAACGAAGGAAGGACCGAAGGAAGGAAGGAAGGAAGAAAGGAAGGTAGGAAGGAAGGAAAGAAGGTAGAAAGGAAGGAAGGAAGAAAGGAAGGAAGGAAGGAAGTAAAGAAGAAAGGAAAAAAGGAAGAAAGGATGAAAGGAAGAAAGGAAGAGAGGATGAAAGGAAGAAAGGAGGAAAGGAAGGAAAGAAGGAAGGAAAGTAGAAAGGAAGAAAGGAAGGAAGGAAAAAACGAATAAAATAAAAAGCGAAATTGGCAAGTGAATGTGAATGTGTGTGAAAGTAGGAGTAGAAGTGAAAACAGTGAGTAAGAATTAAAGTAGGGACTGCAGTTAAAGTGAAAGGAAGCCGATTTAATAGGAAAAATTAAAGTAAAGTTAAACAGACTTGGTTATGTTAGACATGAAAAAGCTAGTAAATACATTACAAGAACAACAAGTAGCCACTCAATCAACCGTCTACCAGCCAACACACTTCGCCTCCTTATCAGCAAACAGCGCAATCAATCAATACCAACACAAATAAAATTGCGCAAAAATAAAATAACATTTGACAATCGTCGAAGCGAACCGCTAATTGCCGTCATCACGTTTTATTTTCAGGGGCCAAAGTTTTTCTATTTGTGTGCGTGTGTGGGTGTGTGTGCGTTGTGTCTGTGGTTACACTTATTGGTCGTTTAGCTTGACTGCAGCAAAAAAATAGAAAAAGTCAAGAAGTTTAATAGCGAAACAAAACCAAAACAAAAAGTTAAAATCAAAACGAAGGAAAGAGAAAAATCGAAAGTCAAAAACAATGGTAAAAGTTTACATGCCAAATGCAAATTGTCTGTGTCTGCTGCAGCCAATTAATCTTTTGCTGCTGTCAGTGTGTTGTGTTGTGGCTGTAGTTGTTGTTTTTGCTGCACTCACTGTGTTACAGTTTGCGGTGTAGGGTTTTACTCAACTTTTCACTTTTGTATATCTGCAATTACGCTGAAAATGTAGCAAATGCGACAAATGGTGGGTGAAAATTGGTCAAAATCGCAAAATAAAACAGACACACAAATTGCTGGCAACTTGCAACTGTTTTACTCGGCCGAAAGTGAAATTTATTTGAAGTAAAGTTTGCTCCATATTCTACACGACTTCTGACCTCGATTGCAGTGCGGCGTCGCGTCCACGCTTAATTTCTTTAATCAATTTGCCGGCAATCAGTTGCACCCCTGGACGGATGAACGAGGACGCGGTATGTGGGTCACTACGATTTATTCTCGTCGAGTTCGAGCGGCTATCGGGAGCAGCCAATCTGGGTGAACGCAATTTCGGCTATTTAAGCGTTGCTACACAATTTGTCGACCGTTAATTATCGTGATTGCTGTGACCTTGAATTGGATGGAATGTACGTGTACAGGATATGGGCGCTGTTGGAATTTCAACCAATGATTTTATACAATTTGCGTTTAGCCTAAACGATTCATTTATTAGCAGCGAGAACACTTGATTATTACGTGATTATAGCAATTTGCTATGAGAAATTATTTTAGAATGCAAATGAGTGCAAAATAAATGGCAACGAATTTGTTTTTATCGAGATATATTTTAACTACAAAAGAAATACATTTTCTTTGTTTAATTGACTTTGACCTTGTCACAAAATGGCATTTAAGTGTTTTATGAATTGGAATTGAAATGGTTTTTAGTTAGGTTTACGAGTTGTGGCGATCGAAGGTAGAGAAATTAATTAGAAATGGCCTGAATATGGGTTGAGGAGAACTTTGAAAAATTGCGTTAGCATATTGTCAAATGATGTCATTGGTAACCTTTTCAATTCGATTGTTGGACAGGGCACAAAAATGTGAAATATAACCCATCAAACTGTAGAAATCACTTTCTGCTGAGTGCAGGACATTCACACAAAACATGGAGTGATGTCTCTTGGTAACACGTGCTGTACATATCTGAGAAGGATATTTTCATATTTTTAAGATCATGTCTAAGTGGATATCTAACCTAGTGAGAATAACAAGATCTGAACACGCCTCTGTCTAACGTCAGGAACTGTTTTACTCTTGTATTGGACTAGTGGCCAGCAGGATATTAAAAGAGAATATAATGAAGTCTCTTCTTCTTGCTCACACATCTTATACACTTCAGAGGAGGATATTTTCATATTTTTGAGATGATGTCTAAGTGAGTACCTAACCTAGTAAGGTTACGAAGATCCTAACGGCTTAGCATAAGAAGTTTCCAGGGCACTTCTCCGTTTGCAGCCAGGATTTGGCTAACTCTTGTATTGGACTATTGGCCAGCAGGATACTAACAGAGAATATGAATATAATGAAGTCTGTTTCTCTTGCTCACACTTCCTTTACATCCATTCCATCCAAGGTGGACATTTTCATATTTTTGACATGATGTCTAAGTTGATACCTAACCTAGTGAGGATAAGAAGATCCTCCAGGTTTAGCATAAGAAGTTTGCGGGGTACGCATATGTCTAGGGCCAGGAACTGTTTTACTCTTGTATTGGACTTTTGGGCAGAAAATTCCTGTTCTACCCTTTTCCGTAGCCACTCCTCTAGTCTACAAATGATTCCGAGCATCTCAGTGGGCGCCTCGATTTCATTGCCAGTTCATTTAAGATATTGCAAATAGGCTTCTAGATCATTAAGGATTGCCTGACTTGTAGTTTAGTGTTGTTAGTGTTGTATGGAGATTCTTAACACGTTGGGCCCGGCGCCGGTCCCTGAGGATAGTACTAAAGTTAAAAAATAAATATGGTCTCAATGAAATGTGATCAAATGTAGTTTTAATACAATTTATTGAAACATTCTAAATACCCTACAACATTGTATCGCTCGCCGGCTGCCGGCTGAACGGAAAGGACAGCAAATTCGGCGCCGGGCTCAACGTGTTAATAATGGGTTCTCGTTGCTTCGCAACCTCTTGTTTTATGCGGTTTGATGAAGGAGTGCATGAGCCAACAAATTTTGGGGCTAAATGGCGTCGCATCGAGGTCAAAGTTCACAAACAAGTTGAGAATTTCGACAAATTGCTTCACAGCTGATCAGAAGTTGCACTTAGAAGGTAAAAATCTATGAGTGACCTCTACTAATTTTCCCTACTAAACATTTCTGTCAAACATATTTATATCCTATTTCCAACCCTTAATAGGGCTCCCATACAAAATTGCCGTTTTTATATAGGGTTTTCCAACAAGAGGTGTTATTTTGGTATTCAAAGAAAAATGCCATTTTGTGAGATAAATGATTGGATGTTTATTTCATAATAAAGAGGAAGGTATGCCGTTAATAATGAAAACCAACATCCGCCAAATGGCCACCACGACCACGTTTACAGGACCATATCCTTTTCATGAAATTTTCCATAACCAAATCGCAAAGTGGCTGCCCTATGTCCTCGATAGCCTCACGAATTCTATCTTTGAGGTCTTGAATCGACGATGGGTTGTTGGCGTACACCTTATCTTTCACGTGGCCCCAAAGGAAGAAGTCGCAAGGTGTTAAATCACAAGATCTCGGTGGCCAATTGTGATCACCTCTTCCATAGATAACACGGTCCGTAAACTTTTCCCGTAAAAGAGCAATGGTTTCGTTGCTTGTGTGGCACGTAGCGCCGTCTTGTTGAAAGTAAACGTTGTCCAGATCAATACCATCCAACTCCGACCATAAAAAATCATTAATCATCTCTCGATAGCGCAATCCATTCACCGTAACTGTTGATCCAACCTCATTTTCGAAAAAGTAAGGTCCAATGACCCCGCCGGACCATAAACCGCACCAAACAGTCACACGTTGGGGATGGAGACGCTTCTCAACAATAACTCTTGGGTTTTCCGAGCCCCAGATGGGGTAATTTTGCTTGTTGACGTAGCCACCGAGGTGGAAATGGGCCTCATCAGTCAAGATGATTTTTCGATGGAAGTCGACTGCAAGATTTTCACAATTTTTGTAGTGAATTTTAATAATTTCAATGCGTTGTTGAAGCGTGTATCGTTCCATTTTTAGTAATGGCGTAGTTTCTTAAATGTCAAAGAATAAAAGATTCAAAAGTGACAGCTACAGAAATACCAGGTGATTTAAAATAACACCTCTTGTTGGAAACCCTATAAATCAGGCTCCCATTGCTCCCAGGTTGCCCCCAGATGTAGAAAATGTATGACCGACACCCATTTATATTCTCTTCCGAATGTTTCTTCCAAACATACCTATCCGCTAACTCCAAGTCTTAAGGTGGTTGCCATACAAAACTGGCCATTTTCTATGCAATTGGCTCCCCACTTGTAAATGTAGTAGTAGTAGTTAAGTAAGCAAGAAAACGTCGTATCTCAGAAACTACTGAACCGATTGCAATGCTTTATTCAGCAATCAGCAGAGTTCTTGAGTGAAAAAAATTCAAAATTAATGAAGATTCAGAATTTCAACACCAGAGGGCGTCACGCATACGATCGGAGTTGTGAGATTGGCAAACTTTGGGGTTTCCACGAAGCAATAATTAAAATGTGTTGTCGAAACCCCATTAACCGCCCCATTTCGAACACTTTAGCTACAAAAATTAGAGGTTGCGTATCATCGAAATCGAAAAATCGTGCACTAAATCATGTCTATTGTAGATAAGTACATATGTGTGCGTGCCATTTTCCAATATCGTCTCATCCGTTTACCTGGTTTTGGTATGAAACGTATATGTGCGCAGAATTTTGCTTTTAGAGTTCTCCAAAGAGATAGAGATGTGGGTCATTAAGTCTTTTTCGAGCATTTTTTATATACTTATGTGTTCCTTAAGATCGCCTCCCTTGAGTTAAGTACTGCAAGTAAGCTGCATGGCCTGAATGCAGACTTCTTGGATAATGGCTATGCTAAGTGTTGTCTTGAATTATTTGAAATTCTAAAAAATTTATTTATTTATCGTTGTATGTTGTTGTTGATTTATTTGCAATTTTAAAGAATTTATTTATTTATTGTTGTTGATTTTCTTTGTAGCATTTGAATCAAATGTTCATGCAGGTGTTTGTTCATTGTTTGTTTTTAATGAAATCAATAGAAGGACAAATCGAAGGATTTACATTTCAATAATTTCATAATAATTTTGCAAAATCACTTTTCATTTAGTGGAATTATGACAAAACTATTTTCTATTTTATGAAACATTCTGCAGTTTTCGTATCTCAGAAACAACTTTACCCTACTTTCACTTTGAGCAGCTAAGCAACAGCACAGATGTAGGTACCATATGTACATTGTAATTGCACCCATGCACATATGTTCCGTTATGAGTTTACGACTGTTTGTATATATGTATATTGCGGCAATGTATACGAATGTCGCATGTCAATGTATTTACATAAGAGAAATTATTGCAGTGTTAATGTATGCATAAATTTCTGAGTATTTACAGAAACGTGAAACTTTTGCTTGCTGAATTATTTAAATGTAAAATTCGTAATAAAAATGTAGCAGAACGGGTAACAAAACAACTGAAACAAATGCGGCCACAATCGTATCACATATAACAACAACATTATAACATCAAATTTGTAGTGGAAAGCACACACACACAAATATTTATGAACATATTTATTCCATACTTCTCTTCAAAGAAATGTCATTAAAAGAAAAACATATGCAAACATATGTACACAAATAAATATAAATATGCATTTAACAAATGGAAAGTAAACGCTCGCACACACACACACGTACACATGCAGTTGTGTGCTTTCGTCTCTTATGTAGAGGGGAAATGCTAAAAGCGAGTTTATTAAAAGCACATTTTGTTCGTATTTGAGTTGGCCCGGTCTATGTTCTCTGCTTCGATCGGCCTCGTCGCTCACAAATCGTTAACGTAGCTGCGCACCTGCCGTCACAGGTCTGGTCGACGGAGTTCTCCGTCGACTGCCATACGTCCATTCGCCACTCCTGCGAAACCCACGCATGTTAATGTCTGAGTGTGTGAATTATTTATAATCAAAACTAAAATAAGTGCTAATGGATTTTTTGCCAAGTTCTTAGGCGGCGTGCTCACTCGGTAATTGTGTGGCGCTTGGGCCAACGAAGTGCCGGTGAGGAAGGCAAATTGCTGTGTCAAAGGTAACTCAACCTATTGACAAGTCTTTGGTGGAAATTTGTCATATGAGGTTTTTCTAATGCATGAAGTTTTTGTTGCTAGAAAATCTGTTGTGATTAAGTTTGAAAAACTTGCAAAAGTAATAAATTTAACGCTTTTGCTATTTTGTTGTCATATGGCAACATGCTGTTTTGTGGACGTCTGAACCCCTAATGGTTCCAGGAATACATTTTTTTTATTGGTCCTTAGAATAGCTTGAAATTTTAGGAAAAATACGAAATTAATAAACTGAATATTAAAGTTTAAAGAAGAGAAGTATATACGTTTTTTTTAATAATATATCTTGACATAGTACAGGAAGAAGAAGCAGAAAACATTAGATAATTTTTTAATTTGACGTTTTCTTTCAATTTAAATACTTTTTTTTTTATTTTGGCTGAAGTAATTTGAATATTTCAAATCCTCGTTATGCGTAAAAAGTTAATAAAGTTAAAAGTTAATGTATAAAATATTGTTCTACACTCAGAGGCGAATTATAAAGAACTAAATCAAGGCAAATTTTTGCAGCATAACCACAGCAAAAATATTTCAATGTATTTTGTTATTTTTTGTGCTTAGATTGTCAAAATCAGCCAATCAAAACAAAGCTTTATTTTTGAATTTTTAAATCGTCAAAGTTGTCAAAGCCATTTTGACAATGTAGACCTTTTCCAAAATAAAAAAAAACAAAGCGGCTGATTCAACAAGGTCACCTGGATGAATTCGCCTTGAACTAAAGGCTTGATTACACGTAACGAGTAGAGTGAGAAGACATCAACTCTAACGAGTACTCGTTTCGTCTAAACAGTAAGGCGAGTTGCTGATTGAGTCAGTGACCGATGAAAGTGGCGAGAGAGTCACTAGAATCACATTTTGTTTGCTAGGCCGAGCGATTCGCGGAATAATTTTGTGCATTGCAAAACCGAACTGATTCGCCACGTGTCGAAATACGTTTGAACAACTCGTCGCTTTTGCTCGCTATCCCAATTCTTTCGGCCTAGTACCATTTTGATGTCTTGTCACTCGACTCGTTACGTACTCGTTACGTGTAAGCCTTAAATTCTAGGTAACATTTTAGAGGGCTTAACCCATTGCTGCCGGGTACCAGTTCCGCCCATACGATTTTGATAAAATTTCATACACGACACGAATTGAAATTGATCCAAAATGATCAGAAACAAAATTTCAGCTTTCTATCTCTGCACGTTGCTGAGATATTCATTGGGTATTTTGTACCCATTAGGCAGCAATGGTAGCTTTTTTCCATACTTTTTAAAGTGATCAGGTAAACACGTGAACAAAAGAAGTATTGTTTACAGGTGAGTTAGGAGGCAGATTTTTATGAAGTTCTAACGCCACTTCGTTTCACCACATTTTCCACCTCCGGAAAAGTCACAATTTTTGGAGTCTGGTAACTCTAGCTAGATGGCGGAATTTAAGGGTGACCTTCACTAGACTAAGGCAGTTCCATCTTTACCCCAACCATCCCTATCAATGATTTTGAGATATCTCTACCACGAACTTTTCTGTGATTTTTTTAAAAAGTCAGTTTTCATGGGTAAAATTTTACCCATTAGGCAGCTGAACTGTCTTTAACCCATCAGTTTGGCTCACTTTTCTCAGTAGTCTCAACTATTTTCATCAAAATTATCGTCAAACAACATCATCAACACTGCCAGTGGCAAAAGCAACAGCACCAACAATGGCAGCGGCAACTCTGACATCAATTCCGACCACTTTGTGACCCACTAAAGCCGCCCATAACTTTCACTTCTTACTTTGGAAACATTTCATATACATTCGCCATGGCACATAACGACTTCCTGCTGCGGCATTGCTGCGGCGACATGCAGCCACGAAGACATTTCCAAGTGATTCTTTTGCCTTTTTGCTACTTTTTATATGTATACAAAAGTATGTATGTATTAGTACAGGCAGATTTACCACACATTTGCATATGCCATACCACACACACACACACACACACACACAAACACACACACACACACGTGCGCGCACTCACAACTGCATCAGAGACGACAGGGAAATTGGAGAGCACAAGCGAGCCGAACACAAGAAAAGTAAAAGCGCCGCGCCAGAATTGTTGGTGGTGGCAGAAAATAGGAACGGGGGGTTGCCGCGTTTCGTGTTAAACGCCTTTAAGCGCTTTCGCCAACGAGACGAAAGTAAAAGTTTTACTTGATTTTTGTTTTTTCTTTCTAGTTTTTTAATTCTAGTTTTTTGGTTTTTGACCAGTTCCGCTGAAATTTCAATATCACTTAAGTTCACTTCGCTGCGCCGTTGCAGCAGGTGAAAGCGCCTAAAAGCAAACAAAAGCCACAACACACGGTGGAAAAATGGCGCAAAAGCAAAGAGAACAACAACAAAAAGCAACCAACAATTGTGGCAAGGAACCTAAGGCTAGAATGATGAATGCGGCTGCCGCCAGCCAAATGGAGATGAGAATGAGGAAAGTTGGTCGCGACGGCGGCAAGCAGCTCGTTGGGAATTGAGCACGCAAAACCGGGTCAACATTACATGCGGTCTAATTTTTTTGTGTTATTGCTGTCGTTGTGGTTGTTGTTGCTGCTGGTTTTATTTTTGCGTTGTGACGCTTCGGCCGGCCGCAATGTTGGCCCAACAAATAAAACTGCCGTTACCAACTCTTCTTTTCACTCCCCTCCCACCTGCCCATTTGTCGCTCTGTTGGCCGCGACCGCGAGCGCCACTTCCGTTTCTTGGTGTTGCTGGCGTCGGTGCTGTTGCTGGCACTTCTTACACGTTCAGCTGGCACCGCTGCAGTGTTCAGTGCCGTCGGTGACGGTGTTGACGACGGTGTTGAAGTTCTGTGGTTGTGGCGATTTTCATTTTTGACCAGCTGTGCGTTCAAATGTGTGTATGATTGTGTATGTGTGTGTGTGTGTGTGCGTGCGTGTTGGTGTGGCTGTTCAGGCAATAAAGCCGCAATTTGAAATTGGAAAAACAACAAAAAACCGCCGAAACACCAACAAATATTACAACAAAAACTACATAACTATCACTACTACTATTACTACTACTATCACAATATTTACAAAAACACTGGCGACAACAACAAATATGTGTATTACACTGCTTACTCAATATTTTTTCCCTTCTACAGTTGGTTTTTGGGCTGTCGTTGTCGTTGTTGTTGTTGAACATTTTCTGGTTTAGTAGACCACAGCCAAATTCGAAAAGTGTTAACACTTTTGCGGTCAGTCTGTCAGCGATTTTTATAACGCGCGCTCCACACAAGCCACAACGCTCGTCGCAGTCGGCATATTCCAAACAACAACCGAAAAGAAAACACGGCACACAAATCGCTTTTGTACTCGTTGTCCTCAGACTGTTGGTGCTTAGAGAGGCTTTTGTGTTTTTTCGTTTGGTTGTTGAATTTGGAAATTTGCTGCGGTCGGTTCAGTTTTAATTTAATTGCGACCGCAAATTGCTTGAATTTTTGCTCAACTTTATATTCACAGTGGTTATTGCAGCATTCCTTGCATTGTCCGGACAACAAAGCAGCAGTCAGCAGCAAACGCTTGAAAGGATCTTGAGGTGAGTGAAACCAATCTGGCACACAAGTTATTTTTTTGAAGTTTGTAAGAAATTATGGCGATTCAATTTTACATATAGAGTAATGTTGAACATTCTTATTACATGTCCACTCTAAATATTAAGCATTGCCATTGACAGTATTATTCTTGTTAAGTATCCTAATGATTTTGAATATTGGGAGCGTTGACCTATGGAAAATATTTGCTATAAAATTCAAAAGTGGCTCAGTTAGGTTTGCATTTATGAACTAAGGATTCAAGATTGCTTGACATATGAACGCATTTAAATTGAACTTAACGTTAGTTCAATCAAAACATAGCTTATTTTTTAAATCAATTTTCAACTATTTTGAATGAGTCTATCATTCTTTTTTCCTTTACTTTAGTTCTTGTTCTAAAAACTTGTCCTTGTAGCAACGCTGTGGTTCTCTTAAACCAGATAATAAAATGGGTAAAATAAAATGAAAAGTTTCGGTATAATTCGCTGAATTTTAATATTTTATATTCATTTATACATTTTCATATACAATTTTAGAATCTTTCCAAGTTAAAATTTTGATAACATAATTGTTGCTTATTTTTTTTTATTCTTTGTTCTCTCCTCACTGGAGCAAAGGGCCTCAACAAGACTCTTCCATCGTATACGATTCTGGGCTGTTGTTTTTGCGCCGTCCCTTGTAGTATTGACAGCGGCTAGTTCGCGTAGGGTCGATCTTCTCCAGGTGTTTTTTGGTCGATTGCGACTTCTACTCCCTTGCGGGTTCCAGTCCAGTGCCATTCTCATGATGCTGTCCGGAGGTTTTCTTAGTGTATGATCTATTCATTTCCATTTTCTGCGCTTTATTTGCCTCAGAATGGGTTCCTCATTGGTAATCTTCTACTGCGCGTCGTTACCAATTGTCGTCGGCCAGAATATCCTGCAGATGATTCGCAGGCATTTGTTGACGAAGTTTTGTAGTCTCTGGGTAATGTTGCTTATCTTCTTCTTCTTCTTGACTGGCACGACAGCCCGATTACGAGACTAGAGCCTAGCTACCCGCAACCGTGTTGTTCGTGCGAATTTGTACACGGATAGAAGGGACCTACAGTTTTATGCCGATTCCGAACGGCGAGTTGGGAGCTTTTTCATAAGCAATTTTACTCTGAGAGGTTTGCCATTTCCTGCTGAGAAGACAGCCGCCGAAAGAAAAATTGTTCTTGTTTTTTCTTTTTTTTCGGTGTTAACGCAACGAAGTCATGAACCTGGGTTCGAGCGTTGCATTTGACTCGCGGCCCAACGCACTAGCCAGCTGAGCTACGGCGCACAGTGGCTCAATTTGTCATTTCAGGTTGCAAAATTAATAACTCCTGAACGAATAGAGATAATTGGAAAATTTTTTTTGCTGTTGATTAGAAATTCATCAGGCTATTGTATTCTCAAAAATAAACTCAATCGAGGTACAGGGTGCTACGTAATACTTTGCAAAAGTTCGGCTTACGGTAAATAAGAATAATGCGAGCAACAATGATACATTTTAGTTGCAAAATTAATGAAAATGCATTAAAAAAGATGAAAAGAAATACGAAATTCAAGAAATAAGCTGAAAGAGTCAAATTTAAAGATAAAAATTCACAAATTTTGCTTTCAAAATGAGAACCAGGAAGTTCTAACACCCACTTTTCAGAAGCTTTGATCATAAAATAAAATAAGGATCAGGGGAAAATGGAAGGTGTTATAGTGAAAGCAGTTTTACCAGCAAGCCCGGGTCGCGTTAAAAGAATAAAAAACAGTATTCCCACCCCACCCAATGTGCTACCGATCAAATATAGTCCTAATGAAGCTTTAGCATTGTTTTTAAACTTAGGATTGTCCAAAGAAAAATTGAGTTTTTGTACATTTTTCGACGTAACCAATTCGACGTAACCAGAACGAACTGCTCCTTTGTCTTCGAAATAGTAAATATTTCAAACAGCTTCGAATTTTTTAAAAACATTATTGTGCTTCTTCTTCGATTTAGTGGCGGAGTTGAAGTGATGTTTAGTTTAAATTAAATTCGAAACTAACTTTACTTACATTCAAATAGCAGGCACTAAGCTTATAGTAATAGCAGGTACCTGCAGTTCTTAGGTTTTTACCCGTTGTGATATTTTTGAACAGCCCAGACATATAAGTGGGTTTTAGGCAATGCACATAGATATAAGTTGTTTTTCAATAACTAATTGTTTCATTGGCGCGGTTCAACTCTATGACTAATGGCGACTGACTGAGTTTTGCTCAAATTAAAAAAAAAAAATGTATGCCAGGCACAGTGTAAGTATTTTGTTAAAAACAAAAGCATTACATCAAAGGATACATGATAGCTGATTGCCGGAAAAGAAAGCCAACTTGTTTTTCGCACGTGCGAACTGCGCATCCAGCAAAAGTACTCTTTACTTCGAGCTTACAGCAATATACGCAAAAAAAGAAGTCGACTTAATATGGAGTTGCAAGCTTGTATCACTTCTTAAATTAAGCCAAAATCCAAATTTGCATGCCCTGGCAACGATTATAATCGCGTGTAATTGATTCACTATCAAAATCTTGACGAACTTGTTCGAACGCACGCACCCGAAAGCACAAAATTGCGCGAGGTGGCCACAGAAAAATCGCTGTAAAATCCAGTCGGGCAAAATCGGGCACCCGATCTCTTCAGGGCAGTACTCAAAGAAAACTAGTGAACAATTTTCCCAAAGACGGAACCGTGGCAAGTATGGCCTTTTTTTTTAAAGTCTATCGAAAGTTCAAAAAGAGTGATAAAAACAGTGCTTCAAGTGAGTGCCTATGAAAAGACAACAACAACAACCAACTTTTTTTTTCTATATTTGATTATTTACTACAAATGCCTTCTTTTACGATGCTGTTGCAAAAAGTTTCAATTAATTTGCTCCTTTCCGTATTTTAAAACTTCAGCTTTGCCGAAAGAGTGCAAATTGCTGATATTATTTCACACTCTAAAAATTGCTCAACTTTGACGGGCTCTATAAGCAAAACTATTTGTCCAATTTAGTTAAGGTTTTCGGATTTCTTAGGTCCAAGCATTTATCTATCGGACAAGTATAACAGTTTCCCCCAAATCGAACATGACAGAATCAGCCACTGTGCGGCGGCTACGGATGTTGCTTGTACATTAGCAAAAAGTTTTAAAAAAGCAAATATCAGAGTGAGGAAAAATCATCAATCAAATCAATCAATCTAATAGAACAACTAAAATATTTTCCACTCAAGAAGACATTCCAAACATACAAAATTCCACATATCGCACTTATAGACCATTCGTGCTGATTGCTTGTAGAAAGTAAAATAGTCATATTTTTTTTTAATATTTGCTTGTAATTGCTTTAAGCTGATAGTTGAAATATTTTGCAAAAATCCGAAAAACTTTTCGACAAAATTTATTTTTAATTTTTTTATCTGAGATTATTTATGATTATTATAATGTCAGTGAAAAAGCTAATAAATTAAGTGCATTGAGAAAATTATTAAAATTTTCCACAAAAAAAAAAACAAAAAATACCTTGTCCTTCCTTTATCTCGTTTTTTACTGAATTGCTTGTTCTTTATTTCCAAACTACTAGTAGTAAGTTTTCTTTTATAGAAACTTGTCTAACCTATAAAAAGAAGCTTAGTAAATTAAAAATTACTATGTAATATTTTACAGTCCAAGCAAACATTGCCCAAATCTAGTTCAAATATATTTGTTTATGTGTACACTTTCATATGTAAATTTAAGTAAGAACCTACGCAATTTTCGGGAAAACTAAAAGTAACAACAAAATTTAAGAATGCTTTAGTAAACAAAAAGCAAAATATTTGACTAAGAATTTGTTTTAATTTAAATTTAGCAGCAACGCTCGAGTGAGTGAGTGAGTGAGTGTGTGTTTTTGGCAACGAAAGTAAGTAAAGTATGCAGGAAATGGAAACATTGCGTAAATTAAAGCAAAACTGGGACATTGCAGTGGAAATCAGAAAAGTGCGTTACACACTGCAGTCATTCCTAATGAAAGTTGCTGGAGTAAGGTGAAATAAAATGTGAGCGTTTGTCATGAAATATTTCAAAATATGAAATGTGAAATATGAAAATATGAAAATTGTTATTGTTGGGATTTTGTGCTTGTGTTGCTCTTGTCTGCTTGTGTTGGTGCATTGCATGCAATTTTCGTTTTGTTTAAAAATTTTAGTTTATTTTTATATTTTTTTTGTTATTTTGTTATTATTAAATTTTGGTTATACAACAATAAATCAAAGTCGATTTCCATTAGTTCATAAAATACCTAAAACCAGTGGTGCACACAGGATTTTATTTGGGGGGTTTGAGTACAACTTTTGAATGCCCAATGCCATTTAAAATTTTATATTGTACAAGCAGTTTTTGTTTTTGATGGGTTTGAACCCCTCTCCCCTGTGTGGGTCACTGCCTATGACTCATAATTGATTGATTGGAATGGTATGTCAATTCAGTTTTTAGCTAAAAAAAAAGCTAAAAAGGGCAAACATTTTAATTTGATTTTTATATAAACGTTCATGTTTTGAAATCTACCCTTTCAAATATTTCTTACTCGTCCAAAAGCAAAGACTTGTTTTTACTTAAATCTTTTATTTATTTCTGAAAGTCGATGACCTCTTGATGGGGCACATTGGTTCTTAAAAATAAAATTTTCTTTGTTTTTTTTATACAATAAACATAAAAGTGGATAGAAGCTAACAAACCTTCTTGCGAATTAAAGAGTTAAATTCCTTTAATTTTTTTCCATGTTAGTTAAATTGAAAATTGCGTTATTCGAAATATTCACACTACCTCATTAATTGGTTAGTTTGCTACTCAGTAGTTTTGTACAAGTATTTTTTGTTTTTGTACAAGTATCGAATTACCGAGCTACCAAGTGAAGTGAAAAGTAACGAGTTAGCAGACCCCTTAGTTAGTACGTCCTTTCCTTATTGTACTCTCGCTTACAAAGTTGTGAATTGAATTATGAAATGGCAGTTTCTGGTTCTTGTCTTCGCTCTTTTGAAACGGATCTGTTGCAAATCTGTTGTAAAACCACTCTGTGGGGTTACTACACTAACAAGAGAGAAAAGAAGAGAAGAAGTATAGGTAGGTTAGGTAGATGACGGTGGTTGCTTCTGAGACACACTTAGGACAATTTATGACTCATTGAGATGCCACAAATTCTTCTTGTTTGAAAAGCGTATGGAGAAAAGGAAACTACAGACTAACATCAAATCCGAACGTTGGTTGGTAGTTAGCAGTTTTTTCTTTCACTATTGGAGATTTTGCCATTATCTGTGAGGAGCGCAGTTGTGTGTTTCTATTACATTATAAAGTTAGAGTAATGAAATTATGACACGTGATCAAGGATATCTTGGGTTTTAACTAGTGTGCGATCGAAACCACTTTTATGGGCCGAAACCGAATTTCGGATTTTTTTTTAATATTCGACCGAAACCGAAACTTCCGAAAATGTAAAAAATGTTCTAGAATGTTTGGGTTTAGGTCGTTCAGGCATTTTTTGGCCAAAACTGAAACCAAAATCACTTTTTTGGGCCAAACCAAAACCGAATATTCGGTCGGACACTAGTTTTAACATAATTTCTTTTCAAGAAAATTCTATATACATTTTTAAGGATATAAAGGATTAAAATTTTCAAGGGCCCTTTTTCATATCCTTTATTTACAAATAGATAAAAACTCAATTTTATTATTTTTTTTTTTTTTAATAATTATTAATTCTTGAGCCTTTCCTCTTTCATTTGATATGCATATCGCCATATTCGAACGAGGTTTAATATTTTTTATTTTTATTTGTTATTCTCTTAAAAATGTTGAAGTCCTTTTGAAAGGACAAAGGATGTATATATGAAAAACTGAGTATGCAGTATATTTGGTCTCTAGTTTCAAGCACATATAGATTTTTACCTATAGTGATAAAAGTACACAAGTGTTTAGTCAGCCCGACCTAGGAATCGAACTTAGAGCCTCTGTGAATCAAATAACACTGCGCTACCTGTTGTATTGTAGAGACAAATTATATCAGGTGTACAACTTTGCTTCCGCTTCCGTTTTTTTCCAAAATTAAAAGCTTTATTGCGAAAAAGTGCTTACAGATGTATTATTCAAAGTATTGTCCGTCGCTAGCGACAACTTTCTCCCATCTTTCCGGCAATTTTCGGATCCCGGCTCGAAAAAAGGAGTCCTCTTTTGACGCTATCCATGAAGCAATCCATTTTTCCAATTCTTCGAAGGATTGAAAATGTTGATCTGCCAGGCCGTGTGCCATCGAACGGAATAGGTGGAAGTCAGAAGGGGCGACATCTGGGGAATACGGCGGGTGGGGCAAGACTTCCCATTTCAGCGTTTCCAGGTACTTTTTGACCACTTTTGCGACGTGAGGCCGAGCATTGTCGTGTTGGAGGATGACTTTGTCATGTCGCTCTTGATATTTTTAAAACGTTGAAACCACTCCCGACACGTTCTTTCACTCAGAGCAGCATCACCGTAAGTTTCTGAGAGCATTCGATGCGCTTCAGCTGCATTTTTTTTCGAATTGTAACAGAAAAGTAAAACTTCCAGCAAATGGCGAGAATTGGGCACATAAACGGACATTTTCGAGTGTGAATAATACGAAAACAAGAACAACTGTCACTGAAACGGCGATGACAATTCGTTAGGCACTGTCCACACTCACTTTAAAGGCATTACCATCTATGTATTTCAACCAGCCTCAGCCGGTACAGCCACCTATCGGAAAACGGCGGAAGCAAAGTTGTACACCTGATACTTCAACATTACCAAACTAACAATAAACGAATTAAATAACGAACAGTAAACAGAGGACAGTATGAATACCTCTATTGGGGTTTTCTTGTAATTCAGTGCGGTTAAAACAGACACACCTCTGCTTACCTCTTCCTGTAGAACTTGTGGCACATGGTCACAGCATACTTTTAGGCTTCAGGCTAATCCTTGCATTCTTCTCGTTTATTTTGTAAAATTGTAAAACTAAATTGTAAAAGTAAATTTCAAGTTGCATTCAAATTCGTTTGTGGTTTCTGCTAGTGTGATTTGGTTTAAAGCCAATGGTCAACCATTTGTTACTTACCGCTGGTGAACAAATTGGAAAGAGGTAGCTACTTTACAGTATAAAACGAGGTTAACCAAGCAAAAAGCTAGCAGAATATTTCCATGCAACAAAATCAACTGAAATATAAACCTGCAGTGTTGTGCGTCACCTTGAAACGAGCTGCAGCCATCCAACTTATTAAAAGTAAATCATAGCAAAATGATAAAAAGTGTTATTAGTTTTAAACATTTACTTGAGCCGATTTAGAAAGTTTTTATGAAAAGCGCTTGTGGCAGTTTTGCAGCTCTTTTGATCCACTCAGACACAATGAAGACGACCCACATGTGTGTTGTAGTTATTATATCTGCAGGTGGTATGCACACATGTTGGCAGCGGAGTCTTGTGCAGCTGAGCATCAAAGGTTACACATTTTTTAATCATCAATATGTGCTCTAGTTGTATGCATAATTATGTGTATCAACTTTAATTAGTCTTGGAATGACATTTCACAAAGTTTCTTTCGAAAATATGTGTGCGTGCCGAAGGCCAGTTTGTAGCAAATTACAAAAGTCTGTGAAATGTCCAACGGTGCGTATGAGTTATTTTTAATTTGTAGATTTTTGTGTTTACAAAAAATGTATGAATAGAGCACAAATATATAAAACAAGCATTGAAATAAAGCAGCGTTGACATTTGCTGCCTTAATCAAAAGAATTTCCCTGAGCTTACGGAGACTTTTAAAAATATGTCAAATCACGCTCAGGTTGGCCTTTTCGTGTTGAGTTGATGCCGAGGCTGTCGCTGGCGTCGCATTAATTGCATTTAATGGTATTTCGCGTAATTTTTCACCTTTTTTTTTTGCGTGTCATTTTATCCGACTACGGCAGCGCTATTTGCACACTTTTCCTGGCATTCTTTTGCTTCTTGTTCTTCTTTGCTGCCTTCATTGCCACTGTGCAGTGATTTTTTTCGAGTCAAGGCGCGCTGGTTCATTGGGTTTGAAGTCACTTTTATGCAATTATGCTCAACGCATCCAAAGGGGGATAATTGCACTGGCGCTGCCGTTGCCTGCTTTTGTCATGGCCATTGCCAGCCGTTGCCATGTCTGCCATGGCTGCTGCTGCAATGCTGTTGATTTCCGATTTTACAATTGCTGCAAAGAAGTTTGGCAATTAAAACGCTTAAACATTGCTTGCTTGTTTTTTTTTTTTTGCCAACTCGCTCGATCTCGATCGTCGTCTCTGTCTCACTGCTGCTGTGCCATTTTATCATCATTCGTTTTGTTTGTTTGTGCATTCGTTCGTTTGTTCATTCTTTGCCATTAATTGCAACTGCGCAAAAATTCGCCCGCATTGTGTACGCATTCACTGCACTTAAGAAGCGCTGTGGGCGTGCGAGGTGGCGGCGGGGCGGAACGCGTGCGGGTGTTCAATTCAATTACAATTTGCAATTTATTTGGACTTTTTTCGTGTGAAAATCGCTTCCATTGCCAGCATGTGGGCGGTGCAGGAGAAGCAGAGTAAGTGGCGCTGCAGGGGCGGGACGTGCGCAACGACTGCAGAGATTTCCGCAGTTAACTCCAGCCGAGTGCATAAATATGGCGCGTGCAGTCGTCTCCGCATGCCATTCGGTCTGTGTGTGTTTTATATGTATGCTGTGTCTGTGTGTGTGTGTGTGTGTTTGTTGATGCTCGTGTGAAATTTACAGTGCGTAACGTTATCAAAATTTGTTAATAGCACTGAAATGCTTTTAGCTCAAACAGCTTTTGTGGGTGCAAAATGTAAGAAAAGCACAACGAGCATGAAAATACCTTCGCTGGTAGAATAGGAACTCATATAACACATTACAGGTTGTGGGGCGTAACTGTTCTTAAATTTAATTCAACTATAAACTGTCTGGATATTAAATGAAATATATATATTTAACTAATGGTTTTGGATTTTTTTTCAATGATAAAGTTTCAGATATTTCAAGCGTTCCAGAAAATTGAGTTCATATTTTTTACTTCTTCTTCTTTTAATATAAAGAAATTGAATAAAGTTAGAAGGACTGCAAAGTGTTCAGCTATCTTGTACTACTTGCAAAAAGGATGGGGCTGTTTTCGAACGATTTCTGTCGCAGCTGTTTGGACGAGGAGGAAGAAGAAAACTTTCCTCACTTACTATGAACCGTCCTGCTTTATCCAGAAGAAGGCTGACCTACTAAGGCAACTTCTTCTTCGGAAGTCCAGAAGATTCCAGAAGCTTCGTAAATAACTCCAACTGATTTAACGGGTGAGCGAAATGATGCTCGATCTCATGTGGTATCACAATGGGCCGCCTGGCCTAAGAGTGCTCCTCTAGGAGCAGCCACACACTACCTATCTACTACCTACCTTGCCCTACTTAAAGGATACTTTCGGATACGGAAACACTGGTTTCAGACTTGAGATCCATAAATGAATATTTTTAACTAAAATAAGGAAGTTGTCTTTAAATTTTGCCATAACCGTTGGCACGTTATTGTTATTGTTGTCCATAACTGCTGTCATATTTCTACAAAATATCCAAAACTCAAGCAAATATTTTCGTACTTTTGTTTACTATTTAGTCTCGTCCGTGTATCAACAGAAAAATGCTTGCAAAATATTTACATCATGCTGCCATTTTCCCAAATCAACTTCAACATGTTGTTTGGCTATTGTGCCACACACACACACACACGAAACGGATACGTGTGCCGGCCTGCGGGCATGCGCAGCGTGCCAGATGCACGCTTCGCTCGTCGTACTTGACTGGCGTGCCAGTTGAAGTGCTATCATATTTCCGTTATTTACGCCAGTGTTGTCATGGTATTTGGCGTGCCTTATGCTTCATCTTCATATATATTAATTTTCCGAATTAACGCAAAATTCCCCAAACTCGGTTAAGGAGCTTCTACGGAACTACGAAAATGTGCAGAGGTTTAAGCAAAAAATTATCAAGATGAGATTTTACTTGGTTGTAAGCTGATCTTTTCTGGCGGTTTTGGCTGCAAAATACAAATAAAAGTTGTTTCCATTATATAAATTTTCCATTAACCTTAACTCTGTGCATGATTTTTACATCCTTATTCCGTGCAATGGGGAACTGAGTTAACTAATAGTTTTTTGGAAAATAATTATGTTATAATTATATTATGAAATATTATTAATGTTGTTGTTGTTTTTTAATTATTATTTATGTTATTCATTTGCCCACCGTCTTTGAATTTGTTACTCCACCGATGGCTGTGCTCGTGGTTGAGAACTTGAGTGGTTCCGGACTTGGATATGTTTTGTACAACAAACAGTTTGTGTGCAATGTGAGTGTATACTGGCCCGATTAAACTTAATCTTCTGCCTGTCCCTTGGGCCTATTTGACCCCAGACCGAATTTAAATAACGGTTCAGTGGTTTTGTGCTCTCATCTACTTGTGTTATTTAGTGTTAATCGCGCTTACAACCCAATGACAAATCGAGAAAAACAAATTTTTGGGGCTTTTCCCTTTTCTTTTGTGATTTATGTGTAACATTTCTTTATGTTTTGTCAGTAAGTTAAACTTATTACCGTTTGCTTGGGTGTCATCCTGACCCCAAAGGACAGCGAACGTAATTTTAAGCAAGGGACAGGCAGAAGGTTAACAAAAATAACTGCTAATGATTTTAGAATCCTTTCATCAGTTCAGAAAGAAATACCTTCACAAATTCATATTTTCTGTGGCTATGAGGAACTCTATTATACAACATGCACAGAGTGAAGTTTAAGGCACAGTGGGTGCAAAGTAAAAGATGAGAGGAGTAGTAAATCTTTGCAAATTTGCAATAATAATTGTTTATGCGTATCGCGGCGGAGCGGTGGAAATAAACACCTTCTATTCGTTTTAACGTGTCTTTATTTGTCTTTATTGAGAGACGGGTGAAAGACGAGTAATACAAAGAATACATGAAACATTGAACGAGACAAACGGCCGAAGCCGGGGAGCAGAAAATAGGGGGAAACATGAGTACAAAGGGACAAGGAAAGGAAGGGATTAGAGATGGGATCGACAGATCACTTAAAACAGCACTCATTTAGCCATCGCGGCCGCCATTGCATATTGCAATTAATTTATGCCGCGGGCCAGACGGGCGAGGACTCCGTAGTGCAGCTTTTGCGGGTGCGGGTGTGCCATCCATTGATGCCTCGTCCTCGAGGGAGTGCTGCTGCAGCGGTTGGGGCGTAGTCACCGATCTGCAAATAGATGAGATGTCAGTTAATTGGAAATAAAAGTATTAAGGCTGACATCGTGGGAATGGGTAATCGTGGCTAAGCTGCAGAGTGTGCGAAAGCTATAGCCGAGGGAATATGGGAAAATACACATATATATATATTGACTGCATTGCCATTTCTTTAGGGGGAATGAGAAGCTCGAGCGAGAGTTATGACGGGGTTCGAGGGGTTGTTTATACATAAGGGCAACTCCGCTCGGGATACGTATGTGCTCGTAGGGCTCGAACGAAGCAGGAGACCCGACCGAGAATGTCGGTTTGCTCTTCGAGAGGGTGGTGGCAGTCAACCGCTCTTTGATCCGGAGTTGGAACTGTTTGAGCATGAGAATGGCTGGAGCCGTTGGAGTTTATACCCGATCAGTCCGACGCCTGCGGGATTGGCAGCGTTTGGAGCAAGCCGCACTGGAGTGGCGACTGTCCTCTTTTTGGACCCGGGTTGGAGTAGGTGCAATGAGGAACTGCGGGGAAATGCAATTTCCGTCAGTTGTTGTGAGTGTGGAACGAGTGTCGTCAAGCCAACGCTCTTGTCGAACCCTTTTCCGAGCCCTCATTAGAGGCGAAAGCCAATAATAATAATGGAGTTCCGCTGCGTTGGTAGGTTAGGTTAGGTTAGGTTAGGTTAGGTTGGCTGACATAGTCCATAGGGTCTCACATAGACCAAGTAGTGGTCCATAGTGGTACCAAAACTCTGGAGTTCCAGACCTATATGTAGTTTTTTGAGAACTTTTTGGCACATCTAAGTAATTTTCCGCTTTTTTTCTCCACAATTCATTCCAAGGATGGGTAGCCCATCGTAAAGTGCATTGGGCACCCAACCCAGAGGCCGTGGGTTACTTGACTTGGACTTTCCTGTATTTCCAAATTTTGTTGCCCTTTTGAATAGTTTGCCATTCCTTCAACTTGCCCAGTTAAATTTCTAAATGTTGGACAAGCTTCTTTACTTTCCACTCCAATTAGCTGTGATGAGCAACCCGCAGCTCATATAAGTACTAGCGGAACAACAACAAAAATAGCATTAGCAGTGGCAGTTCGGACTTATGATATACAAGTATGATATATGAAAAATAAGCTCATTAAGGGGACAGTCCCCTCAAGAGGTCTCAAAAAATGTTTTTTTTTTTGCTGAATCGATTGGGCATCTATTTAAGATTATGTATGTAAAGTTTTAGCTCCAAATTCGAAGTATTTCAGGAGTTGCACGAAAATTCAGTCGGTCGCGCACGGTGCCTGGTGCCTACATTGCGAAATTTAAAGTGCGTTTTCTCAAAACCATGTTTTCACAATTTGCGGGAAAGATAACTATAAAAGTTATCAACAGATTTTCTTAAACTAAAATTTATTTTATTCAGTATGAAAAACTACTCTATGCGAACTAAGGATTTTGAAAAATTCCGATTTTTAATACCTTTTTTATTAACAAATAAATGTAAAAAAGTCACTTCTTTTTGAACTCATAATTTTTCCTCTAAATTTTGGATTTTTGGAATTTCCGTAGTTCACATAGAACAAATAAGTCTGACGAAGAAAACAAAAAAAAAAATTTTGATTTTAGTTGAAAACAACGGCTGCTATCGTTCCCGCAAATGGACTCCGACCGTGCCGAAACGCTGCCGGAAAACGTGAAAAACTCAGTCATTTAGAATTTCCCAGATGTAATTTTTTTTGTGAATAAAGTTGAAAGTATGACTAAAACATGTCCCAAAGTTCTTATGTCTCCGATCTTTCTTTCTGTAAGAAAAAAAATCAGGAAAAAACGCTTTTTTCTCGGACGCTTGAGGGGACTGTCCCCTTAAGGACACTAATCTCTGCAGTTTCGAACAACAACAACTCTTACCTCCTAGCAGCAATGGTTGCACAACCCAGTTATACAACTTTTACGACACGTGAGTTACCTTCTGGTCTTGGGTAAGAGTGGCTTGAGAACAATTTTAGGACTTATCAAAGGTTTTTAGCCTTTTAACGAGTACCTCACCAGGATTGGAGCCAAAAACTCGTCTTTATGCGACTTGTGCTTTGAGGTCGACGAATCCTCGTTGCACTTCATGTGTGAGTGCTCAGCTTTCGGGCGGCTCAGGCACATGTGCCGCGGCAGCATGATCCTCAACGAAGATGAGCTTAGGAACCTCAAATTGTCGGATGTGCTCAGCCGGCAAAGCAACGCATCGTTTAACTGTAATCCAGTGTGACTGAAAACCTGAACAGGTTACTAGAGACCAATCTTGTCTCGTGGGACAAGACCAGGGGCGTAGTTGAGAATTTCCCTGTTGTATGGCTTGTTGAGGCTATCTGCGTCCAAGCAGACTGAACAAGGGGCCAAATGGATGAATAAAAACTAGAAAAGTTTAACTCAATAAAGGGTCGAAATAGCCAAAAATCAGCTTTTATTAATTAAAGTATTTATGTTTTCAGAATGGTGTATCTGACTCATAGCTTGATTCATCAATTTCAGAAATAGTAAACAAATGAAAAGAGATGGATAAAGAGAATGTCATAGGTCTAAAAGAGAAAAATTTACTTTTAAGAGATAAAGAATAGGAAAATAATCATTGATATTGATTTCTCTGTAATGTGGGTTCAGCAACTGATGGCATATACCACTTCTGTTTAAAGGAAAATTAAAGTTCAGCCCATATTCTTCTGAAGCATGCCAAAACAAGAATGTATCCCTATTCCATTGATACACAAACGGAGACGTCGCTTCACCAAAGCTTAATCAAAGTTAGTTTTTATCAGCAATCGAGGGCAAAGGAAATATTCATTGATCTATAAAACTATATATATATATATATATATATATATATATACAATTTTAGGGTCCTCTTTTTTGACAGATCTCACCGAGCTATCAACTCTAAACATTAGGGAGATGGCTAGGTTCACTCTGGAATCCTTTCCGGCATCGTAATGGGGGAGTCGTACTATCCAATTGTGGTATCACAACGAGCCATCTGTTTGTGCTTACGTGTGCTTTTAAGGAGAAGTCAGCCACTTCAACCTAACCTAACCTAATCTAGACAAGTTTTCATTATTCATCTTCGATCCTATCTACCCAAGCACCGAGTTGGGTTAAACTATAGTTGAAAGAAGTCTACTTAAAAAAACACATTCAACTAACCATTTTGTGTAAAACCTCTTCATGTCTATCAGAGAGTGTGTCTTGCCAGGGATATCTTTTGTTCTAAAACTATGTATTGTTCCTTTAACTGATTAAATGCAGCATAGCAAAACATTTCTACTTTTAAAAGCCAATGTGAGTGTCTCACTCAAACGCGCCTGTCAGCCACAAATTCAAGTTGGCAGTGCAACTTCATACACAGGCAGATTGCATTTTTGTTCTTTTCCAGCTGCACTTTAAGTTTTTCTCTCAGGCGTTGCTGTCAACTAAATTGTGTAAAGAAAAAGTTTTAAAGTTTTGTTGCAAGTTGCTGTGTTGTTGTGCCTTTTGTTTTTAATTTTGCGCTCAATTTCAATTTCTTTAATAAAATTTTAATTTTATTTTACCGAAGCATGTACGGTGGCGCAATATAGCTTCGCAAACACACACACACACGAACGCACACATCCATTTCTTTCCAATTTAGCCAATTTTTGCGCTGTTGCGTCTTTTAAAGTTTTCTGGCTGCGCGTGCAAGTAGCTCAACTCATATTAGCCGGGTGCCAGTAAAGTGCCAGCGTTGTTTAAGGATGTAATGTGCAAATGTTGTCTTGCGTTGTAGTTGTTCGTTTTGTTTTTGCACTGACGGTGTGTTTGCGCTGCTGCCACTGAATTTGCTCTGCTCGGTTGGCCGCTCGTCTGTGCCGCGTGCATGCCATGTACTCGTATGGTGCATGCCACACGCTGCTTGCAACGTTCAGTGCAACTATTGTAATTTAGTTCAATTTCACTTTAGTTTAGTTGAGCGTTTCTTTCACTTTGCACAATATTTTTGCTTCTGCCTTTTCTTTACACTGCAAAAATATGAAAGTGTGTGGTGTGTGTGTGTGTGTGAATTCATGTAGATACCGAGCACCTGCACACAAAGTGGAGCGTAGGAGTGGCACAATAAATTCTTGTTGAAAAGTGAGAAATTACATTGAAGAAAATCTGCGCGCGGTGATATCGTGAAGACATTATTGCATCGGGTGTGTTGGTAAAGAAAGGGTAAAAAAAAAAAGTATATTTTTACTTTGGGTTAGGAGAGAAGACAGCAAGCATTTTTTTGAAATTCAAAACTTAAAGTGGTGACCCAAGTTTGTATGAAGAAACATGATTTTTTACACCTTTTGATTTCCAACGTGAAAGAACTTCAAATATGAATGAATTTGATACGTGTATTTTATTTTTTTCGAAATTCAAAATGTGATGGGGTCAACGGTGGGTTAATAGTTTAGATGGGGAGACTTTCAAAAAACATGAATAAATCAGCCCATTGACTTCAAACTTGGTGAAATTAAGTACTCTTAGTGAGAAATAATTCGATACGTGCTTTTAATTTTTTCTAAATAAAAATTTGATGGGGTCAACAATGGGTTAAGTGTTTGAAGGGGAAATATGATTTAATACACCAATTGACTTTAAGTATGGTGGTGAAAGCACTTCAAATGAGAAATAACTAGATAAGTATTTTTTTATAAAAATCTGACGGGATCCACAAAGGGCTAAGAAGAACTTGATTTATTGACCTCGTTGACTTTAAACTTGCGTACAAAGCCGCGGGGCCCTGCTAGTCTATTTTATATGTATGTATATACAGAGCACAACAGTCGAAAGAAAAGATATTTGTCTGCATCTTTTATGAAGATTCAAAGCATAGGTGATACCTTTGGTCATGGGAAACGTTTTCTAGAAATGTTTTCTACTCAGAGATAAATTTACTTAAACCTTGAGATGCGGGACAGAAGCTTTCTCTCTGTAATGCGTAGTTCATTGGATCATTGTGTCAATGTAAAATCCATGAGCTCCAAGAGTTTTTCAGCATTTAGGTGGGAGAACAGACAGCGTGGTGGCATAATAATGTTGTTCGCTGCTCAAAAAGTTTAAATTTTTCAATGAAATTATGCATACTGCATTTCGACGACGCTGCAAGGATCCAATAGAGCTGAATACTCCACAGTTCCTTTAATTTTCCATGGTTATAGATGGATGGATTGGTAATTGGTTATCTATAGTTATGGATGAATTGCGTTAGTAAGCAACTGCTCTATTCTGCACTGAGTCACAGTGGCCCCCGGCTATGAGATGATACAAAGCACAGAAAAACTATAAATACAGTAAAATCCGCTTAAGTAAATAAAATTGCTTGGTACTTAAGCGGGATGAGTAGCGCATACTACCCACATATGTTGGTTACTTACTTAAACGGGGTAGGTTTTTAAGTGGGAGGTAATCAAGCAGGTTTCATTGTATTTTATTGACGTAATTATGCGTGAATTCCGTTTTCCATAGCCTCTGTTTCATACTTTTCTTCTTCTTCTTCTTCTTGACTGGCACGACAGCCCGATTACGAGACTAAAGGCTTGATTCCACGTAACGAGTAGAGTGACGAGACATCAACTCTAACGAGTACTCGTTTCATCTAAACAGTAAGGCGAGTTGCTGATTGAGTCAGTGACCGATGAAAGTGGCGAGAGAGTCGCTAAAATCACATTTTGTTGGCAAGGCCGAGCACTACTTTACCGTTATATTTTTCTCTTTTCGCAACGATTCGCGGAATCACTCGTCACATGGGGAATGCGCCACACACCACTTTTCGCTCGGTTTAGTTTAATTGTGCGAGTTGCTTAGTTCATTTTGTGCATTGTAAAACAGAACTGACTCGCTACGTGTCAAAATACGTTTGAACAACTCGTCGCTTTTGCTCGCTATCCCATTTTCTCGGCCTAGTACCATTTTGATGTCTCGTCACTCTACTCGTTAGGTGTAATCAAGCCTTATGGCCTAGCTATGTTTTTACAAGGTTGGAAGGGACCTACAGTTTTATGCCGAACGTCGAGTTGAGAGCTTTTACATAGGCAATTTTACTCTCAGAGGTTTGCCATTTCCTTCTGAGAGGACAGCCGCCGAAAGAAAAATTGTTGTTTTTCTTTTTTTCGGTGTTAACGCAACGGAGTATTGAACTCGCGAAGTCTTGACTCGCGGTCGAACGCACTAGTCAGCTGAGCTACGACGGCTGCTTTTCTAGGCATGCAAAAATCGTATATTGCACCGATTTATGTACGTTGCAGGCTCTTTCAAGAGATCAGGAAATGCTTCTTCGCTTCTAAGGAAATGTTATAATATGTATTGTGATGTAATGTAATTTAATGTAATGTAATGTAATGTAATGCAAAGTAATGTAATGTAATGTAAAGTAATGCAATGTTGTTTAATGTAATGTAATGGAATGTAATGTAATATAATATAATTTAATGTAATGTAATGTAATTTAATATAATGTAATGTAACGTAATGTAATGTAATGTAATGTAATGTAATGTAATGTAATGTAATGTAATGTAATGTAATGTAATGTAATGTAATGTAATGTAATGTAATGTAATGTAATGTAATTTAATGTAATGTAATGTAATGTAATGTAATGTGATGTAATGCAATGTAATGTAATGTAATGCAATGTAATGTAATGTAATGCAATGTAATGTGATGTAATGCAATGTAATGTAATAAAGTGTAATGTAAGTAATGTAAGTAATGTAATGTAATGTAATGTAATGTAATGTAATGTAATGTAATGTAATGTAATGTAACGTAATGCAATGATAATGGGTTTATTGTGCCCCTTAAAACCACCTGGTGTTTTATATACTCAGGTACTGGATCAGATCCTTCTGCAATATTTGCATCAGGTCCTCCTGAGACCGAGACTATGTTCTCCACGTCTTTGGTAGTAATGTGTTCCGTTCTTTCATTGGTCTCATTACAGAATCTGCATGTCCTGCTGTCAGCATGCCTTAGTTTGCAAAGGTGGTTGTTATAGGAGAAGTGGCCCGTTACAGCCCCACATGGAGTCCACGACCACTACATAGGAATATCATACTAAAACACCGTGCGACAAAAATAAAAAAAAATTCAAAACACACAAAAAATCTATATACTCGCTAAACTAGGAGCCAAATGTAGTAAAACTGCGTTTTTAGGTTTTCACTCTGATGTCAGGATTTTTTTTTAAAGGACTTCGAAATTTCAAGGACATGTTATTATTATTGATGGGGATAA
The DNA here is from genome assembly GCA_963971225.1 of Melieria omissa. Classification (NCBI taxonomy): domain Eukaryota; kingdom Metazoa; phylum Arthropoda; class Insecta; order Diptera; family Ulidiidae; genus Melieria; species Melieria omissa. Next base: position 22,133,972 of record OZ020267.1, on the reverse strand, counting down.
TGCAATGCGACCTAGTAGATCTATTGTGCCCCCTTCTTGGACCTCAAAGACTATCAGTGAGTCCAGTATCCAAGAGAAACTTTAGTATGTTTCCTAAACCTCTGGATACCCAGTCCGCACCCGATATGAGGTGATCCCCCAGGTGCTTCTTTCTCTTATGCATGAGTACAGGGCATTCTCCTAGTATATGTATCGCAGTCTCGTTTTCCTGCAAGCAGAACCTGCAATACCCGTTTTCACGGATTCCTAGTTTAGTTAGATGATAGTTCAATCTACAATGCCCTGTAAGCATTCCCGTGATAATCCAAAGATTATTTTTGGATAAAGTCATACATTCCTCGAATCGTTTCCTATTATAGGATCCGATAACCAGCTTCGAATGCTCTAGACCTGGTTGATTTTCCCAGTATTGATTCCTTCTGGTTATCTCGTCCTTTCTCAGTAAGACGGAGGAGGCTCCTTTTCCCAACCCACAAAAAGGTTCCGGGCCGACGAAGGGTGTGGAAGCCCCCCTTCTTGCCAGCTCTTGAGCCCGTTCGTTCCCTTCAAGGACATGTTTATTTCCAAAAATTATTTTAAAAATTGAGTGCATTGTAGAATAACAATATGGGTACCAAATGAAAGAAAAAATCCTTAGAATCCTAAATAAATTAATGTTTTGGTGTAAAAGGACGAAGACGTATTGAAAATGTCCTTTTAAAAATTTATCCTTGAATATTTTTGCAAATTTCTACTAGTTTTTTTTTAAATATATCTTAAGGACTAATGCGTACACTACTACATTATTGAAATTTTTTCCTTTTAACTTTATTAATTTAGAATACACAAAATCTGTTGGTGTCCAGTGTAATATGATATAATAAGGTTTTTATACTTTCTACTTTTTATATATGTAGTGATCGTGTGAAAATTGTGACTGTGCTGAACTGAAACAGGTCATTGTGTCTGTGCTGAACTGAACCAGGTCATTCGTCCATAAATCCCGACTTGCATTCAGTCCCTAGTAGCTTTTTAATTGAAACATGTTACCCAAACTGCAATTACTGAGAGTCGAGCGGTAAATGTGTCAAACATAGATATTCTTAGGAGTGCATGCAGCACACTGTGATTAATTCTAATTTGTCCGCTATCACTCAGATGACGCACAGAAAACAATAAACCACCTGGGCGTGCTCGCACTCGACTCGACTCGAGGCGACGCGACGCCACTCAACGCCCCACGTTGGCTGTGCCTGACACACACTGTGCTCGGCAAATTTAGCATTTAATGTGCCGTACGTGCGCCGGTGTGTTTGCGTCGGCTTCTGAGTGCACTTGTCACGGCATTTAAAGCGAGCAACTGCCGCTTTGCCTCGTTGTCTTCGCCACTGTCACCGCCACCAACGTTGGCCTGGCCTCTGCTGACTGTGCTGACACTTTGACAGCGCCAGCAACAAACAACTGAGCCAAATAACACATACAACCGAAAAGTGTGTGTGTTGTTGCTACTTCGTTGCGGTGTTAGTTGTCGTTCTTGCTATTGTTATTGCAGTTGTTTTTGTACAACAATACAATGCAAATGCATAGCCAAGTTCAGTGATAATAGACCGTGTGGCAATGGCAGCAATAACGGTTACTGTTGCGGTGAAAAATCTACACAGTCACAAACATTTACTAAGCGCACGTTGCTGCTGCATTCAAAGGGAAATTTAAAAACTTAAAGCTTGAATCAAAATATTTTTTTTGTTGGATTGGAATTTTATGCTACGATGTTTGCCAAGGGTTAAATGGCTTTTGTGAGGCTTTAATATCTATTAAAATTATTATTAATTATTACTTGTTGTAGACTTTTAATTTGAAACATAAAACCCAAAAATGTAGGTTTCTAGCTCTTTTTGCAAATTTCCAAATTGCAAACTGTGATTCTACCAGATCCTGAAACAAAAACTAGAAACTATAAATAAATACGAGGAGAATTCCGAAATAGTTATATAATACGCATTCCGATTCCGGTTGAGAAATTCTGATCTGAGAAATTTTGATAATTTTCAAATTATTTTTGTTTTATTCGCCGAAGCGGGAATATGAGATGAGATAAGTTGAGATGACTTAAATTAAATTAAATATTGGCTTTTAGCGCTAATTTTAGTGCAACTCAGTTTTTGCTGCAAGGGTCCAAGTCGCATTCTGTCGGTTCCTCCGGCAGTCGTTTTGTGTGCTCTGGCAGTGTCTGCGTCTGAATGTTCGTCTTGCGAGCAAGAACACAACCGCATGTGGAGTTTTAATAAAAAAGTCATGTTGTGCTCTCCGCTTGCCGCTGCACGCAACCAGTGTTAGTGCAATCAGTGTTGCTGCTCGGTTGCCTGCACCCTTGCGCGGCGTCTTGTTGTTGTTGCGCGTCATTGCCACCCGCGCACACACGACGCGATCCAACAAACGCGCCAGCAGCGCCGTCAACATCAACGCATCAACAATTTCCTGTCGCTTGTTGGTTGAATTTCCTTGTTCTCGGTGCGCTGATTTTGTTGTTGTTGTTTGTGCCAGTTTTAGTTGTTTTGACTGTTGTTATTGTTGTTGTTGTTGCTGTGGGGTTTTTGGTTTTTGGTGTAATTTTTTGGCTGAGTCAAGCAAAGCGATTTCCGTCAGCACACATCAACATCTTTTCACCTTCTCGCAACTTACATAATCGACATGTAAGCGTCATGCCAATGGCCACAAAAACAACAACAATAATAAAAACAACAAAAACAACAACAGCATGTGCCAGGTGACTCGGTAAGGTCAACTTCATTGCGCTACCGTGCGGCGGTTCATGCACTCACAGACTTTGTTCTAAAATTTGAGGAACTTGGTGCGTTTGACGCTCTTTTTGTTGTTGTTACACTTCTGCTTGCAGCGCGCCACAGCACCTGTCACAACCAAGGAATTTATGCATTTGCGTGCGGCTGTGCGTTGCAACAAAGTGCAGACTTTATGTGTTTTTGCGCATTTCTTGAAATTCAATTCGTGTGTGTGTGTGAGAGAGTCTATGTGTGTGTGTGTGAATGTGGCAAATTGAAATTTAAGCACAAATCTGCCGCTGACACTTTGAGCATTTCGCCTAAGCACGACTGCTGGGCGATGATGATGAGCGCTGAAAAGCGAGCAGTCGGCGACGGAAAGACGACGGCTGGAGGCGCAGTGCACAGTGAATTTAGCGAGTTGAATTTTGGACAAGTGCACGTACGATGTGAGTTGGCCGCAGGCAAGTTGACTGAGATTTTAATGAGACTCGAAATAATTATAAAAATAATGCTTTCGAGCATGCTGACTGCTTTTGGGCAGCAAATGTTGGACAAAGACTTAGCACACTTAAGTATTTGTTTTGAAGGGACAATCTTTGGCGCTGACTTAAAATTTTGTGAATTTTTATAAATTTAATTTTGAAAAATATTATTTAAATTTTATAACACAGTGCGACAAAAATGAAAAAATTTGTTCACACTGGAAAAATCCATATGGGCATGAAACTAGAGACCAAACATAGTAATACTGCGTACTTAGTTTCTCATTTCTGCATCCTTTGTCCTTTTAAAAGGACTTCAAAATTTTGAAGGGGATAAAAAATAAAAAAAATTTTAAACAATACTTAACCTCGTTAGAATATGGCGATATGTATATCAAACGATAGAGGAAAGGCCAAGAATTGAAATAAAATTTATTTTTTATCTACTTGTAAAAAAAGGATATGAAAACGGTCCTTTGAAAATTTGAATTGAATGAAATTTTGACAAGTGATCAAGGAGATTTTGGGTTCTAACATACTTACTTTTTAAGGAAATTCGTTTTCAATTTTCAAGGATATAAAGGATTAAAATTTTCAAAGGACCTTTTTCATATCCTTTTTTTTTACAAATAGATAAAAAATCAGTTTTATTTAAATTCTTGGACCTTTCCTCTTTCATTTGATACACATATCGCCATATTCTAACGAGGTTAAATAATTTTTATTTTTTTTGTTATTTTCTTTAAAACTTTCAAGTCCTTTTAAAAGGACAAAGGATGCAGAAATGAAAAACTGAGTACGCAGTATTACTATGTTTGGTCTCTAGTTTCACGCCCATATGGAATTTTTCCAGTGTGAAAAATGCTGTCGCACGGTGTAATTACTTAAATTTTAATTATATTTTTTATTTAAACATATTCCTAATCCCATTTATATTAGAAAATATTGATGCATACTTGTCATCGATTTGTATTCACCATTGTCTGCTGGGACGGATGGATTCAGGGAATATAAATAGGATTCAAGGAATATAAACTGAAAAGCATTTCGAATCACAGAAGAGCAGACATCAAGGCCAAAAGCAGCATTTCCACCACAAAATTATTTCCCTAATTTTGCTGTAGGCGACTGATGTAATTCGCCCGAATTAACCCAATTACAAGGAAATTTCATTAGGCAATTACGCTGGAAAAACTCAAAGACCAACTTGCCCCTTCCGAGAGCGGTTTTGCTAGCTGCCTGGCAGTCGCACGCAATGCGCTCACTCATTCGCCTAATGCCGCCGCCCGGTGCCCCTGACCGTATGCACACAGTGACCGTCAGCTGCGGGGCGGGGCTGCGCTGCAGAACGCATGCCTGCAGCTGTGGGGGAATGGCGCCCCAGCCCAAAACACTCTTCGAACGCCAGCAAGTCAGTGTGAAGCTATGTGAGTGGACACCACAAATTGCCATGGCTACGTTGTGCCACTACAATAACACACACCTATACACACACAGAGCAACTCAAGCATGTGCGCACACATGCGGCCAAAGATACACATTCCAACCACCTGCAGGCCCACCTGCATTTGTGCCTCTAACAACATTGTGTGCCGTGCATTGTGTTGTGGCAAAAGGCGAGCGAAGTGCGCGCTTTCCACGCTGCAAATACAAAATTTAAAGCGTCATCGTTGTTGCTGCTGAACGAATTTGGTGGAAGTAGAGAAATATTGTGAGAAATCCAGCAACCAACCAAATTATGTGCACAAAAAAATTTGTATTGCCTTTTGTGCAGCGTGCGGCTTCGGTGACGACGACAACAACGTTGGTGGCGTTTAATGTAAAAAATATTTTCGCTGCAAAAAAATGCGTTTGTGGACGCACTTACAGAACTCATACGCCCGAGTGTACTTCGATTGCATATTTGTTGTAGTTGTCAGTGATTTAAATTGGAAAAGGAATTCGTGAACATGTGTGCAGGCAGTGAAAACAAAAATGAACGAGCATTAAGTGAATGTTTCAAAAAATGTCCGTATACACAACGTGTGACAGAGAGAAAGGCGAGCGTGCGAGTGAGCGAAGTGGCCGAAAAATGCCACAACAAACCGCAAACGACGAAATGAAGAACAAATTAAAAAATTAAGAAGAACATTGGTGTACTCAAAGCATTTGTTGTAAGCATGTTTATAGATCATTGTTCAAGTGTAAAGTGCAAAATGTTTTGCTGTGAGTGGAGCCGAAAGGACCAATGCGAAATTGTAGGCAAGTCGAATGACATTGCAGCCACCTGGCGGTCATTGACGTCCCATGAAGGTCAATGCAAGTGGCACGAAGTGCATTTGAAGGATTTTCTCTATATTGGATTTTAAAAGAGCTGCTTGGTCTTGTGTACCTTTCATGGTTGTCGTCAGCGACCACGCACATTTTGTCTAATCTTTTTGGTGTTTTTTACTAATCTAAAGGAGCATCCACTTCTCTTTCAAAAGTGTAATTGTTGTGCATATCTGAACATAAATAGAATTGTCTTCCTTAAGGCAAAGCCTCAATCAATGAGCCTTCAACTACTTCGTACTCGACTACTCTAGCAAGTCGCATCAAGCGATGATCCAGTGGGGCACACAGGGGGAGTGGTTTGGCGGTTTAAACCCAAAAAATGGTGAAAAATATGGTTTCAAAAGGCTGAATTGGGCTGAAAAGTAACCCCTTCCCCTCCCCAAAATGAAATCCTGTGTGCACCACTGAGATGATAAGAGTTCCTTTGCTCGATATTCTTCCTCTTCGTCGTCTATCTTCAACTATTATGTAGATCGATAGGAGGTATTGAGGCCGCAAACGCCTCGATAACTACTGAAGCTTACTTGAGGTTCACGCTCTGAGGTCCTAGTCGCTTTGACAGTATAAACTTTGTCTTATCATCATTTACCATCAGACAAATTTTGGCAAACAAAGCTAAGCCACAGCTAGTCCTGAGCAGAGTTGCCGCTATTGGTCTTTTCGGACCAAAATAGGTTTTGATTCGATTTTTTTACTTTGGTCCGCTGGTCTGCCTAAACGAATTTCGGTCCGTTTTATGATGTGAATATATTTTCATTAGTACACATAATTTATTAAAAAATAATAATAATTGCAATTTAAAAATGACTAAAGATAACGCAAATTTTTAATTTGGTCGGTTGAGGTCGCATTTGGTCGGAAGTTTGGTCGGAAAAAAATGTTACAAGTGGCAACACTGGTCCTGAGTGATGCGGTTGTCATCTATAGCCGCTTATGAACGAAGCCTCCGATGTTGTGAGCTTCCGCTCATAGCGTCATGTGTTGTGTAAAAAAGGCAACAGCAGGATGGTTGGGGACTTCGCTATGATCGGTTTGGTGCGTTGGTTTTTTTTTTTGCTAATGCCTTCTTCCCCATACAGAGAGCGAGTGAGAAAGGATCATCTGAGGGTCAGCAACTTACTCCAGTTCAAAACTGGAGTAAGTTGCTGAATTAGGGAGTATTTAGAGGACAGGAAAAATGGGATGAATACTTTTAGTGAAAGTCTGTGCCGAATGAAAATTCCGGAAAATCTATTGGAAAAGTCGAAAAATCCGTGAGTTCTGAAAATTTTCAGACAATAACTTTGGAACCATTAAGGCAGGTTCTCACCTTGTGGATCCGAAAAAGTGCACTTTTTTTAGGAATTTTTTTTGAGAAAACGGTTAAAGATACAACGCTGAAAATTGTTTCTGGATATGAACACACATTTATTTAGAGAATACAATTTTTCAAATTGAATGAATCAAAAAAAGGGGGGGGAGGGGGCGTCCATCAGTGGCGGCATGTCGGCGAGGAGGTGTCCCGCTACCGGAAGTGATTCCGTCAAAACCCGTGATCGGAAACACAAAAATCGAACATATTCTTAATGTGTACCGTATTATCTATTGAATGAAAGAAGATCATGAAAAAAAAAATCAAAATTACAAAAGTTATGAGGTTTTGAAAAAAAATTAAGATTTTCGCATTTTTTTGTTCACTAATTATTTTTTTAAATAAACAACTTCTACATATTTTTGGCTGATCGTGGTTCGTTTATTAGAAAAAACCCTAAGGAACATTTGGAAAAAATTTGGTGACGATTGGTTCATTCCAGCGCCTTCAATCACTTCCGTAAGGTCCGAAAATGTGGTTGTGAGAAAAACGCGTTTAAAGTTTAAAGCGCGCTTGGCCGGTGCTCTACACTGCTCTATGTAACGGCCTGTAACTTTTGTAATTTTTCAGATTTTGATCTGAAATTTCTGGAGCACATTTTTGAAACATATATCTACACGATAAGGCAAAAAAAAAAATTGTTTTTTTTTTTCCACAAGGTGAGAACCTGCCTTAAGTCACACATCAATTAAATTCACTACGAACTTACTTTTAGTGATGTCCTTCAACAGAGGGAATGGGACGAGTATTGGGCGCGGAGGCGTGACGCCGCCCATACAAGCCAAATGTTCATAATGCAATATCTTCGAAATTGTAAGTTGTACAACACTGAAATTTAGTAACCCGTCGTCTCATAGATGAGTCATTCTACTGGAAAGATTTGATGGGTGTTAACTAGGGGCGTGGAACATTTATTGTGACCCAATTATTCCGCTCAAAATATAAGGCGCTCAGCAATGAAACCTACCATTTTCTTCTTCGACAGAGGGCATTGTGCGGGTATTGAAAAGGGGGGCGTGGCCCTGCCAATATAATTTAAATCTGATTGAAGCGCAATCCATTTCTTTACTGAAACTTAGCAGCAACATTGGTTAATGTTGCCGCCGTAGCTCAGCTGACAATTGCGTTGGACCGCAAGTCAAATGCCCAGCGTCTTCAACCCAGGTTCAAGACTCCGTTACGCTAACAGCGAAAAAAAAGAAAAACAACAATTTTTCAACAACAAATGGCAAACCTCTGAGAGTAAAATTGGCTATGAAAAGGCTCCCAACTCGCCGTTCGGAATCGGCATAAAACTGTAGGTCCCTTTCAACTTGTAAAAAATTCGCATGCACAACACGGATGGTTACGGGTGGCTTTAGTCGCGGTATCGGGCTGTCTTGCGAGTCAATTATTATTATTATTCTTATTTGAGGGCCTCGATTGCGTTAATCAGTAGCTCCCTCCTCTTCCTTAAGTTGGTTTTCTTCGTCAATTTGCATCGCCATAGATTCGCCATCTTGCGTATTTTATTATAAGAAAACAACAAATGTCGTGCCGGACGAAGTTCGCCGAGACAGCTAGTTTTGAATAAATAAGTCTGAAGAAGAGAGTCCACGATGATGAGAAAATTGGTTTTGTGATCACTGATTCTTGATTGGTGCCCCTAACGTCACTCACAATCGACACATATTTATTTATTTATTTATTAAAGTGCCTTCTAGTGAAACTCTGTGCCTTCCCATACAAACTCATTGAACATAACTTAATCTAAATACTTGTTTCTAAGTATCTTCGATCCTTAGTTCATAATTTCACCATCTTTCTGGAACCACTGCTATTAAGTCCATGACGCCATGCATCTTGCCGTCTGATTCATAACGATAATAGTTTATCTTTTCTATATTTTGTACTTAATTTCGAATCCAAGTTCATACATTTTACGCCCACTCAACTAAAATTGCTGCACATTACAAAATAATACAAATGCACCAAAAAATCCATTCAATTCCGTGCAACATTTTAGCACTGCTGCCAATATGTATGTCGGCTCATTGACATTCTTTTCGCCTTGCTTACTTGCCTTGTGTCACTTTCTGATTTGTTTTTGTTTTTTTATATTTCACTTTCTGCTTGTTGTGGGTGGCATAAAAATTTCATGTTTATTACTCATAAACTTGTAGAAAAAATTTGCTATTGCCACAAGTCGCCGCTCACCTGGTCCTGTTGCCGGTGTATTGTTGCAGCTAGTGTTGTGGCACTGTTGGTTGTTTTGTTGCTGCTCGTGGTGGCGTTGGCATTGTGGCGCGCACACGCCACGATTATGGCCTTTTAATTTTGTGTTAAATTTACGGCATGGCATCTGCACTTGAGCAGCAGTTGGTGGCTGGCACAAGTTCCTATTAAATTATGTCACTTTTATTGAATTTATTGAATTATTTCAAGTGAAAAAATGCAAAAAAAAATCACGTCAATACACGTATGTATGTATGTGTATATGGGCAGTGATTGCATGTTGTTAGCGGTGAAAAAAATAGTAATGTCATTACGGTTTTTGTTTAGTGCTGACAAGGGAAAACTAGGCGTGACAATTTTTGTTTAGAGGAAATTGTGTTCAACAGTAGTTTCGGCATATGAAATGTAGGAAATTATAGAATTGTTAGAGACGGTAAGGGTGGTTAGTTTGTTGGAGGTTAGCTATAACAATCATTTGATGTAATATGCCTGCAGGAAGAAACTGAGTTCCAATTGATATGGAACTTTCAGCTAAGGTCTGAAATCTTTTGTTTAAATTTTCTTTACATGTAGCAAAATGAATCGTTAGTTCAGTTATTGCGTTGCTATTTGGATTATACTTTTAGGCCGTCTTTAAATTTTGTATGCAAGTTTTTTAATTTCTTAAAAAACAATTTTTCAATACAGCCAAAGAACACATCGGCTGATAAGTCCCCGGTCGAAGGCAGAAAACTAAGCTTTTTTTGAGAAATTCAATTTTGTTCATGAACATGGTTTCCTTCAAGAGGGATACATTCGTTCCAGCACTTCTCTAACATTTCGACACCTTTCTTGTAAAACGACTTATCTTTGGCCTTAAAATAGGTATTTTTTTGAGTGATCACCTCCTCATTCGAGTCAAATTTTTTTCCTGCGAGCATTTTTTTTAAGTCTGCAAACAGATAAAGGTCACTGGGAGCCAAGTCTAGGGAAAAGGGTGGATTCAGAAGTAATTTGAAGTTTAGTTCGTGCATTTTTGCCATCGTAGCAAGAGACTTGTGGCATGGTGCAGTGCAAACGCGGCACCCATTTCGGAAACAGCTTTCTCATTGAAAAATGTAATGCAAAATAAAACCTGAACGCCCCTTTGATATCTTGATAGTATTAGCTATCTCCTGCAATTTCATTTTACGGTTTTCAAAAACAATTTTGTGTACTTTTTTGACGTTTTCCGGTATAACCTCCTCAATTGGCCGACCACAGCGCGGCGCATCGTCGGTGTTCGTACGACCACTTTTAAATTGAGCAAACCAATCAATAATGGTAGATTTTCCGGGTGCAGAGTCCGGATTACACTTATCAAGCCAGGATTTTGTTTCAATTGCGTTTTTTTTCATCAAAAAGCAATGTTTTATGAGAACACGAAATTATTTTTTTCCATTGTTCTTAACACGAACAAAGTTGTTTCACTAAAACAATTGTTACTTTTGAACCAAACGTTAAATCGCAATGAAATTTTTACAAGTACCTTTTGAAGGTTTCTACTTAAAACACAAAATATTATTTCTCGTTTTGTAGTGCTTACTATGGGTCAGATCGGGGACTTCTCAGCCGATTTGTTAAGTTTCCAAAAAAAACTATTGACTGTTGAACTTCTGTAGTAAGGTTAATCGTTAATTCAGTTACTGCGTTCTAATGCTTTGAGACAGTCTTTAAATTTTTTACACTATTTTTGAATTACTTTTAAAAAAATTTTCAATGCAGCCAAATATTTTCAAAAACAAGAAGACTGACAGCTGAAATAAGAGCAATTCCGACATGTTGTATGATAACCCAAGGCAATTGCAAACGCTTGACAGCACCTGGTCGCCTGTCAGTCCAAATAATAAATAAATAAGAGCAGAAAAAAGACAAGAAACACCGCAAAATGAGCATAAAGCGGTTAACCACACGCTGGCAACAATAAAAATAGCAGCCAGCATATAAAGTCACAGTCAGCACAATGCGAGCGTTGAGCTGCTGGCAGTAGTTGAAGCTAATGTGGAGGTGTGTCTTTAGCAACATTCGTCGAAAGTCACAAAGACAAAAGGCAAAAAGAAAAACTGACCGCAAACATAAGAAAATAACATGAAGAAACATTAACAAAAACAACGCAACAACTGTACATTTATACAATACACACTCACACATACACAAATAAGTGTACATATGCACATTTATATAAAGTTTGCGGTGTGTTTGTTGGTCGCACCCGCCGCACAACAGCGCATCGTTGAACGCCGCACGCCAAAGTGGCATTTTAAGTAGCATTCCAATTAAGTGCTAAGTAGCAGAAGCCTCAAACGTACACAAACGAGTGCTGCAGCGGTATGAGTGCGTTACTGCCGACTCATCCGCACACGAATGCGTGGCGCTTGTCTTGTTTGTGCAAACATTCCGGACAACAAACACTTGCGCCTGATGGTGATGTTGTTGTTGTTTTATAGTGGTGTGGCCGTGGTGGGTGGTGTGTTGTAAAAATGACAGCTGTCAGTTGAAGTTGAAATTTGCCACTTTGTTGCAGTTGCGCACAGGTGCCATACAACAGCAATAGCAACAATTCAACGCTGGCAACGTGTGGGCGTGCCACTTGTGTTTCGAGGGGGCGGCATTGCGGTGCTTGCGGTTACACGCTTATATGCGTCGCGCCAATAACAACAACACTACAAGCAATAAAATATTTGCGGAAAGCGCCAAATAGAGTCAAACTTGTTGTGTGGCATACGTGGCGTATGAGTGATATTTGAACATTTAGTTTGTGCTTGTGAACATTTTCACAATTTTCAAAATTTTCAAGTAAAATATTTATTTTATACAAAAAATTAGTTATTAAAAAGCCACGAACTGTCACCAGTTGGACACTTTTGACAGTTGCGAGCGCGTTTTGAATGATTTTCATATGAAAAATTAATGCAGTGCAATTTGTTTTGTGATAAAGCAAAAATAAAAATAAAACACAGTTTTAGCGAAATGTGCCGCCTGAAAGCGCGTAAAGTGCGTAAAATGAAACGCAAATTTTTCCTGATATTTTCAGCATGAGAAAATTTCTTAAACAAGCTTTCTTATTATTTGATGGAATTTTTATTTTTGGCAGTTCGTTTTTACGCAGTTTGTACTAAAGTAATTTGCACCTAAAGTGGGCTGAGCGTCATACATAAATCAGGCGCTGTGATTTACAACAAAAATGAAAATACAAAAAACCAGAAAAATTGATATTTTCGAGGCTTTTTTTTTTGATTTTTTATGAGCTGCGCTCAGCATTTTTTGGAGTAGGCAAATAACGTAAAAGAATGTAGTCTAAGCTGTCGCGACCTCACGAATTGAAACAAACAGTAAAAATGAAATTGTAAAATTTCAAACGCCAGCAAATTCCATAGGGAAAGCCGATTTTTGCAAAGTGGCAAAAAATATTACAGAAAAATATACAAATTCTGACAGGTTAGTTCGTAAATTGATTGCTTTTCTACAGGTATGGAATTCAACTGCGAGATAGCAGCTGGGACACATTTGGGAAAGAGAACGAAATGGAAGGAATTAGAGGGCGCAGACGCTTTTGAGTTGTGAATGTCCTTTGGTGAATGTGAATAGTCGAAGAGTAAGTCGAAAATAGTGAAAGGTGTGCAAGCGCAACAGACACAGACGCACAAACCAGTAATTATTCATTGCAATCATTTGAAAATTCTTGTATGCACCTCAACGCCTCAAAGAAATTTGTTAATCTAGCAATTGCTGCCACTACTCTTCCTACTTCGTTGCCACATTGTTAGCTTTGCTTGTGCCACTGATAAATGCTTACTGCGACATTATCGCGAAGACAGCAGAATTGCAGACGGCCAACGATTAACGTCACACAATGACGTTGGGTTTTAGTGGCATTCTGCAGATCTCTCAGGTGTGTTGAATGTGTGCATATGTGAGGTATTCTCCACGACACGCTCCAATGACGTAGTCGCCTGTAAATCCTGTAAACGGCGTTTCTGTTTCAACTTCGTTGCGCTTGAATTACGGTGAAAACGAATTAACGGCTGATTAAGCGCGGCAGTGTGGCGCTGTGCTCAAAACTTTATCAACACTTGCCGGAAATGTAGCGAGACGACACCTTGTGTGGCGATTGTACGGGAGCGACAAATATTTACCATATGGCATCCGCGCATTGGCGGTAAATGCCGCGGAATTTAATGCGTTCGCTGCCGAAATTGATGCTGACACCTGAGGTGTTGTGCTACTAAAAATAGTTTTGGTAAATTCTGGTTTTGTGAAGCGCGTTTTGGCGAAGTGTGCTTTTCATGTAGTTTAATGAATTCTATTGAACTGGAAAATCCACTTAAGTATGAGTAGTGCGCATTTTCGCATTTCCCCATGTTTGATGTAATTTTGGTGGAGCGTAGAATTAAAAGAGGGTTGATGCTTACTTTGAAGGTGGTAGGTCATTGTTTCATTGAAGGTGCACTCACTACACTTTTCTGAAATCAAGTTGTCTGGTTTTCTGATCAACTATGCGAGTTTTATTAACGAAGTTATGGTTTAACTTAAAACATTGAATTCAATTGAAATTTTAAATAATTTTATCTTTATTAGATTATTCAGTTGTCTCGTTGGTTTCGCATAGTTTGTATTAGAATTGCAGAAATACTGATGAAGTGCACATTCTTCTCTGCTTCTTCTCTAGTTTTTGAGGTTTGACAACACAGTGCGACAAAAATTTAAACATTTTTTCACACCGGAAAAATTGATATATTCGCGAAACTAGGGGCCAAGTGTAGTAAAATTGCGTTTTTAGTTTTTCTCTCTGACGTCAGGATTTATTTTTAAAGGACTTTAAAATTTCAAGGACATGTTGTTCTTCTTAGAATCTTAGAAAATTTAATGTTTGTTTGAAAAAGGTAGTAAATTTTTCATGTCCTAAACTAATAAAGTTAGAAGGATGAAATTCAAGAATGTGGTAGTGTACATATTAGTCCCTAAGATATATTTTTTTCCAAAAAAACTATTGGAAATTTTCAAGGATAAAATTTTATGAGGACATTTTCAATACCTCTTCGTCCCTTTGCACCAAAACATTAATTTTCTAAGATTCTAAGGGTTCTTTTCTTTCATTTGATACCCATTTTGTTATTCTACAATGCACTCAATTTTTAAAATATTTTTTTGAAATAAACGTGTCCTTGAAATTTCAAACTCCTTTAAAAATTAATCCTGACATCAGAGAGAAAAACTAAAAATGTAGTTTTACTACATTTCGCTTCTAGATTCGCGAGTCTATAGTTTTTTCGTGTGTTTTGAAATTTTTTGATTTTTGTCGCACAGTGTAATATTGGTTTACATTCTTCAGCATGAAACTCTTTTGAGTGTGGTTGAGAATGCCACAATTGTTGATTAGTTCTATTGTTCCCTGAAAATTTCTTCATTTGCAATTTTCATTTAGTTTTTTAGTTCCCTGAAATAATTTAGTGTTAAAATCGTGTCTCATGTTGCAAAACTCCTTCAATTGCTGCACTAAAAACTTTCTAAAAAAACAGCCAACATTTAAAAATTTAACTCAAGCAATAATTAAAGTTACATACGAATAATAAAAATGCTGTTAGTTAAGCTAAGATGACTGAATTCTGTAAAACCAAAGTACAAAGCAAAAAACGTAAAACACATAAAATTAAAAAACGACGAAAACTTAAACCGAAACATAAACGAAGAAAACGACTAAAAAGCTGAAATCTACGAGCGAAATGCAAACGATGAAAGCGAGTGCGGCGCCTCAAAAGCCGCCACGCCTCAAACACAGCACAGTGTTTAATGTTGGCGAAATCACAAAAGCGCCAAAAACAATCAAATGGGAGGAAGGTGTCGAGACGGAAAAGTGTGACGAAGACAAACGGCGATTAGCAAGTATGCACAAGTTGGACACAAACGCGCAGCAATCTGTGGCCCAGCTGCAGCAGCGTAGTCAGCACAAACAGAAAAAACAACTGCATTTCCAGAGTCCACTTCACGGCGCCGCGCCCGAACTGGCACACACGACGGCAACGGAGCCAAGAAAGCCAAGAATGCCTCTTGTCGGCAGCACAAAACATGACAGCAAAAATTCAGCTGTTGCCAACTTCACTGAGCTCAGCAGCCACAACAACAGTATCAAATCAACCCGAACAACAACAACAACAATGGCAACAGGAAGCCATGAAAGAGCGGCAACAATAAATATGTTAACAGCTGAAAAGTCAGCTGCATACGAGAATCCTGCTGGCACTTTAAGGCGTAGGCGGCATTTAAAAGCGGCGCAACGCAGCAGCGAGGCGGATGAAAAAAATCGTCTCGCCCACGGCTGCACCAGTTTAATGTATGCATGTCAACACGGCGACATTGCTGAAGTTTTGGAACAGCTGCGCTCCAAGGTATGTAGATAGATGTATGTGTTTGTGTGTATGTGTGTGTGTATGCACTCGAACGCATGCCAACGTTGTTTGAAAGGCGCGCAGTGCACAGTGGCGCAGGCGCCATGCACAAAGGCGCCAAATTATAAACAATTTCAATGAAATTTTGTGCCACTATCGTAAAGAAAAAATTTCATAAATTGTTTAGCATAAATTTAGCTCAGGCGAAAAATAAGGTCAAGTATGCAATTGAAGTTGAAATTTCTTGTGAAAGCGAAGCATGAAGTTCACTTGCACATTAATTGTTTATTAAACCAGGTTATTGCCTGATTTAATTGCAATTTGCATTAACTTCTGAAGACAGTTTAATAAAGAAATATTTTCTATTGTGCGAGTGCTGACATCAAATGCACTTCAGTTTCAAAATCAAACCGATATTTATTGAACAAGTAGTGATATTTTCATAGTCAAGTAAACATGTTTCGATCAACTATGGAATCAAATACCTGACAAAAGCTCCACGGCTCTTGTTCCTTATTGATCCTCAATGACACTCTTAATTTTGTTATCTTTTATTAGTTACAAAGCTCACTAAAATAGCCGCGATATGTCAACTTGACACAAACTAAAACAGCTCGCGTATTGTTTTTGCTTAAAGCACACATTTTTATTTAAAAACTAAACTAAAATTTCTATATTTTGGGGCCTTACCCTTCCCAATGACCCCGAAAATTGACATATACATATTTATTATTATGTATGTGTATGTAAAGTTGGCTGTGACGCGGCACAAACCAATGGGAGGAGAGTCAAACAGTAGACGGCTGCATTCTTCAGCAGACAGTTGCGTATATATGAAAATTATTATTGTTTATGGGTTAAAGCGAGTAAGAAGAAGAAGAAGAACAAGGAGCAGAAGAAGCAAGGTAAACTTTTGCTGCTCCAACATGTGTTTTCCTGGCACTTTGCTGCCGCAGCGACGAACAACGCCGCGCAGATAGGCAGTCTGTGTGTATAAGTAGCTAGTTTGGTGTGTTTTCCTTCATCTAACACAAAAAAAAAGAAAAAGAAAATGAAGGTGGCAGAGTGTTTGCGCATTTTGGCTGCTTTAGTCGCTTTAGAACTTTGTTTTCTTTTCTGTCCTTTTTTTGTTTGGGTGAGTAAACTTTGCAGCTTATTATAAGTGCAGCACAAAAGGCGTTGTTGTCAGCACGTGTTTTGGTTGTGTGTCTGTGTGTGTGTGTGTGTTTTACTTTGACTCTTTCAATATTTTCATAATAGCGCGCACATTGCTGCTTCTTCGAAGACAACACTGCACGACGCCGCAGCGCTGAAAAACAAAGAAAACTTTGCGCTTGCTTTGAAGTGGCTTCAAGTTGCAATAACGTCGAATTTCTCAGTCGACGTGTGCGACCAAGTGCGGCGCCATTTTGTAATTGAATAAAGACTTTCATAGTGAATGGCGCTCACCTTTTGAATTGGATTTAATTGTATTAGAAATATGTGTGGGGGCTGAAATTAAGGCAAACTTTAATGAGCTCTGTGCCTGTTGGAGCTGGCAAAATTATTTCGATTAGATTTCCAAGAACTACACAACGAATTTCAAACTGCGCAAATCATACTTAATGCTATATTCTGTCTTAAGCTGACGCGTCGACAAAGCAAATTTCAAAAATGATAAAATGAAATGTAAAAGCAAATTGAGGAAATACTTGTAAGCCGCAGGCACGACATGCCATGGCGCTGTTTGAGCATCTGGCCACTGTTGCCGCTTTGGCCGCAATTATGTTGATGTTGTTCTTGCTCAAGGCGATTTAAAAATTATTGCCTCCTAGCAGTTGTGGGCGCCGAACGCGTTCAGTTTGAAGAGCATAAATCACTGCAACAAACAAACAAACAAACACTGTGGGCAACTGCCACTGGTTCATGGGCGCACAGTGGCGATGATGGGGCGACGAGGTGCCCTCACTTGGATATTTGAAAATTTTTCTAAGAAAAGCTATACAAAATGGTTTTTTAGTGTGATGCCTTTGAAGATATAGAAGGCAGTTGCCATATTCGGAGATATCCTTGAACGCTGCGCAGCGTCCAGAGTTACTCCCTGCTAAGTTTTTGGGGCCAATGGGGAGTGGAAAGAACCAGTAGCGAGACTACTTGCAACCTCAAATTTTTGCGCATTACCGGACTATTGTCGGGACAGTATAAAAGTCTGACTTTTCCTGCCAATTGAGGTATTTACAGGATTCTATGGTTAAGACTAAAAAATGTCTTTCAACTGTCCTTTTAACAGACAGAAGACTGGCATCATCACTGAACACTGTGCTATAGGATTCATGAAAAGTTTAGACCAGTCATGCCTACAGGACCTGCGGATATTAACTTTTTCGACCCCCCGAATTTTACCCTCTGTCTTGATATTACTTTTTGGTATTTAAATCATGAAACATTTGCATGAAGTGTGCACCCGACATTTGAAGTCGCCACGATCTTTGTTTGAGTTCTGGAGCTAGTTTACTTTTGAACAATTTTAGCTTAAAACGGGTTAAATAAAATGTGTATTAATGTTTTTTAATTACAGAAAAGTTATTTAATATTTATGGAAAAATACAAAATTATCACTTTTTGATTTCATTTAACCATTATTAAAGAAACAGGGTTTTGATCAAACGCGCCCAATTCGTAGACTTCAATTAGAACACAAACTTGCCCTGATATCGCTGCAAACCATTGGAAATTATTTTGGGAATGACAGTAAAATTTTTGTAATTTGCTTTGAATTCACTTCTAAAAATATGAATTTGTTGTTGCCAATTTAAATTAAACCCATAAATCAATCGGTGCTTTTGCTATAAGATGGCAAATAGGTAAAGTTGCTCTCAGGCAACTTTGGGCTCGAAAGGGTTAAGAGGAAAAGCGAATTTCGGACTAAGTGAAACAGTAGTAAAATATCAAAACTACATTGCTTCTTCAAGAGGTCAAACTATAATATTTTATGAATTGTGCCAAGTCAAAACCATTGAAAATTCCTCAACTAAAATCATGTAGGAGCTCACAATGGGTCTTTGATAAAAATGTAATTTGAATGTCCCGCTGATTTTTGTTATTTTACTACACCTCCGCTTGACTACGACCGTGTTATTTTGTGTATGTGTGTGTGTGTGTGTGTGTGTGTTCTGCTTTCGAATTTTGATTTAATGGATGTTCGTCAATAGTGCGGTCGTCGCATCATCGATGGTTTATGAGGCCATTGTGCCTGTCAGAGTTGGGTGGCCTTTCAAGGGCGCTAAGCGAGCGCGGTGAAACAACAACAATAACAACACAACGATGCAAACAACACAACTCTCGTAGCGGCAGTTAAATTGCCTCATAAACATATTTGAAGAGCAGCATTTGCTGCTGGCGGCCACAATCTCACGCTGCTTGCGCACAGCTCGGCTTTCTAGGTCACTGGGAAGCCGCGGCCTTTGTTCGTGCCACTCTTCATTTTGGGCATTTGAAAGCATTTCGACAAATAAAACGAATGGACAGACAATTGGGCGGATGGAAGCAATCAGGCACACTGACTGACTGCTTAACGATTGGTTGGCAGCACAGCATTCGAATGCGGCAAATTGCACAGAAACGACATCGAAATGGTGCACATTTAAAATTGAAAGCATAATCCTGGCTTAGTGGTCTTTAATAAGCGGAAGTAGAAGAAGAAGTTGGAAAAATGGCCGGCGTGTGGGAGCGACGCGCGTGGCAACACAAAAGCGAAAGTGAGTAGTTGTAGCGGCCGCGCAGTGTCGCCATGACAAGCAAGAGAGCCACGCACCCGACGACATTGTTCGCACGCAACGCGCGGCACTAACGTCTTTAGCCATTTAATTGAAAGTTGAAAAGTTTTTAATTGGTGCAAGATAAATGGCGACGAAGCAGACAAAGAGTCCGCACTCGCTGTTGTGTGGTTGGGACTAAATCTGCGGTGCGTGTGGACAAGCGACTGAATGCCGTTCGCTGCTGTTCGGTCGACATGGGGAAGGGGATTAATTTTGCGGAAATAATTTGGAAATATAAATGCTGAAATGCCATGGGGCGCTGAGCGCTGTGCGTGCGTGCCGCAGAAGGACACTTGCCACAAAGCGGAGCATGAAATCTAAGCTGCTTTAGCGCGCACACACACACACATACACACATAAGCACACACGCACGCGTTCGTCAATGCACTGCAGCCCAGCCGTGATATGTGGCCATCATTTCTGTAACCAAATATGTCGATGTGAAAGCCGATTGTTGGATTTATGTTGTGCATTTGGCTCCTCACATTTGGCCATATTGCTATTTGCCGTTTTCGGTAGTTTTCTGTTTCGTTTACTATTTGCCAGCGGCATGTTTGACTAACCTTGTACTAATTTCTTGATGTAATTATATGGTTCTGAGTGCCTATGATTTCTGGTCTTTGATGTGTGTGTGTGTGTGTGTGCCATAGCAGGTGCTGGTTGGTATTGGGCAACGCTGACGCTAATGTTGGTGGTTGGTTTGTGGTTGGCAAAGCCTACAGTCGTAACGCATATTAAGAAAATTTGGCGTTATATTACCAGTAGTCAGAGGTGTCCCATGGAGGGCTGGTTCAGGGAGATAGATCTCCCCTTGGTCGATAAATTCATTTACGCAATGTAATGTAACAATATAAAATTGTGAAAAACAAATATTTCTGCTTTATCTCTTCTGTGAGCACCCACTTACAACGTAATAGTTGAACATCCCAGACCATGGTGCAAAGAAAAGGATAGTCGAGGATAGTTGATATAAAATAACCAGAAAGTGTGCACACAATGATTTCTGTTGCTTGCTTACATTTTATTTAAGTAAACCGGTAAAAATATACTTGAATAATTGAATGAATATGGACCTTCAACTTCAATGAATTAATTTTGAAATTCAAACAATACGCCAGTAAAGCAAGAAAGAAAAGATCAAAAATATAAAAATGTAAAAAAGTTCTTTATGAATCTGTTTTAATTGCTTGACCAATGTAGTTGTTGCAACGAGATAATGCACGACTCAACGACTCACTCATGACTCATGATCTAAATTCTACATTCGACACATATTTACAACTCGTGTCTTGATATACCTACTATTATTTCTGGATTCATTGCACTATTGACAGTTATGACTTGAAGTCGAAAAGGTAGCTGCTTCATACACAACAGCGGAAATTGTTGGCTTTAAATAAGAAACAAGATCTTCTGCTGACCACTTCCATCTATCCCAAGGAAAAAACATTAGAAAACATGTCGACAACATATAGACTTCATTATCGCCTTTGTCATCTCTATCTTCACGTTGAACTACCTAAGCGATCATTTTTTCTATCTGTTTCATACTAATCGTTTGTTTTGTTCAGCGTCCAAAAGATAATTTGGAAGCAAAAGAATTCTTCTTCTTCTTCTTCGTATTATCTTGTTATTTACAACTTATTTACAATTCGGTAACCATTTAACCCTTTTGTGACTCGGATGTCCAGCATTCATGCCATCGTTTGGGTTTGTCCTCCGAACGACTAAATATCCTTATTTTGTTGCTCTAAAAGCATTGATTTCCGCTATTGCTTTGACAATTTTTTTCAGAGAAATCATCCTCTTTGATCTAACTTCGGGGTCAAAATTCAATAGCACTCCTTTCCTTTTATCTCTGTCATAGAAGACACCAAATCCAATTGACAAAAAAACAGACACGATAAGACCACAGATACTTCCTTCACTTTAGAAGTTTAATAGAATTGACACCAAAAGATATAACCGTGAATACAATGGATAAATAATAATTTTGAATATGTTCAGAAAGTTTTTTCCAACGAAAATTATAATTTATCAACGCGAAAGAAAATAAAAGCCAAGACGAGTGAAAAACACTTGGACCAGGTACATTTTAAGCCAACTTATTTATGTCACGATTACATGGAATGCCACGAAAAAAGGGCTTGAAATCGGGTCATGGAAAAGCCTAGTTGAAGCCGTAGCTTTGTTATGTATGTATGTACACTGCTACTATGTGTGTACGTACACTACTATTTTTTTGACCGTCCATATTTTGGAGCTTTTGGCGCATTTAATTTAAATCAAACCAAACTGAGTTTAATTCTTAAGTTTTCTTTTATGATTGCATTGTTAACACATATAACTTGTTAAAAAAATACAAAGTAAAATATTTGTAAAGAAAAGCAGACTATTTTTTCTTAATTTTCTTTTCGTTGTATGCGTACTACTATTATTTTGACCGCAAGTGTATATATATATATATATATGGAAAATAACAAAAAAAAATGTAAATAGCTAACTGGAAAATTTGTATGAAATTACATCATGGTTTTGGTTTTTGTGTTTAAAAAGGATGATTTGATGTTAACAGGATAACAACAACAACCCTGCATTAGCTGTTGAAATTTGAAAAAAATTCAATTAAATGCATTTTGTTACAATTTTTTGTTTAATAATAATAAAAATTACGTTAAATTGGATTTCTTTTTGCATATCCCCCTCCTTCCCGAAATCCATTGGACGCCTTTGGCAGTAATCCATTAGACGCAATTACTACTATTTGTCCCATGCTTGGCTTATCGAGTGACCGCATTTATGCCAACATTTACAAACTCACTTATATCCATGTGCTGCGGTTTATATACAAACCAATATAAGCTATACACACTGTATTAAATTTTGGTTGCTTGCGGCAACTGTTGGTTCTCAGTGCTGGTGAGAATTATTACAAATTTCCCTTTATGGTCATAACTAAACATTAGTTTCCATACACAAGCACAACTCACATAATTGTAGATAAACATTAACTATTCTTATTTATGTTTAGGAAAAGAGGTATATAACTAAACTAATTCGATAATATACACGTTTTGTAATTCATGAGTACAGCTGGTCACAAAAAATTTAAGGCTAAAAGTTGTGTGTGCCAAGTCTCTGTTTACTTCTAATTTTAATGCTGGTTATTTGGCGCTGACTAGTAACCCAGTAATCAGTAACCGGTGATTAAAAATCATCGTATAAACAACGCTGTTTTATTATTTTGTTATGCTAATGGGATTAGAATTTTGGAAAACGCTCTTAGCCATACATTGAAAAGGCTTTGTAGAACATATTCCCGAGAAAAACAAAATTTCCAAAAATACTTCATTTTACATGTATCGGCCCCCTTAAATTTGATTTGAATATAAAAAATACTTCTAAATGGTATTTTGTATTCTTTTTTTACATATGAAATTTATGTTTAGAAATTAACTTTTTAGGAAAGCAAATGCCTTCAGGAATCGTTAAAACGACTTTTAGAAATTAACTTCTTAGGTAAGCAAATGCTGTCAGGAATCGTTTAAACAACGAAGGTTTGTAATAAATTTAAATCAAGGTTCGAAAACCAGGATTAATAGAATACAACTGGTCTCAGATAGAAAACATTGTACGTAAGCGGAACCTGACATAACATGAGTTCATAGTAATTGACCTAATAATTTTTATGCCAAGGAAGATCACATTTCTCTACTATGTTTTTCATTAACATTTTGTTCACTATTCTTTTTAAACCATTTATAATAAGTAGTTCTCCAAATTAAGTTCTGAAACCAATGAACCAAAATTTTAAAGAAACAGAAAATCAAATTTGAAGCAGCCTGTTGCTGCAGTTGTGACTGTGTTGACCACTTTTTCTCTGTCGGGATAACTTAAGCTTAACCCTTTCCGCTCAATTTCCAGATTTCTTGATATAAAATTTGTTCCTTCAAAATATTGATTCGTATTAAACATTTAAGCAATAAAATACAAAAAAAATTTCAAAAAAATCGTTACGGTTGAGAATTACAGCTTCATCAATTTTGCGCGATATATCGTACAATGGTCCGCAAAGGAGTAAAAATTTATGAATTTTTGGTTTCGGGTTTTTAAGTTTTGTGAACAATTTATTGATATTTTGATAGAAAACATAAATTATAACAACAAAAAATCAAAACGTGAGTTAATTTTGATCGAAAGTTATATAAATAATATATATAAACAATTGATTCACATTTATTCGGCCTTATATAACCGTTGTTGTTGTTGCACAGCCCTTTTCCTCTCAATAAAACACAGAATCAATTAAAATTCGTACAGTTTTACAGAAAGACACTGAATATAGTCGATTCCTTTTATCATAGTGGGAGTGGCAAGTACGCATGTCTAACCTTACATAACCCGTGTCTGCCCAGTAAAACACAAAATCGTCTGGTAATTTTTATTTTTAATCGAAAAATGCTGATTAGTCGAATTTCATTAGCCACGTGGTTTACAGATGGGCGTGGCAGGCATACAAACGCAAAAAAACTGTTACCAAACCTTTAACTTCAAAAAAATTCAAACATAACTTGCAACCTTTGCTTTCTATTTGTACCATATATCGTACAAATTTCCGGAAAGGGTTAAAGTTCAGTACATCAAGTTTTTTAGTTTTCTTGTTAGTACAGATTTCAGTTCGTACTCCAGCCTACTCGTCTTCCATTGCGTTCATTTTTATTAAGTTGTATTGTTCAGGAATCCAGTACAGATCAGTTTGATCCTGGCTTTCTTGTTCACTCTTTGCATTGCAAATAACTCCAGAAATGTGAACACAAAATCTATTTTTTGCTTTCTGCAAATAAAATTAATTGCTTCAATTTGTTCTACATGATTAATGTGTAAATATTTAAATTAATTGTCTAAGACATCCATCAAGTAGTGATGAGTGATGAGCCATTTGCTCAAGTAAAATCATTTTCTGTTACGCGATGAATTGGCGTCACCTGTATAAATATTATTAAATAATTATACATCACAACATTGACGACGGTCATTCAATGAACAAATTCATATTATAATTTATTGCTCTAATTTATTACTTGACGGTTTCCAAAAGTCACTTTCACCTGACCACACGGGCGGCACATTTAAATTTTCCCTCGATTTACCCCCAAGAAATCAAAAGGTTTTCCACCTGCTCGGAGTATACCGCTTCGATTCATTGGGCTGATGAAAATATCAATGGACTTAATTTAATTGCGTTCTTTTCATCAATATTTTGTCACGCAATTTACAGCATTTAACCATTTACACCGTTAATTATCAAAACAACATTAGCGCAATGGAACAAGGATTGGTCTGCGCGCTTTTGAAAGCGCGCATATTTTGATTTTCTTAAGAAGTCTTTAAAAGTTGCTGGAAGGCACATGTTGTCTACCTCGTGTATTCGCATCCAAAAGAAAGATTCCTTTCTTAAGAATTTTGGCAAATTGCTTGTTGTCTTTCAACTTGGATTTGGTCTGCCAACTTCTTTTAGGCTGATGTGCCCTTTGAAATTCACTTTACGATGCCACAAGCCATTGCGAATATTTTCCGTAAAAAAAAGGTCAACTCATACTCACACACACATATAAAACCAAACAAACATTGGTCTGTGTTTGGAACCAAATTTTATAATTTGCGACCCACAAGTGTTTGTCTGTGTGTGTGTGAGCGCGTATAATTGAGGTCGCCGCCTTGCTAAATAATTGACTTGGCTTCTATTCACAATTAGACCTCGTACAATATATAAGTATCTATTTATTTCCATATTCTTGCACTGTCGCTTTCCTGTACATTTAAAGTTCCAACCTTCAGCTTCTTGGTTTTATTTATTGTTTTTTTTTTGGTCGTTTTGCTGTTTGTTTGAACTTGCGTTCAATTCGAAATTTGCGGTTTCTTAATTGTTGAAATTGCTTTTGTTTTTGCCACCGTTGAGTTGTTGCTGTTTTACTACTGTATTTCTGTTGTTGTTTTATTGCGTTTGTTATTTGCGCTGCTCAGCGGTCCATATTCTGAATACTGAATGGCCACCGCTCGCCGCAGCGTTTGTGTAAATTTTCTAATTAAGCGCGAAAGCGCACCTTTTGAAAATTTGGACGTGTTGTTTGAACTTTTAGGCGGCTGTTAGTCGTTGGTGTTGCTTGCTGCCGTTGATTACGGGACGGCGAACTGCGTCTCTCATTTAAAACTTCGACATCTTTGGATACTGCGTTGGCTTCTGTGCTTCTGTGCTTTGGCCAAAAGTTTGTTGAAGCCAGTTTTGTTCTTTTCGTTTGCATATTTCGGCATGTTGAATTATTTAGTGAATTGTTGTTGGCATTATGTCTTGTGTATTTTTGTATTTTACAGTTTTAATGATATGGATTTTTATGTTTTGAAAATTTGAATTCAAACAAAACGTTTGCATGTTTTCTTTCAAATTAAAATTAAAATTAAAATTTGCGTATTTGCTGCATGAGAAGCGAATTCTAATTGCTATAAGATATGTATATAGAAAATATATATATTTATATATATGTTGTATATACATATACATTAGACTGGATTAAGTGCACGATTTTTCGATTTCGATGCTCCGCCACATCTCATTTCAATACAAACCAATACATTTTGGTTTTTGCTTTGTAGAAACCCAAAAGTTGACCACCACACAACTCCGATCGTATGGGG
The DNA here is from genome assembly GCA_963971225.1 of Melieria omissa. Lineage (NCBI taxonomy): Eukaryota > Metazoa > Arthropoda > Insecta > Diptera > Ulidiidae > Melieria > Melieria omissa. The sequence goes on along the minus strand of OZ020267.1, from coordinate 22,107,956 downwards.
GACACCCTCTCGTGGTGAGTTTCTGTACCTTAATTAATTTTGTATTTTTTGTACTTACGAATTTTGGCGATCGGTGAATAAATCATTGCAATCGGTTCAGTAGTCTCCGAGATACGATGTTTTCGTGCTTACTTAACTCCTACAGTTAGAAGTGGGGAGCCAATGGCATAGAAAATGGCCAGTTTTGTATGGCAGCCCCCTTAAAACTTGGAGTTAGCAGGTAGGTATGTTTGGAAGAAACATTCAAAAGGGAAAATAAATGGGTGTTGGCCATACATTTGATACATCTGGGGGCAATCTGGGAGCAATGTGAGCCCATTTTATAAAAACGATCATTTTGTATGGGAGCCCCATCAAGAGTTGGAGATAGGGGGTGAGTATGTTTGAAAGAAATGTTCAGTAAGGAAAACTAGAGGGGTCGGTCATAGATTTTAACCCTCTAAGAGCAACTTCTGACCAGCTGTAGAGCAATTTGTCAAATTTCCCAGCTTTTTTGTGAACTTTGACCTCGATGCGACGCCATTTAGCCCCACCCTAGTTCCAAAATTTGTTGGCTCATGCACTCTTTTACCAAACCGCATAAAATTAGAGGTTGCGGAGCATCGAGAACCCATCATTAAGAATCTCCATACAACACTAAATTCACTCTAATATACATATATGTACTTAGATACACATCTGGAAGCTGTAAAACTTGATTATTATTTTTGTATATAAAGAGACAAAATTCTTAGTACAAAATTTTCATTAAGCTACTTGTCGCTTGGCCAACAGGTTGGTGCACGTAAATGATTTGAATGGTGAAATAAAATGATGAATGGTGAACAAAATCGAAGCTGTTATGTTCTGCTCACTTTAATGCAGAGTTGCTTGCAAATATTATAAATAAATTTGGTTCAAGTATTTCCTTAACGTTAGAAGCAATTAAGTCTTCTTTGTTATGATAATTTTTTCTTCTAATTGTAAGCCAAGAAAATGTTTGAAATGCACTTTCCAACAAATTTTCCCATATTATCTTGTGAGATAATTTTTTTTTTATTTTTTATTATTATTTTTACTATCCTTCTGATGCTGAAAATCTAAACCTTGAATTGTCAACTGCGACCTTTTCGGTTGTAATCGAATTTTTTGGGATTGGAAAACCAAAAATTAAGAAAAACAAAGTTTTAAATTTACATTTACTTTCACAAAAATGTTTTAATTTATTTCAAATTTTCTTCACGCCGAATCCCTTACACGATTTTAACTTTGTTCTAAACGCAAAAGTTTTACGCTTGTCCTGCGCTATAAACTTACGAACGAACAAGTGCGTAGCGTGTCTCAGGCGCCCAGTGGGCCGCGCTGAACACTCGACCGCAAAACCCACACTGAACTGAAAAATTTTAAACAAAGTTAACTTTAGCACCTCGTGTTAAACTTATTTCTGTTTCGCTGACATTGTTGTTGTACATAGATGTTATCTCTGGCTGCTGGCAGCCCAGTGTGGCCCAGAGTGTGTGAGTGTGGGCTTTTGGGCACTCACGACTCGCCTCAATTTGTCGAAGAGTTGCTGCTTTCCCTATCATCCGTAAGCATTGCTTTGGCGTGCTGTCCCTTTCCACGCTACGTGCAGCTGTGCAGGTGTGAATTATTTATTTTCACTTAAAAGTGAAAAAACATACGCAAAAGTTTCACAAAAGTCAAGTAGAAGTTAACGAAAAAGGTGCAAGGCGCAGCGCGCCGAAAGAGAGTCGAAGGTGGAGACGCGGGCATGTTTGTTGTTGGGGCAACAAACGGGATAATCAAAATAGCTATTGTTGGTCGGTGTTGTTGTTGTTGTTGGTTTTCATTTGTTTTCTTGGCATTTGCGGCTGCTTAGATAAACCCGACCCAGAGAATTCGAGTTAAACTTAAACAAAAGCTTGGCCAGGGCACAAGGCAAGGTGTGGTGCGAGGTGAGGGGAGCATGCAAATTGTTTGTTGGTGAGACGATTGCTGTGTATACGACAGTCTGTGTGCGAGTGCCAAATTAAGTTTGAGTTAGGATTAGATAAGCGAAAATTGAAGGATTTTATTTGTGTAAAATTTTTTGAGTTGAGAAAAAATATTCGCTTGCAATGCGACAAGTTGTCAGTTTTCAATGCAAAAAATTTCAGATTTACTTTACAACTCTAGGCGGAACTTTTGTATGTCCCCTCAACCCCTCGACATTTTCTATTAAATGTGTTTTAATTTAAATTTTTTTCGCTCCAACTGCACTTGACTCTATGTTTCACTTGAAGGTGCATAGGGCTGCGTGTGTATGTGTGTGTTTGCTGGCATAGAAAGCAAAAGTTGCCACACAATGTGCAGTAGCAGTTTTTGTTTTGCGCGCACAATGCCATTTTGATGTTGTTGCTTTGTTGTGTTGCTGTTTGAAAAAAATAAAAACAATACCCGCATAAAGATAAAAAATGTGTTGCATGCATTTCAACACACACACACACAGATGAATATACGCGCTCGCGCACCCACTGTGCGAGGTGACTACATTTCGCATGCATGCTGCGACATTAAAACGTAAAACAAACACAATAGCAACTACAAAAACAACAACAAAAACAACAACAACAATAAAAAACAGTAGTAACAGCGACAGCGTCAGCGACTGTCAAGTGCAAAACAAAAGCAAACAGCGACACAGCATCAAATGTCAAGTGACAGCAAAAGAAAAATATTAAAAATACTAAAGTGGGGTTTGCGGAAGGGGCGGTGAACGCTTGTATTGTGACACATGCATGCACACACACACACAGACATTAGGGGGGATGCACTTTATGCGCGGCCGCATTACGCTCGATTTCGTATGTGGATTGCTGCGCGCTGGCATTGTACTCAATTTCACAGTGTGGCACAAATACTTTGTGCATTTTAATTCGAAAAACACGAGTGCAACGAAAGGAAGAAACAAACAAAAAAATATTGGAAAATTTGAATTAAAATCGCGACAGGCGAATACAAAAATGAATTTAGCACACGCCAGTCAGACTGGCGAAAGTGGATCTTGTTACAATAAATGAAAACCGAAATGATGTCAAATAGTGTTTGCTTCGTAAAGTTTGATGTAGAAGATGCATTTCGGTTCGATTGACTTGAATTAGCATGCGAAAGTTAGCTAATCATCTCGGCATTAGTCTTTAAAGCCTTTTTCGCCGAACCATTTGAAGAAGTTAGCAAGCAACAAGGAGAGAGAAAAAGGAGAATAGAGTCTCAATTCTTATTGAAATGAAGCGACATCGAACCATAATTGAACGTTAGAACTACTAATGTTAGTTTGTGGTTCAATGTTGTGCGAAAAGTTAAGTGTGTAAGTTAGGTCGTTGAAATTGCACCAAAACAAGAATTGATGCTTTAAAAGTTAGGCTGCGTACTTGGTGGGTTTGAAATTTTCTATGCCTTAGGAGCTACACTTGTATGGTCCAGCGATGAGTCTTATGCTCTACTAACAGCAATAAAAGAAATTTAATGAAGCGCTTCAAGAAAAATGGCCATTGTTGTCTAAAAGAAAGACACACTGGTTCCTTATGAGCGCAATGTCAGTACACACACACATACACACATACTTGATAATTGTTTAAAGGTCAAGAAAGTTTTATTGGAAAATGTTTATACATCAATACTCAGTGGAGCACACAGGATTTAATTTTGGCAGGGTTTTGCGTACAACTTTTGACACCGATACCATTTGAGACCATATTTTTCACCATGTTTTTGTATTTAGAGTAGGTTTGAACCCCTAAAACTATACTTTTTGCTATTACAAAAAAATCGATGTGAAGTTGTTGTGTGTTTGAGCCACAATCAGGCAAAAACCACTTAACCAATTCAAATGAAATAAGTACCAAATAATTTCTTATGTGTGAGAATAGTACATAAGCTAAATGAGATTGACCACTCCCCCTTCTTACGCAGATTATGTTAACAAAACTCAACTATGTTATATGCTATGCTACAAAGAAGTGTATGTATATGCATTACGGGTGCCATGAGCACTGTCTCGGGTGACGCCCTTAATGCCATGATTGACATGCTTCCCCTGGATCTTAAAGTTCAAGAGGAGGCGATGAAAGCGACGTGTCGGCTGTATTCCTATGGATACTGGCATGACAACAAGGGCTCGAGTCATAGAAAAATCTTCAAAAGGTTGTCAGTGCAATATCCGTTGCTTCTGGCCCCTAAGGATTGCCTAATACCCGTAGTATCCTTTGGGAGAAACTTTGAAGTGAGGTTCCCAACGCGCGGCGAGTGGGACAACCCAGAGGACATGCTAGGGGATCTGACGGATATTTTCCTCACTGACGGATCCAAGACCGTTAAAGGTACTGGAGCTGGATGGCACCTCGAAGGAAGTGTCAGATGCTACTACTCACTGGGTGGGCTGACTACGTCTTTTAGACGGAAATCTTCGCCATTCTGAAGGTAACGGAATGGATAATCGGGAGGAAATGGTGTGGGACATATATAGGAGTCTGTAGTGACAGTCAAGCTGCACTTACCTCTAAGATTGTCCAAGAACATTGTAAGATGAAGCTAAAATCAGTTGCGAGACGTAATAAGCTCCAACTTATCTGGGTTCCGGAACACTGCGGTGTTCTAGGTAACGAAACTGCCGATGAACTGGTTTACTGTGGATCAGGGTGCACACCTATGGGACCAGAACCAATAATCGGCACCAGTCTAGCAGGAACCCTGGTCTGGATCAAGTCCTATGTAAACAACCTACATAGAGAACGTTGGTCTAGCTTGGGAAGCTGTAAGACTGCCAAGTGCTTTGTGAAAAGCCCGAACAGGAAAGCAGTGAATTTCCTCCAGAAGCTGAGAAGGAAAGACCTCCGACGAATGGTCGGAGCGTTAATCACAGGACACAATCCATGGGGGCGACATATGGCCAACATGGGCATCATCGAAGATCCGACTTGCGTGTCTTGCCTGGAGGAGGTAGATAGTACAGAGTACTTTCTCTGTGCATGTCCTGCCTTCTCTAGAACGAGATTGCGCACGCTGGGTTCAGATGTTATGAGAATGGACGAAGTTCATTCTCTCGCCCTGTGTGATCTCCTGAGATTCATTAATGAGTCCGGGAAATATGCACAGGAGAATCCATAACTCCCTCTTCCTTTCCTCCCACTTTCTCTTTTACTTTCCCATTCCCATCTCCTCTATCAACCTTTTTCCTGAGCCTGAAGTACAATGGGCTATAGAACCTGAGTGCTTGGGGTAATGACCTCCCTTAGGTTATTTCCTCGACTCCCCTCCACATCCATCCATCCATCCTATCCATGCTATATTTTTGTAAAATGATATGGATTTCAAAGAGTTCAAAGTATCATTGCGGAAAATATAGGCTATATAAAATCGGCCACGCCCACTTTCCATATCCATTAAATTCACAAAAAGAAAGCTAAAGAGCTAAAGTAGATGCCTGTAAAATAAGTATTGATATTGACCATGCCCACCTTATACGCCCACCATAATGATAGAAATAAGCTTTTGTATACTTTCATAAGGCGATATGGGTATCAAACAATTCAGCGTGTCATTGCGGGAAAAAGTCATTATATGCTTTATAGAATCGGTCACGCCCACTTTCAACAAAACGAAGCTACAGTACATGTATAAATCTACATTGACATCAAATGATTTTGCGTTTCATTGAGGTCAACATTGGCTATATAAGATTGACCACGCCCACTTTATGCGCCCACCATAATAACAGAAATCAGGCGTTGTATACTTCCGTTAAGCGATATGGGTATCAAACAATTCAGTATATCATTGCGGCAAACATTGCCTAATATAGAGTTGGTCACGTCTACTTTCCGCGCTCACTAAACTAACAAAATGAGGCTACAGTACAAGTACGTAAATCTATATTGACATCAAATAAGTTTGTGCCTCACTAAGGTTAAAATAGGCTACAAAAGATTGACCACGCCTAGCTTATGCGCCTACCATAATGACAAAAATCATAAAAAATTGTAGTTTGTGAGGCGATATGGCTATCAAACCATTCAGCTGGTCATTGCGGAATACATAGAAATCATGAGATTGGTCACGCCCATCCTTACACCAATCAATCAATATAGTTACAGACTCTTTTGTTTTTCATTTGGCCAGCACAGGTTAAAACTCTATGCTAAAATGAATTGGGTATGTGCAGTATGTTTCTGTTCAGCTGCAAAAATATAGAATAATTTTCTGTGAAATTAAATAGAAAATATAGACTACTTGAGATTAGTCATGCCTACTTGATACATCTTCTGTAGTAACTAAAATCTTCTTCGCCCTCGTCGCTTTTAAACATGAGATTGATCATACTCTCCTGTCATTTAGCATTTTAATCAATCTTCTAGAAATTTCCACAAGACTGACTGTTTTTTTAAAATGGGACAAATGTAAAATTAAAAGTCGGGGTGGATTTACCACTTTTTTTGCAAAAACAAGCTGAAAATTCTCATAAGTATATTAAGACAGAAACATGTTTAAAATCATAGATTTGCTCAGCTTGGTCTACTTAGTTGGGTCTTTCTACCGAAAGAATTTGATGAATGTTGTACAAGTAATCGGCATGAAAACATTAACAGCATAAATATAATTGTTTTTAAATAAATAAATATAATAAATTGTTTTTAATTTTTTATGAAATTTCGAAAAATGAAAAAAAATTAATTACGAAATTGACGTGAACGAAGCCGCTGGGAATACTCAGTTTTTTACATAACGCGAACTATGCGTCAACTGTTTGTATCGAAAATTTGAAAATTTTCTTCTTGGAATAATATATAATCACTTTCAAGATAGGTCTGTGAAAACTACGTTTTAAATTTCTGACCCTGAAACTCCAGAAATGCAGTGAGACTGAGTTGTTTCGTTTGGCTAAAAGCTATCAAAAATTGGTTGATCTAATATGAAGAAAATTTTTTTGATCCAATCTGTTGTACATATTTAAAAAAGTCAGAAGACTTTTCTGACTAGTCAAAATATTCTGAATAGTATGAGTTCTGACAAAGCTTACAGTATCATTCCTCAAGTATCTGAAAGTTTTGACATACTGCATTGTAATTCAAACTTCTACATACACCTGAGATCTTTTTCACGTCCCTCTGCTGAGCACTTTTGCACTTGGCAGCGTGCATCAATGTCAGCTGGACACACAGGGGGGAAGAACAAATTTTAATAAATGGCAAGTTAACTGTCGTAATGTTCTAAATGGGAAGAATGGTAGGCGAAAACGTCCACGGAAAGAAGGTGAGAGGTGGAACCAATGGTTAATGGGGGAAAGAGATTGGATCCCATTTATGAAGACTCCAGCTACGTTTTAAGGGTATTGTTTTTATATAAACGTCCTGCAGGGCGTCGGTATCCTTTGAAGATTTCCACCTCCCAACGTTGGGAAAAAACACAGGGGGGAAAGCGTGTGGGGGTTCAGACCCCAAACACAAAAATTGTTGTTTCAAAATATGGTTTCAAACGGTTTTGAGGTAAAAATTTGTATGCAAATGCCCCCTAAAATAAAATCCTATGTGCGCCACTGATCAGGCACATTACAACAAACACATATATTTCCCATTCCAGTGATTATTTCTCATTTGTACATTTAATTCATTTCATATCAAGAATTTATATAAAATCATGTCATTTATTTCTACTCTGCGTCCTTGGCTTTTATCATCTGAAAAATATCTTCACTTCACATTTAGTTACATTTTTGTGGGTGTTGCTGTGGGTACTCGTGTTCTTGTATTTGCATATCGACTGAAGTGTTGTTTTCATCTTGGCATTGTAGCGTGTGGCACTGCGTCATTATGCTAATGATGAATTTTCTGCATTAGATACGCAAACGCACAATTTACATATTAGTTTTTTTTTTTTTGGTTGGCACAGTGGAAATAAAAAAAGCCGACTTCACTAAACAGTGCGAGTGTCGTTAACACGAAATTCGCATAAAAATAATAAAATATAAGAGCCAAAATAAAACGCAGTGGGGGCGCGTGTTTTCGCTTCATGTGGCCCACTAAAATCGCCTAAAATTGGCGTTAAGTTTGTGTGGCGAGTGCGTTGTTTCGTAATTGGGTTTTGCTGTTGTTGCTATGTTGGCTGTTGTTGTGGTTTGCAACGCTTCGCTCTTTATGAATGCGGGCGGCTAATAAAAATTCAAGGAATGCTTGCAATATTATTGAAAATAATTGCATTGAAATGTTGTGGCAGCGAGCGCAAACAAACTGCCAGGCAGGCAGTCAGACAGACAGGCCGCCCGGAACGAGGGGAGAGCGAGCTGGTCATTGAATGACAGCAACAGTTGCTGCCAAAGGTTCGCACATGACACACGAGCAGCGTGTTAATAGTGGCGGGTGAGATGAGCTGAAAGTGGGTTCTGACAGACAACCAGACATCATGCAAAATGGAAGGTGAAAGGTGGCTTGTCGGAAAATGCCCCAAGGGTGCTTGAATTTGAGCTTCCAGTTTGTTGCTGTTAGAAATTTTTGATATTTTCAATGTTTTCATTATTACTACACGAATTCAGCAAATGGTGGAACATTTTATTAAAATTGTATGCAAAATATGTGATTGATTGCAGCTGCATGGGGATTTGACTATGTGGTTTGTTTGTTTGTTTGAAATTTGCGAGTGATTTCAGAATTTTTGCATTAGTTTGTATGTTAACTTTCCGGTAGTGAGAGTTTTATGGTATGTGGAATTTTTGTTCGAATTACTGCAGGAAATGAATGATGTGACTGTGGGCTATGTGGTTTGAAAGTTCACAGTTATTTGTTTTCGTATGCTGTCGTTAATTTTTTTCACATACGGCATAGTGTTTTTTTGGTGTAATGATTGATTTACACTAATTTACAGCGGAGATTTCATTACCAGTGTGAGAGTTTTTATAAAGTTTGCTTTTTATCATAAAAAAGTATTATTAGGAGTGCTTCAGTGTTATGGCAACGATATACTTTTGGGATAACACCTACACCTACACCTACACCTACACCTACACCTACACCTACACCTACACCTACACCTACACCTACACCTACACCTACACCTACACCTACACCTACACCTACACCTACACCTACACCTACACCTACACCTACACCTACACCTACACCTACACCTACACCTACACCTACACCTACACCTACACCTACACCTACACCTACACCTACACCTACACCTACACCTACACCTACACCTACACCTACACCTACACCTACACCTACACCTACACCTACACCTACACCTACACCTACACCTACACCTACACCTACACCTACACCTACACCTACACCTACACCTACACCTACACCTACACCTACACCTACACCTACACCTACACCTACACCTACACCTACACCTACACCTACACCTACACCTACACCTACACCTACACCTACACCTACACCTACACCTACACCTACACCTACACCTACACCTACACCTACACCTACACCTACACCTACACCTACACCTACACCTACACCTACACCTACACCTACACCTACACCTACACCTACACCCACACCTGAAAAACCTCCGCTTGATTGCAATCACAGCTAATATTCAAATAATTTTTTGCCCAAATCCCAAATCGTTTGCATTTTCCAATCCTTTCGTTTTGCTGGCCAATGTTTGAAATTCATTATTTTTGTTATTGCTGCTGGCGGTTAGTTTGGCAAATGTTTTAAATTTAAAATTATTTCAAAACACACAGACAAAACGCTGAGCGTGTGGCGCGCGAAATACATTTAAAATGCAGCGGCAGCATTTGGCAATTTCGAATAATTCGAACTGTTCGGCAAACTAAGCGGCCACCATGAAAAAGCAAACGCAAATTTTCATTTCACTTGCTTGACATAGATTTTCGCAGTTCGCTGCCGCCAGCATTGCGCGCTGTGTGTAATTGTTGCAAATTTTTAGCGCCGAGTCTTCAGTTTCATTTGTTGGCCTTTGCAAGAGAATTGCGCGTTGGCTTTTGGCTCGAACGCGATTTGCTGGCTAAAGCAGTTTGGGCACTGCAGCTGCCACAATACCGCGTTGTATCGTTGGTGGTGCGATTTTATAAGACTTTCTGTGCTTTTTTCGCTATGCGCCAAACTCAATATTTGCCCTTTTTCTAATTTCCAACGAAAGCAACTGGCAGCTGCTGTCGCTGTGTCCTTTGGCTGCTCGCTTTCACTGCTATCTGCCGGCTGTCCTGAACCGATTCACTGCTTATTGCTCGTCCATGGCTCGTCTCGCATTGGGTCATCTCATCTCCTCACCTGTTCAGCCATTTTTATTGGTTCTGGCATTCCGAGCGAACACTCGCGTCACTTTAATTTTAATTACGATTTGCATTCAAGCGGCGCTCAAATTGTTGTAAGTAATTTTCAGTTCACCTTTCCTTCCTTCGTAGCTTTGTCGTAGTGTTGTCATTTATTCATATATATTTCACTCAGTCGTCATTCGGGCATTCAGTCATCCACTGCAGCAGCAGTCACCCTTCAACGAATTGTCGATTTGCCGTTTGGTTTCAGCGCAAAATTTCATTAGAGCATTGCTCCGTTGCTTCTTGTCGAAGCATTTTTGTTGCTGTTGTTGTCATCGTAATTGTCCTTGGCTACCTTAGCTGTAGCTGTTGACATTCAATTATCACGCATACGAATTCGAAATATTTAAATTATTACTATTGCGATTTTTAATTAATAGAAATGTCGTGCTGCAATGTTTGTTAAGCAATGAATTGTTGGTTCGTTACGAATGACACGAAATAAGTTCAGGTTTAGGGTAAATCAAGGCCGTAGGAAAAATTAAAGTACTACCCTTTAATTTTTTCTAAAGTACTACCCTTTAATTTTTCCTAAGTGGAAGTGGCTAAGTTTAGTAATTGAGGAAATTGTGTGCTTGACCAAATGGTTAAAAAAATGAACTGAAATTTATGAAAGAAGTACGAAGAAAAAATGCAAAGTAGACACAAACAGGACGAATGAAAGGAAAAGCAGTAATGCATGAAAATAATGTTTTACTAAAAGCTGACATGTACTAAATGATACTCGTATATAATTGACTTGTAGGACCCGGCGGCTTTGCACTCATGCATTTTTTTGATTTCATCCAAATAATTTTTACTAAACAGAGTAAATTGATTTTATGATTGGTGATTTTATCTAAAATTAATAATTTCGATCAAATAACTTCTTCAAATAATCTTCTAACAAATTCTTTACCTTATTTGATGTTGATTTCCGAATGTTGAAAAGAATGCGTTGAATTATTTCTTGAGCACTTTTTCATAATCTGAATGGATCCAACAAGTCACAATTGTTTTAACCCTTTATTGACCCCGTCATGCTTTGATACAAAATACTTGTCCAATATAATAATTTTGCATTTGAAATGTTTTCCCCATATTTTAAGTCAAGAAGCTGAAGAAGATGTTCCCAAAACAAAGTTTTAAGTCCTAAGTTGTTAACCCTTGGTTTTGATAAAAAAAAATATGAAAAAAGTGTCTAATAAGTTTTTATTTTGAGTGCGTTTACAAATTTGATGTTAATAAAGTCATCCATTTCATGTTTTTCTCATAGTCCAGGTGACCCAGTAAAAGTTTAATTTTCGAAATAGTGAAAAAAACTTGTCGAGATCCCCCCCCCCCCTATATTTTAAGTTAACCCTTTCCTTCCCGAATTATGAAATAGCCATAGAAGCAAATTGGAAGTTGGTTATTTAAAACGAGAGAACTATTTAAAAGTATTTTGCATCATATGTAAAATGGTTTCGACTTCCCAGTGGGAGGTGCGAGGAGGAGGTAGCCATACTACACTAGACTACACTGGGGTTTTGTGAAGCAAAATTAAAACATATTTTATATGAAATTTAATTTTAATTTTTATTTACAAGTTTTTAGAGTTATTTGTTAGAATTTTAGAGTTATTTGGTTAAACATAGAGCAATATTACATTTTTGCCATTTAATTCTGCTGCCCTGTCGAGCGGGAACCGTTGCACAAATGTTAACAATTTTCAATGTTCCCATAAAAATGAACTACATATTTTGCTGAAAAAGCTCAGAACAATGTTTCTTTTAAGCGATACAATTCATAGAATGGGGAAAAATCGAAAATTATATATCGAAATTCCAAATTTGAATTTGGTAGCCATATGGCTACCATGGGAAGGAAAGGGTTAAGAAGCTGAAGAGGATGTTCCCAAACGAAGTTTAAAGTTGTTATCCCCTTCAGGTTTTGATTTTAAAAAATGAAAAATTACAAAAAGTGTCTTACCTTGTGACCGAAAAGTTTCCGGAAATTTTAAATAAAACGCAAAATTCTTAATCTTCATCAATATTTATTTTATCTCCTTCAAAATATGCTCCAATAGAAGCGATACACATATGCCAACGTTTCTTCCAATCATCAAAACATTTTTTATAGGCGCTTTCCGGTATGGCTTTGAGTTCCCTCTGCGAATTCTGTTTTACGTCTTCTATGGATTCAAAACGCGTTCCTCTGAGTGGTAATTTGAGTTTGGGAAACAGGAAAAAGTCACACGGTGCAAGATCAGGTGAATACGGTGGCTGTTCGATGGTATTTATTGAATGTTTGGCCTTAAAATCGTTGATAATGTTGGCTCGGTGCGAGGGAGCATTATCGTCATGAAAAATCCATGAATTATCCTTCCACAATTGAGGCCGTTTACGGCGGATATTTTCACGTAAACGTCTTAAAACAGTCAAATAATAGTCTTTACCGACTGTTTGTCCTTCAGGGACGAATTCATGATGCACCACACCACGAATATCGAAGAAAACAATCAGCATTACCTTGATTTTCGAGCGACTTTGGCGTGGTTTTTTCGGTTTCGGCTCGTCTTTTCCTCTCCATTCCGATGATTGTTGGCTTGTTTGCATGTCGTACTCGTAGACCCATGTCTCGTCACCAGTTATGATGCGTTCCATGAAAGTTGGATCGGAATTGGCACGATCAAGCACGTCCAAAGAGACCTGTTCACGGTACTCATTTTGAAGAAAATTCTCAACAAAATCGCAACGCACTACTGAGGTGAACTGGTTTCAACAGCTGCCGTAAACAAACTGTCTGACAGATCGCGCTCATTTTTGGCATAGTAATTAAGGACAGTGCTACCAACCTACAGAAACTTAAAATATCGAAAAATATACAGCGCGCGAATTTTAAATAAGAATTTCCGGAAACTTTTCGGTCACAATGTATGTTGAGTGTGATAAAAGAAACTAAGAAAAAACGCAAAAGAAAAGTAAGAAGGTTATTCCTTTTTCCACAAAAGTAAAACATATAATTTTGTTATTGAGTAAATTTAAGCAACTAATTCCAATACTCATAAATGCTTCAACCTATCCCAGTGTCCTCTTTCCTATCCCATTAAATTATTAATTTCACTATCACGTCTCACTTGATTAAATGCCCCATTTCAATAATGCAATCAAATGCCAATTTATGTGAACAAGTAAGACAAGTAAGACAGCAAAACACAAATCAAAAACTCAAACCAATAATTTGTGGCCAAGCTTTGTTGTGCCGCTTCTGGCCTAAACCAATAATTGGCAACGCCACTCTGCTAATATTTCATGTTATTTTATTTCAGTTTTAGTTTATGTTGCTCTATGCCTGTGACAATTTATTCACTTGTAATAGAATTTCATTTCACTTCCTTCAACCAACAGCAACTTGCTGCTTAATTGTGGTAATTTGGTAGTTGCTTGTAATTAACAATGACTGTTCATTTGTTGATGATTTGCTGTTCAGCAACTAAATATTTGCTTGTATGGTCCACATTGAAAACTGCTGGGAATCTTGCGGGCTTACAAGCGGCAGCAATTGGAAAGCGTCACAATAAACGATTTTTATGTGATGTGACTACATAAATGTCTGAATGGCATTTGCCGACCTTGTGCTTATATGTATGTGTGTGTGTGTGTGTGTGTGTGTTTGTCAATTATTGTATTTTGTATAATGTGGCGTGAAAGTTACGTGCTTAAATTGTATCGTTGCGATTCTTGCGCATGCTGCGCGAGACGCTCTTTGTGCGTTGGTACGACGGGGCGTATGATGCACATTAATTGAAAATACATTAATTAGTACGCGTGATTTATATGCGGCACATTGAAATGATTTAGTGTGCAAGCCTTTGTCTGAATGTGTTTATTCTGCTTTGGTTGGTGTTCGTGTTTTGTTTCAGTTAGAATACAATGCCGACTGAGATGAGAGAAAGAGACGCACAATACGCGCGTACGGGGAATAGTTTGTATTCTAATAATTAAATTAGATTTATTAATGCATATATATTAAATTTGGAGATACATGGGATGTTGTGAGTGAATTTAAGGTGAGCTTTCTATGGTCACTGGCTGCGCACAATAATATTAACTAATTAAAATTAATAACTAGCAATTTTAGGTTCCGTTCTTAGAAAATCAAAGTGAATTACTTGATTAGTAACAAATTCAATAAAGTTGAGTATGTGTCCTAACCAATGTTCGCAATAATCTTGTTTCAGCAGTCCATGCAACATTGCTTCAGGTGTTTGTTTGAGCCAAGTTTATGGCTGCCAATAACCATAATTTCAAGCACTATTAACTCGCCAATGTATCGAGATTGACCCAGGGCCTATGAGCACAAATTATGCAATTTGGGTCAATTACAACCACATGGCAAATATGCATGTAATTTAATTAAAATCAACATATGCACAAATTGTCACCGAAATTCATTCATCGCAGCGGTTTTTGCCGTTTTTGTGTTAGCAATTTGCCGAACACAAGCGAGGAAGACAGGCAACGGCGACACACCAGCAAAAATCGCAACCCGCCGAGAGAAGCCTTAGCTGCTGCTCTCAATTAATTAGAAAACGACATTGACAGCGAAAGGGTAACTATCAGCGTTACTGCTGCTGCTTCTTCCCTCGCCACTTTAACAACGCTTCGGCAGTCAGCTGCGCTCATCCTCGCAGCGCTACACTTCGCTGGTAATTAATTGCATTCCATTGGTTGCTTACGGCCAATTTGCAACATGCTGCATCCGAACATGCAACATGCTCGGGCCGCGTACAGATCGAAGGAAGCGGCCAGGGCGCATCCGGTGCCGACAAATTGCACTAACTGCCAAGTTACGTCGACCGTGGCGTGGCCGATGGCGATGCCGAAATGTAAAATTAATTACCAAAATCGTTGAAATTTATCTTAAGACCGGCGATGGCTGAGCCGTGCACAGTCCCGCTACTTGCAACAGAGCGACGAATGGCAGACACACACAAAGAAAAAAACTGAACGCCGGAGCGACAACATTCCCTGCGGAGTGAAACTTTGTAATAATTATTGCCCATCCGTGTAGTTGTTGTAATTGCTGTGCATGTTGTTGTCAGAGTTGTGGTTGTTGTTTTTGTTACATGGCTTGTTTGTTGTTGATGTTGTTCTTGTCTTCGTTGCGGCCGTTGTCTTCGTAGCCGTTGCCATTGCCGTTGCGTTGTCGTTGTTGCTGTCAACGCCGCTGACATTTGAATGACTTCCGGGCACTGTGCTGCTGCTGCATGATCGCACTCGAAAGCGAGCACAAGTGTCCGGGTGTGTTTCGAGTGTGCACTATGCATATATGCATATTTATGTGTGTGTGCGTGTGTGTGTGTGTGTGGGTGAGCATGTCCGCACGAGGAGAAACTTTTGCGCTAAGCCAGCAAGCTGCAGCTAAAACTGAAGTCAGCGCCGCAGCAGCTGCCGAGGGGCAACTGCGAGCGACTGGTGGTAGCGACTGTGGAAGCAGCGACAATAAGCATGCAAGGATATCCGCATATGAATTTGAATTTGCAAATTTTCGGTCGAAGAGGAAACGCTCGAGTGTAATAACATGTCATGTGGCAGGCGGCCGCAAGTTGCTGCCTGCGCCGAGGAGTGTGCGAGGGGATGAGGAAAACTTTTATGCATATATTGACTTGCAGAAGTTGCACAAGTTGTGTGCGAGAGCGCACACAGGATAATACGCTGCAGGATAATGCAATATTTGTTAAAGTGCATAATGACAGGAAAGTTGACACAAATTAGCAGGACTTGAATTAATTGTGGGTGGATCCTATGCTCACGAAAGAGTGAGCGAGACTCAAGCAGTGAGCAGCAGCGTGACGATTCGGTCTGTCGGAGTGAGATTTTCGTAATTCTAAATGTCTGTGGGATATTTCAAAAGTTTGTGCTGTAATTTTATGGAAGTAGTAAAACTTGTTCTACTCGGACCCAGCAACAATTTCCTCCTCAGTTTGCTTTGCTTGTACTCACGGCGTCGTTACGTTTCAGCTTCTGCTTCTGCTTGCAACTTGCGTTTTGTTTAACGGCAGCGTTTAGTTTGTGGCTAAAATTGCATTATTTACAGTTGGAGAATTTGTGTTTGAGTTGTTGCAGTTCTGCGTGAGCTGAACTGATAGACTCGGCAGTCCTAACAGCATTATTGCAGTGCGCTCAACGGATGACTTAGCATTTGATTAAGTAAGGTTTGCATACGTTTCGAGTGCGACTATGCACAAGTTGAGTGGCATGAATGCAACTGCGAAAATGTCGAGGAGTAGGGAGGAGATTAAACTTGCTTGGTTGCTTTGGTTGTTAAAAGAATGCAGAGTCACTGTGTAAGCAACGTTTGTTGGTTTCTTGTTGTGATAGAATTCCAGCAAAGCAAACTACCAAACGCAAATGGTTATTTTTTTGCGAGTTACTGTTTGTAAATGTTGGTTTTAAAAGTAGTTTTTTCAACTGTTTGGGTTCAAATTTAAGCTTCCTGGAAACCATCAGCGACAGTCAATGTTTTCAAAATAAGAGATTTCCTCCTATATTTGGGAGATTCTTGGCCCTTTTGAAGAATTTTTAGATGAAAGAATGGTTTGGGAGAAAGTTTAGGAGATTTTGTTGGTGATAAATTTAACATCTTTAGTGGCACTGAAGCCTTGAATATTAAAAGATACATTATCCAAAGTGTATTTTGCTTGGAAGTGTATAATTTATGCAATTAATGAAGTTTACAAAAGCGAATTCCATACCTTACCATTGTTTGTGTTAAGTTGTTGTTAAGCTGAAGCTGAAAAAATGAAAAGGCTGCAACAAAAAATAAATACTATTTTCCTAAACATTTTATAATTTTTGTCAATATAAAATAAGGAATTAATTTTTTCATAAAAAAAAATTTTTTTTTAAATATCCTTTGTTTTTATGAGAAATTGAATTCCTTATTTAATATTGACAAATATTCATTTAAGGAGAAACAGTATATATTTTTATTTTTCGTAATTGAAATTGAATTCCTTATTTTATATTGACAAAAATTATAAAATGTTTAGGAGATTTTTTTGAATAAAATAAAAAAAAAACAAAACAAAACAAAATATATATACAGGGTAGGCCATTTAAAGTGGAAGGCCATTGTTGTTTTTGAAAAAAAAGAAGAAAAAAATGTTGTTTTTTGTTTTCATCTCGATATTCATTTAGTTTGGTCCAAGGAGAAATTTTCTAGTTAGTTTTTGAAAATGATATCGCATAAATGGCCACCATTAGCTTTGGCCGCAAAATGTGCCCTTTTTTCGGCATTTTCCATCACTTTTTGCCAGTGTATCGGCCGATATGGCTCTTATTTCGCGGCGTATGTTGGCTCTGAGTTGAGCTAGTGTCCTTGGCTTGTTGGTGTATACCTTGGACTTCAAGTAGCCCCATAAAAAAAAGTCTGGCGGCGTCAAATCGGGTGATCTCGGTGACCACTCATAATCGCCGTTTGGTTTTCACAATCGAGAAGTTATTTTGAATGTAAAGCTGAACAATTTCAGCACGTTCTTTTGGAGTGTACTGTTCCATGGTATAAATTGTCTTGGAATGACGCTTCCAACGCGCTATGTCATTAGTCGATCTGACATCTCTGTCAAAAGTTATAGGGTTACCAGATGCTTCCACTTCCAATGGCCTACCCTGTATATACCTTTTTTTTGCACCTAAATACTTGAAATGGCTTTCTCCTTCATCCTAAAAAAGCTGAAATTTCCTCCCAAAAATTTAAAAAATCTCCTAACAATTTTATAATTTTTTTCAATATAAAATAAAGAATTAAAACAAAATATAAGTATATTTTAATTTGTTATGAGAAATTAAAAAAAATACATATATTTTTATTTTTTCTATGAGAAATGTAATTCCTTATTTTATATTGAAATAAATTATAAAATTTTTAGGAGATTTTTAAAATTTTTGGGAGGAAATTTCAGGTTTTTTGAGGATATAAGAGAAAGTAATTTCAGGTAAGCGATAACACTGGCGAAAGTAGTGAAATGATTTATGGTAAACCCCGTCCAGTATTGTAAACGTGCAGTCTGTCTAGGACAAAGTACTCTTCCACTGTTGCACAGTGTATTTATTTAAAGCATTGCTTGCGGTTTGTGTAATGCGATATGCAAACAAAATAAAATTCAGACAATTTGTATTTTATATTTTGAATTTTGTTCTATTCTAAAGCCAAGACTGAAAATTTTTCTCTGCTAGCAGAAATGATTTATTTTTGTTTTTCTTTGTCTCTGATTGGAATATTAAAATAGTTTTGCTCCACACGTTGTTGTTTGGCATATTTGCATTTATTTTATTTCTTAAATCCATCCTCTCTGATGTTTCTCTGCACTCATACTTTGACATTTTTCCAACACTTATTTTGTGCCAGTTCTGGTTGGTTGGTTTGTTGAAGTGGCTGACTCACAGTTGTCCCCCTGCAAGTCACAATTAGCGCATAGACGCCGTTTTGATACCACATGCTCACCGAAACTAAGCCTGGTTAGTCGTATGACTAAATCGACCCGGTAGAATTTAGGTATCCAAGAAGGTTCCCCAGACTTACTGTCGAGCAATCGGTCAAACAAGTAAGGGAGTGTGTTCACTTAAATCTTGCCCTTGCCAAAGCTGGGCAGTGAAAGAGGAAGTGATTAGGTGTTTCTTTCTCCTCTAAATTCCTACAGCTCCTACAGTGGGTATTGAAGGGGATGCTTAGCCTTTCCGCATGTGGACCTATGGTCCAGTGGCCTGTGATGACCGCCGTAAGCCTAGCGACGTCCGTGCGAGATTTGTGTATAAGCTCGCGGGATCTCCGCTTTTTGTACGAGGACCACATCGCCCGCGAGGTACGACAGAAAGTCAGCGACTTCCACCTCCGAATGGCAAGACTGAAACAGTGCAGATAGCAGCACCTCTTGACAACTTCCAAAGGCGTCGGAACCGGGACACCCAGCGAATTGTCAAGCGAGGCACCTGAGCGCTCCAATTAGTCCGTCCTCTCATTCCCTTAAATGTTCCTATGGTCAGAAACCCAGATAAGGGTGATATCAGCACAACGACTTAGCGCGCTCAGCGCCATCGTACACTCCTCGACCAGCCTTGACTGTACCGTGGCAGATTGTAGAGCCTTTATTGCTGCCTGTCAATGAATATTGCAACCTTGCAAGTATCAGTGATATGCCTCTCTACCAGGCGGCAGGCTTTCCTGATCGCCAAGACTTCTGCCTGAAAAACTGTGGCATCATTAGGTAGACCAGATCTACTTGAGTCACTTTAACTTATGTGAGTAACTGACACAAGAAGATGTATATAATTGCCACAAACTGTTTAAGGATGCAAATAAAACTGCTCAATCTTGCAACGTACTACACGTGGACAGACAACATAGATGCATGAATAATACATATTGTAAATATGTATAATTGTAATTGTCATGACAGCTTCTTACAAATGCCAAAGCACTGTGAAGTCACCAGGGAATCAATTCTTACATTCCCAAAAACAACATTAAAAGTTTCTTCAGTTATTCTATGTTATCTGTCTGATGCTTTCGATTATGCAAACAAAATCACTTTAAATTTATTTTTTATTATTATTGTAAACCTCCCCTCCTTTTCCCCATCCGTTTGAAATGTGTGTTGTATCACATGTTGGAAGAAAAAGTGTTGCATACACATTTCAAACGGATGGAATTTGTGGTATCACAACAAGCCTATGTAGGCCTAAGTGTGTCTCATGCAGAGGCAGTCACTGCAACCTAACCTAACCTATTATTGTAGACTGTAGTATGATACTATAGCTGAGTACTATTTTTATGGTAGTTATTCCAAATGATCTGTGGAATTTTTAGTCAAAAACAATGATACATGATTTAAGTCTTGTGTGAGTAACTAGAAGTGCACACATACAGAGCGTTTTAGTTGGGAATAGCCAGTTCAGCAGAGGAATTTGATTCGGAAATGCTGCAGACATCTATAGATTTTATTTAGCTGCTTTCTAGTAGGCCATGTCCAGTCAAATACAACGTCATAGTTCAAAGAATCCTTTATTTGGTACTAAAGGCTTCAATAAGGCTTCTTTCTCTAAGTTCCTGAATTCATTGGCCTGGCGTTGTCTTGTTCAACAGTCTAATGCATCGATATTTTCGGTCAACCCATTCAAATCAGTCTTGGACAGCTACTTTGACCACAGCATGTTTCAGCGTACAGCAGTGGTTGCATTAGAACTCTCTTTGCCAGGCAATTGGACATTCATGCCTTCTGTGACCTGGAATTCAATGCAACGCCACTCATTCATTACCTTTTGCTAGTTCATTCAGAAGGCATTGGTAATCCTTTGCCTTGTCTTGATGATGATGATTGATGATTGTTTAAGGTAGAGCAAAGTTTGGTTTTGTTAAAAAATCCTGTTTTGTTGCATTGTGTTTAAAAGTTCTAAGCCGTCTTTCGGTGCACATAAAGGCGCACAGCAAGTGAGCTGCGCTCAGACGACTGGTTGCCGGTTGATATTGGTGTGTTTGCTGTATGTGAATGCGAGTATGTGTGTGTATATGTTTGTGTTTAAGAAGTTTGAGAGGAAAAGGACGAACCGGCTTTGCGCTAACGTGCACTAATTAGAAGCATAAAACATTGCACTCCAACACTCTGTAGTTGCACCATAAAGAATGTTGTATGTGTGTGTGAGTGTGTGTGTTGCTCGCAATTGCACGGAAGATGTTTTTGCCTACTTTTTGGCTTGCATCTTGTTTTAGGCAGCTTTTTTCCGGTTGCCGTTGCTCAGCTACGAAGGGACTTTGAGCATTTGCTGTTGCATTGCCTTTCTACTATAAGTTGCCGTAGCTGTTCCAAAATACGTTGCGCATTGTTGCAAGTGTAGCATTAATTAAAAGCAGGAAGTTTCGTTAGAAGTTGTAAAATTTTTGTCATTCTATAAGTGTTTGTATGTGTTGAAGTTAGACGTCGCCGGCTGTGATTGTTTGGGTGCAAGAGCAGTTGGGGGCAATGCGAAGACGAGGTAATGGCGAAAGTTTTTGCGTTGTTATAATGTGGCCACAACAAAATACAGTTACGTTGTCTGTCTGACTACTAGCTGGCTAGCAGATTATGTTAGGTGCTTTTTGAACTTTCTACTGCTGCGGAAATTGCCGACGACTGCGGCAGCGACAGCGGCAGCGGTGTCAAGTGAAAAAATACAATAAAATTAACATATGAGTGCTGTAGCGAATCGCATAAATTTGTCGTTAAGAATTGCAACGGCACAATAAACACTCAGCAATAAACAATAAGACATGTTCACATATCCTCGGTGTCATTACACTTTTGATGTGAGCCACTGCTGCGTTGGATGTTGTTGGCTCACAGGATGCACAGAAGAAGCACGAAAATGGCGGGTGAGGGATTGGTCGTCTGTGTGCTTCCTGTCTGGCTGCAATAGTCACTTTAACCATTACGAAAACAACATCCGTTGTTGCTTTCTTATTGTAAACGTTGCCCTACGCTGCCACTTAAAGCCAGCTGACGTGTCGTTTGTTGCGCTGTCTCATTGTTTCATTTAATGCCTTTCGCTTTATTGTTGTTGTTTTTATGTGCCCTTTTTGAATTTTTTTTATTTGGCCTACAGTTGTCGCGTCGTTTAATTAATACGGATGCTGCGCAGCGAAGCGTTAATGTCGCTCACTTGCAGCGCCCGTTGTGTCTTCGTTCGTTCGTTCGGTCGCATTATTTTCACTTGTGTTTTATTTTAACGTGTTTTATTGTTGTTGGCCTTTTCGTGTGCCTTCACGCTTGCCTTCACTTGTCCGCCCGTCACATCAAAACCCACACTGGCAGTGGAAGTTGCCTTGAAGAATGAGCCCGAAGCGCCAAACGCGTTAATAACGCCCACGCGCCCACTTGGCCCATGGCAGTCGCCGCCCTACGAGTACGTCGAGGCGTGCATTCTCGCTCCGTCGCACTTTTTGGAATTTTTTTCTGAATGCGCTGTTGCCGTCAGCTTTTCTTATTCAACTGCCGGCTCGTCGCTATGGGTGCATTCACATTGTTATGCTAATGGTTTGTAAATAATGAATGGATGTGCGAGATGCTCACGCGGCGGCATATGAATGCAATTTGTATTTATTTTTCTGTAAAATGTGCAGTGTTGAGTATAAAACTCACAGTATGCGGCACACATTTACTTCCTCTGTGTGTATGCATATTCATAAATAATTAGAAATGAGGTGTAGAGCGGGTTAAATTAGTATTTAATGAATGATTGCTAAACTCGGGTACGCTAACTCAATTAGGCTTTGTAGTTAATATATATTAAGTACTATTCAAGTTGTTTAAAATATGTACAATCAATTTTGGCCCCATTTTCTAATGGTTCATGTGTTTAATTCAAAAAAGTAAACGAATTTGAAAATATGTTTTTACTAGCTGACCCGGCGAACTTCGTCTCGCACAACATTTGTTTTTTTTTTGTTGATAATGAAATATGGGAGACGGCGACTTGATGGCAATGCAAATTGACGAAGAAAACCAACTAAAGAAAGAGGAAGCTACTGATTAATGCAATTGAGGCCAACAAATCCAGCAATGTTGCTGCTAAGTTACAGTAAAGAAATAGATCGCGCCTGAATCAGATTTAAGTTATATGGGCGGTGCCGCGCCCCCTTGTTCAATACCCGCACCATTCCCCTTGTCGAAAGATATGAATCAATGGTAGTTTCGTACTAAGTTTCATTGCTGTGCGACGTATAAACCAGCGGAATATTTGGGTCACAAAAAATGTGCCACGCCCCTTGTCCAGCGCCCATAAAATCTAACCAGTACAATGATTCATCTATGGGACGACACTATACTAAATTTCAATGCTATGAACCTTACAATTTCGAAAATATTCCATATCACAAACTTGGGTTGTATGGGTGGTGCCACGCCCCCTTGTTCAATACCCGCACCATCCCTTCTGTCGAAAGATATGAATAAATGGTAAGTTCGTATTAAATTAAATTGATGTGACTTATGGTTCCAAAGATAACGTCTAAATATTTTCAGACTTCACGGTCAAAAATAGCAGGAATTTTCCGACTTTTCCAACAAATTTTCCGGGATTTTCTTTTCGCAAAAATCTGACTTGACTCAAGACGAACCCAACCAAAAAAACCCTATGGAAATCGTCTTTTTTGTTTGAGTGTGATGCGCTTACACACATACATCCATTTTGTTTTATATAAATATAAGAGAAGATACATATATAGTGTTACGAAAATGACTTCTCTAATTTCGTTTTGGATTGTGCTTGAAAATAAAACCACTTCAATTACTCAGCGCAAAACGCAGTCAGAAACCCACAATCACTTTATTTACAGATTTACACTTTGCTTGTATCTACACTTGTTATCACTTTGCTTATTCAACTAAGACTCGACCCTTTGCGCTGCACACTGCTGCTTTTTATACTTGTTTTCTTATCGCGTCGATGTTTCTTGCACATTCTAGTTGTACTCTCTATCTCGATTGTTCTAGCACAGCTCATCACCTTCGCGAACCATCCTCGCCATATCGGAATTATGGCAAGTTTGCCGTACTCTAAAGTGCATGCCTAAAAGTATGCTTGGAAAAGCATTCATGCATAGCACAGCACAGAGTGCCTCATCGTTACAATAGATTTGGAGTACTCTCAGCAATTTCAGAGTCAATAAGTTTATCAAATCATGCTTCTTAATAGAAATTCTTAAGAAGTTTTTGACGTCGTCAAACATTGATTAAAAAGCTAATATATATATGTCGAATTGTTATAATAGTAGTTTGAAGTTATGTTACCAAGCTGGGAACAGTAGGCTCATTTAACCAAGTTGTCCGCACGAACCCAGTTTTGAAACCTTCAAAAGGTTGAACATTAAAACAACCTTTCTGAGCGAATGTTTATAAAAAAGAAACTGCTTTTGAAGAAAACTTGCTTTCGTATTTGCCATTTCAGTGTTACCGGTTCCACGATTGTATCGAATTCGGTTTGTCCCCCAGTTGTAGTTATGCAATTTGAATTATTGTTTAGATTATTCGACTGTTTGGCTTATTTCACTAACAATTTTCAGATCTTCTTTGTGCATATGGATCACGTGACTCAACCCATGGGACCAACACTTGGTCACCATGGGCTTTTTCGAGAGTTACACACCCTGCGTCAGGGAGGTAGACAGCACAGAGAGCAGAGTTTCTCTTTGCTAGAACAAGGCTGCGTATCTTTGGTTCTGATGTAATGAAAATTGATGCTTTTAACTCTTCTTCTTACTTACTTAATTAACTGACCATAACAACCCGTTATCCGGTTACGGCCTGCCGCAAAACTTCTCTCCAGGCGCCTCTGCTTTGCTTTGCGCCTTCTCCAGTTGATCACACCAAGAGATAACAGGGCCTCTTCAACTTGGTCCTTCCACCGGAGACACGGCCTCCCTCTTCGCCGTCGACCTCCAACCACCGCATCGAACACACCTTTTTCGCCGGAGCTTCGTCGTCCATACGGCAGGCATGACCGAGACAGCGTAGCCGCTGGATTTAAATTCGCTGTGCTACGTCCATGTCCTTCTACAGCTCATACAGCTCGTTATTGGTTCAGATACGATAGTCGTCGCAAATACGAACAGGGGCGAAGATTTTACGAAGTACCTTCTTCTCTTCTTCTAAATTTGCAGAATCTTCTGATATTCCTAAGAGAATCCATGATATTTTAACACTGCAATCGATGGCCTTTCCCTTTCATCACAACTTTCTTTTTACCCGTTTTTCTTGCATCTCCCACCCTTTGCTCTGCTGTTACACTTTCACTTGAGACTTAGGTACAACGAATTGTGTTATGCTTTAGAGTTTGAGGGACTGTCGGATCATATGAGTCGTTTCATTGCGCAATCTTACCTCCACCATCAATCCATGTAAGTGGTCATTGGTTATTCAATTCTCTCTCGGATAGCACAGCCTGCAATCACGAGAGCTCCAACACTGATCGAAATAGAATAGAAATACTAATTTAGGAGCCAAAAGCTGAAGCGGAAACCTGCATTCTCGAGAGTTCTAACACTGATCCAACCAGCATCAACACTGATTCAAGAGCTAAATTTGGTTAAAAAATTTATCGATATTCTGTACAAATTTAAAAAAAAAATGTATCTCCCTTAGAAAATATAAAGTGACCTCCCCTCTGCTGTAAAGGCAGACATTCCCCACTCTCTCACATTCACTTTTTCTTCAAGTTAATTCGAGTTGGCAGCGTATGTGTGACGCCAGTGGCCGCATTCACGGCTTAAATGCATTTTAAAACATCTAAATGCTACACATTGCAGCGCCCACTACACAACAACAAAAACAACAACAGCAGCGCTACCAACATTTTGCATTGCAACATGTGTTGTTGCCAGGATGACAGCAGCGTTGCTATGTGCATGCACACTTTTCCTATGTTGTCTCAACATTTTAGCCAGATTTTTGTTGCTACGATGCGCTGAGGTGGCTTTAATGGTCATTAGAGTGAAATGTTAAGCGGTGCAGGCGGCTGTGCGACAAAGGCGGCAGCGACAGCGACAGCAGCATTAACTAAACAACAATAGGACGCAAAAAAAAATTCAAATAAAAATCAGCAAAACAACAAAATTGCAAAAAAAAAAACAACAAACAGAAAAACAGTAGGCAAACCCAAAATGTGTGTAGTAAGAAAAAGCAATGCTAGCAAAACCTGGCGGCTGCTATGCATCGCGTTGGGGCTGCTGGCTGGTGGCGTTGGTAATGGCGGCGACAAAACAGCGGGACGTCAAAAAAACGCTGATAACAAAGCAAAAAGTGCGCATAAACAACAAGCATAAATAATAATAACAACAACAATAGAAGAAAAATAAAATAAACAAAACAAAAGAGACAAAAGCGACAAAAATCATGAATGACAACAGCCGACTGCGACGGCTTAAATGTCGAGCGTCGCACAGAGGACACAGGACACAGCACGTACACATGACGCCTGGCAAATAGACGCATCTCATGCTATTGTTGTTGTCGTTGTTGTTGTTGCTATTGTGTGGAATTGTGAAATGCGTGATGGGCGCATGAAATGGCACTTTTAACGTTTATGTTGGTAGAGGACTGAAGAGTCGAAAAAAAATAAAACACTTTTATTTGACAATGTTAAAAGTGTAGAGTGTATTTATTTAGGAATATGGAAAGAAAACTGCACCCATCGTGCGGTGTCCTGTGCGTTTCATTTCCATCGTATACGCTTTCATTGTTGATGCGGCGCGCTCGTTGTTGCCTCAATTGCGCATCGTGTTGGGCATAAAGTGAAGGCGGCTTTTATACCTATTTTTTATTAATATTAACATATATTTCGTGTCATTACCAGAGATGTAAATAGCAGAAATTTTAATAGAAAGAGTTATGCCGAGAAATTTGCAGTCATACAGCCGCGACTATTACGTGGTGAAGGAAATGTTTTTTGGCAAAGATGCGATATTTTTATGTAGAAAAAACTGGCGGCAATTTTATATATGAATGAGTTTTTGGTTGATTTTTAAGTTAAGTTTAAGTTAAGTTTAAGTTAAGTTTAAGTTAAGTTTAAGTTAAGTTTAAGTTAAGTTTAAGTTAAGTTTAAGTTAAGTTTAAGTTAAGTTTAAGTTAAGTTTAAGTTAAGTTTAAGTTAAGTTTAAGTTAAGTTTAAGTTAAGTTTAAGTTAAGTTTAAGTTAAGTTTAAGTTAAGTTTAAGTTAAGTTTAAGTTAAGTTTAAGTTAAGTTTAAGTTAAGTTTAAGTTAAGTTTAAGTTAAGTTTAAGTTAAGTTTAAGTTAAGTTTAAGTTAAGTTTAAGTTAAGTTTAAGTTAAGTTTAAGTTAAGTTTAAGTTAAGTTTAAGTTAAGTTTAAGTTAAGTTTAAGTTAAGTTTAAGTTAAGTTTAAGTTAAGTTTAAGTTAAGTTTAAGTTAAGTTTAAGTTAAGTTTAAGTTAAGTTTAAGTTAAGTTTAAGTTAAGTTTAAGTTAAGTTTAAGTTAAGTTTAAGTTAAGTTTAAGTTAAGTTTAAGTTAAGTTTAAGTTAAGTTTAAGTTAAGTTTAAGTTAAGTTTAAGTTAAGTTTAAGTTAAGTTTAAGTTAAGTTTAAGTTAAGTTTAAGTTAAGTTTAAGTTAAGTTTAAGTTAAGTTTAAGTTAAGTTTAAGTTAAGTTTAAGTTAAGTTTAAGTTAAGTTTAAGTTAAGTTTAAGTTAAGTTTAAGTTAAGTTTAAGTTAAGTTTAAGTTAAGTTTAAGTTAAGTTTAAGTTAAGTTTAAGTTAAGTTTAAGTTAAGTTTAAGTCAAGTTTAAGTTAAGTTTAAGTTTGACAGATATTTCATAAAATGAAAAAGCCTTTTAAGTCTAGTCTTGTGCTTAGATCCGATTTAGTGACAGCTACTCGTGTAGAAAGATACACGTCTTCGGTCCTTTTCATAGGTAATGATTATCGAATGGCGCACACAGGATTTCATTTTGGGGGGTTTTGCGTATAACTTTTGAGCCGATTACCATTTGAAATTATATTTGGTATGTACTAGCAATTTTTTTGTTTTGGCGGTTTGAACCCAAACCCAACTTTGTGCGTCTATGATCGAATATGAACGAACGATGACCTGTATTCACTGTGCAGCGAATCAACCTCCAGCGGCTATGCTGGTTTATCCATGTCTCCCATATGGAGGATGAAGTTTCGGTGAAAAAGCTGTTTGACGTGACAGTTGGAGGTCGACGATGAAAGGAAAGGATCTTCTCTTTCTCTGGTGGAAGGATCAAGGCAGAGATGCCTGGTGACAATTTTTGTGACAAGTCGTAACGTGTTCTTATGGACAGTTAGGTTAGGTAACACAGGCCGCTTGCTGGTTCTCAGCAAGTACACTCGGAGGCTCCTGTACTCGGAGGATCCTGTATTCGGTGCTGGACAGTTAAGTAAAGAGGGTTTAGGCGTTTTGGTCCGACGCTGCTAAAATCTGGCTTGCATCCGGATGCCGTACTAGAACACTCTATGCTACTTATTACTATAAAAATACAATACTAAAAAGTTACGATTGAATCGATTTCAAAGTGAAAAATTATACAAAATCGGTTGCTGTACTTGTTAACATATCGCATGCATTGAAAGGCATATGGTGCAGCACTGATCCAGTCAAAGAATGGGATTCAGGCGTGGATTGTGGGATTTCTGATAGTCGCGAGTAGCGAGAACGAAGATATTGCATTTTTTTTGGCATTCTCTTTCATCATTCATCTAAAGTCGAGTCTTCAGCCATAACAGTTTATTATTTTGCTTTCCCGAATTATTCACTGACATACTCGTCGTTTGTTTTTCTTTCCTTTGTAACAATATTTTTTCGTTGAATTTGACGCAACAATCTCGCTTCCATAATTTTCAGGTACATTACCAAGAAAACAAAATATCCAGAAAACAACAACGCTCCGAGCATTTCCGCCCGTTGTCACTTTTACTAATTGCGTTTATGCTAATCATTCGCAGTGAGAAAAAGCAAAGAGAAAAACCATACATAAAAAAAATAAATGTGTAAAAGAGAAGCAGTGACGGAAATGGACGGCAAACTTTTTGGCAAAAGTTTTTCTTTACTAATTCCATTTTCTTCGTGTCTTTGTTGCTTACTTCGTTTTCAATTTTTTGTTGTGCGAATTGCGAATGAAAAACCGGAAAATATGGAAAACAGGCTGGGAATTTGTTTGATTTTGCCGCATTGATATGGCGCGTGTATTTAGCATTTCGCATTATCGCATTTCGTTCGTTGCTGAAGGCCATGACGCAACGGGGCAGCGGAAGACAATCGCAACACAACCACAGAACGAGCCATCCGCAACAGTAACGATTACAGTTTTATTTGAATTATTCATAAGCGATGGCGAGGCGGGTGCGCGGCAACTGCGGGAGAAAATGTCTAAAGTTAAAGAAGGCAAATATTTTGAATGCTTTTTGTATGTGTGTGTGTTCTGTATGTGCGTGCGTACGCATTTTCTTTGCGACGTTGGCAAATAAAGACAGCAACAAGATGTGAGAAAGACGTGAACGAGATGCATGGAAATTGGATTAAATTGTAAGTTGGTGTCTAATGCTTGACGAATTGTTGGAATTTGTAAAATGTTGGCTAGCAAATGCAATGTTAATCGGGTTTTTTTTATAATGTTTGCAGCAGAAAATAAAGAAAATAGAAAAATAAAAAGTGACAAAATGCTGAGTTTATTAGCAAAAGTCTGATGTTGTTTCCGAAGATTTGTTAATGTTTGGTTAAATTTAGACTTTAAGCTCTCAAGAATCATCAAAAGTATGCTGAATTGGTGGAATAAATGTGTCAAAACAACTCCATAAATATCCATAAATATTGCCACGCATTTTACTATGTTGCCCCGAACACATGGACGACGGCAGCGACACGACTGCATGTGTGAAAACATAGAATCAGAACAATCGTAGGGGAACGATTATTTCGACGACAGATGTTGCTGTCGCTGGTCTCTATTTCATAGGCAACAAAACCAAAGAAATTGGAAGCACTGTTTAAATTGGAAATAAATAAAATTTTTAACCCTTTCGACTCCAAAGTTGAAAGCAACTGAAAGCCACTTCACCTAATTGTCATCTCATAGCAAAAGCTACGATTGATTTATAGGTTCAATTTCAGTAGGCCCCAAAAAACTAATATTTCTAGAAGTGAATTCAAAGAAAATTAAAAAAAATTTACTGTTATCCCCAACATAAATTCCAATAATTTGCAGCGATATCAGTGAAAGTTTGTGTTCTAATTTAAATTTACAAATTGCGCGCATCTGATCAAATCACTGTTACTTTAATAATGATTAAAACAAATCAAAAAGTGATAATTTTGTATTTTTCCATAAATATTTAATAATTGTTCTGTAATTAAAAATTATTGATACACAATTTGTTTAACCCGTTTTAACCTAAAATTGTTCAAAAGTAATCTAGCTCTGGAACTCTAACAAAGAGGCGTGGCGACTTCAAATGTCGTATGTACACTTCTTAGGTGAACGTTTCATGATTTAAGTACCAATAAGTAATATTGAGACACAGGTTAAAATCCGGAGTCTAAAGGGTTAAGTAGCTCAGTTGGCATTTATGTTTCACTAATTACTACGCATTATTAAATTTTAAATTGATTGCAAAAACGATTTAATGAATGTAAACATATGATTGTTGTGTTGCTGCTGCCGTCTTCATTGTAATCACGGTGCCAACTTCACGGCTGCCATTGAAGCCGATGCCATCGTTCGGTTGCGTTGCCGTGTAGCCGTCGCCTATGTGTTCGGGGCCTATGCATCGACGCTACGCAAAAGTACAGGCGCGGATCCAGTATTCACTAAGCAAAGGGAACGAATTTGAATTTTTGCAGCAACCATAGATAACACTTTTCACAAATTTAAATTTTGCCAATCAATACATAACCATGAAACAAGATCTGTAACTGCCTTCACAAGGGGTATGTCCTGAGTATTAAACGAACTGAACAAACGTTAACCACTAAATTGCCCTAATCAACTAAACTCTTGCCAGGTTCCCAATTTATATACTCTTAGAATAGTATTAATTCTTTGAAGTATATTGTTATATAATATTTTCACAAAAAATCTGCTCTTTAAAACAAATCTCCTTTAAAAAAATCTCTCTAACTATCGTTCAGTACTCGAGACCAAATCCTTCATAATAGGATGTTCTCTGCTCTCTCCGCTCCACTCTACACTTTTGCCTACGTGACATCGTCGCGCTTTCGGCTATTGGTGTTTGTTAGTTTAGCATAATTTTAGGCGTGCAAACAAGGTACACGTGTGGTTGGGTGCGTGGCCTCGCGTAACACTAGAATTTATGGCAAATTATATAAGAAATAAAATGCTGGAATAAATGATGCCAACATACAAAGGCAAATATATAAATTTTCTCCTAATGCGGTGTTGCCGGAAACATAGAACGTTCTCAACAAGATATAATGTATGGTGGAGCTTTAAACTGGGTCATTGCGAAGAAAGCCACGAGCCTTTGAAGAGGCAATAGCCCTGTGTCACTTTTTCTTGGCGCTGTGTGCTGTGGAGCGTGAGTAATTGTGTTGATGTAGGCGTTCAGTCGATGTCACATATTTTATATTTGCGCAAAACACCAAACCGCAACGAATGCGTGATGATGACGCACCAAAATTTCGGGGTTGGGGTGCGCTGCTCTGAACGAAGTGAAGACGCGCAGCTGGTCGCTTTGAAAACGTAATGGAAATTGACTATTAATATCGGTTTTCGTGCAGTAACGATACGCAATGGTTTTGTTTTAAATGTGTTGATTGTTGTTGTTGTTGCTGTTATTGGCGCTATCGACTTTAAGACACACAGTTCTAAATATTGACAGTTTTTTTTTGTCATGTTCTGCTTACACTTCTGTGTTTGCACTTTTCTTATATGTTTTTCTCTCGCTTGCGCTTCGCTTGCTTACGGTAAACAAATGTGGCGCAGGTTATGTTGTTCATGTGTGTGTGTTTGCGTGTGTGTAAAGGTGGTGCGCCCATATTGGGGCAGCACGTGGCAGGTAAGCAACCGTCGGCAAACATGAAACTGAAACGTCAGTAAAGTATTTGCTCTGGCGGCAGGAAGCGGAAGTGTTCATTGTGTACTGCTGAGCAATTTCTCAAGTAGGGACGCCACTATGGGGGCGCGGCAAGACGTGTGCCATGTTTGTGTTTTTATATTTCAAAAAAACTTTGCACATATCGACACATTGTAAGGGCGGCTGTCCAATGCTACTGAAAGTGGATTTTACAATCGATTTGACGTGTGATAATATTTAGAAATGGGTGAGCTTCAAAAATAAAAGTTCAAAGGCAATAAAAAATAAAAATATCTGAAGCACAAAAAGTTTTATGCTTTCTATATTTAAAAGTCAACAAGAAGTAATTTATTATATATTCTTGATCTCAGAAAGAATGTATGGCTTTAAGGCTTATGTGTTTTATTTCTATATCTGTTATTATTTTTGATGTTATTTGTTGTTGAGAGTGTTTATGGACACAGGCACGTAGACTTGGCTGTCCATTGTATACCAACTAATGCTTCCGCCTGGAATAGCAAATGTTCTCGGGGCTCACAACTACAGATCAGGTAAGCCCCACTGTTGGATAATTGGATGATTCTACAGCTTACAATAGGCAGCCGTTGACTTCAAGTTTCCCAGTGACTCTGGATTACTTCTAGTGATGAAGTTCCAGTAGCTCATCCTCCATTAGAACTATTTTGCCAGACCACATTTGGCTGGATCGTCCAAAGACAGGACTTTCACTCATATAGTGCGCAGCATTCGTATCGTCTCCTCTGAGTATATTTTTCATAAAATAAATAAAAAAATAATATAAATTGCTGGGTCATCCGATATTAATGGAAAAAGTTGATAAGTGAGCATCGTTTTGCTTTACAATGCCACACAAAAATTAGTCATAAGATATAAACTGATTTCTGAAGAGGAAAGCCAAGCTGAATACAACACATAGTGGGGTCTAAGAGGGTATCTATGCACTCTACAATAACCAAATTTCTTCACGAAAAAGTAGGTTATGGTAGCTTACGGTGATTAAGGGCATGTCACACCTATTTTTAGTTATAGTTCTGTGTGACAGTATAGTTGACCCAAGCCAAAGTTAATATTAGAGATCGTTCATAGTAATCTGGCAACTTGGTTTTTCAATATCTAATCTGTTTTATTCCTTTAACCCATTAAAGCCGGGTACCAGTTCCGCGCTTACGATTGGTAGCTTTTTTCCATACTTTTTAAAGTGATCAGCTAAACACGTGAACAAAAGATGTATTGTTTACAGGTGAGTTAGGAGGCAGTCTTTTGTGAAGTTCTAAGGCCACTACGTTTTGTCACATTTTCCACCTCCGGAAAATTAACAATTTTTGGAGTCTGGTATCTCTAGCTAGATGGTGGAATTTTAGGGTGACCTCCACTAGGCTAAGGTAGTTTCATCTTTACCCCAACCATTCCTATCAATGATTTTGAGATATCTCTACCACGAACTTTTCTGTGTTTTTTTTTTAAGTCAATTTTCTTTAAAAGAACATCGTTTTAAAAGAACATTGAATCAGAAAATTCAAAACTGAGTTAGTTGTTAGATTAGTCTGAGTATTTCAGTCAGGCAGCTTCGATAGCCTAGTGTGAGTGTGCCCAGAGGTCGTGGATTCAACTCCCACCTCGTGCACGGTTCCCGCACTTTTCCGAATTTTTCCTGTTCTCTCAATTTTCCTAACTCTGCAAGATACCTAAGTTCAATTATCAATTATCACTTACTCAATTATGCGCTGTGCGGCTGTAAAAAGAAAACAAATAAACAGCTACACGGTGCACCAGCGACGCCTGCAAGGGGAAGCGGACAATAGAGAAACTAGCGCACCAAATTGATCTAGCGAGGTCCCCAACCATTCTGCTGTAACCTCCTCAAACAACAGATGGCGCTACGAGCGGTAGCTCGAAATAACAGAGGCGACGTTCCTAAGCGGCGTTAGATGGCATCCCCATCACTTAAGGCTTGATTACACGTAACAAGTAGAGTGACAAGACAGCAACTCAAACGAGTACTCGTTTCGTCTAAACAGTAAGGCGAGTTCTTGATTGAGTCAGTGACCGATGAAAGTGGCGAGAGAGCCACTAGAATCACTCGTCGCTTTTGCTCGCTATCCCAATTCTTTCGGCCTAGTACCATTTTGATGTCTCGTCACTCGACTCGTTACGTGTAATCAAGCCTTTTGGACTACTTGCGGCAGGCCAATCACCTACCCTAGCAGAACAACACAACCGATTAACGTTACCAACAAAGTGGCTTTTATGTTGCACAGTGTGCTTAAAAAAGAGTTCATTGATTAAGAAGGACATTTGTATATTTTTATATATTTTCTAAGTGGCAGCACTGCTTGACCTGGACTTATCAAAATAGCTTTTTCAGTAAAATAATAAGTGCATATATTTAAAAGTTAATACTATAGTTAATACAAAAATATAAATGTTCCTTTGTCCATTATTTCATTTTGCAATTTTCCCAGAAGTGTTTCACGTTCCTGGTGTCATATGTTTCGCTGCATTATTCACCACAATCCCAAATACACCACACAGAGCCCAAGTAAATGGTTACCATGGCTACCGTCATGTGGGAACGCTTTTGTTTGGTGCACTTCCGGTTGGTGCGGCGTCGTCTGCCTGGTCGCTGGTTTGTTTACCAACAGCGCGTTGTCGCCGCTGCTGTTGTTGTGCTTGTTAACGTTTCGTTAGTAACCTTTGTTGGTCGCACCTTTTACGGAACACAAAACTGTTGCAAAATAGATAAATTCATTTTACAATAATTACACAATTTGCATAAAAAACAACAACAAAGTGTGCTGCATCATTAGCGATATTAAGTGTGTGTGAAAATCCTTTGCAAAAAATATGAAAATTAAAAAAATTGGGAGAGAGCAGCATGAGAAATTGATTTAAATGGCATAGTGAAAATATTGTTGGCATTTGTTGAAATTAATTTCCCTTTGCCGCTGACCGACGAAAGCAGCAACAGCAGAAGCGACAGGTACACAGGTTGCTGTGCATTGGTGTTCGATTGCTGCTGCCGCACCGATAACCATATTCATTACACATTTTGTTGCGTCCGCATGAAATTATTTCGCAATAAAATAATTACAAAAAATTCTCGTATTTATCTTTTGCACATATTTATAATTTCAAAGTGGTTTTGGCCGGCAGCTGCAGTGGATATTCATTTACACACATTCGTTTGTAAATAACATTTTAATTAGTCTATTAAATGCGTTCGCGATATGTGGCTCAGTTTTTATATCGTTGTTATTATTGCTGTAGCTGTCAATTTGTGTTAGTGTTATTTATTGTTGCAGATATGGAATACAGGGTGTTGGAAACGGAATGTTTGATGAGAAAGAAAGTTCATTCTCATGGTTTGAGAGTTTTGATTAATTTTTTTCAAAGTTGAGCATTGAATGTGAAACACTTTCGTTCACACTTGTAGTAGATTCCACTGATTGGCATTGACAGGAGTCGGTATAGATCATTCTAAACTAGTTGCTAGTAGTTGAGATTGTAGTAGTAGTAGTTAACAGCTGCACCCTGTAAATCACGGCAAACATTTAAGTTGAGTGTGAAATCCACTTTTGAAAAACATTAAAATGTAAAATCCAGTCCTATCTCTTCATTTACAAGGACTCAATGAATTTGTGCGTTTGTTTATTTGGATTTCATGGAATTTGACAAGCAAAAAAATGTTGTTTGTTGGTAATTGCACAATTATTATGCAAATAGTGGTTGCTGCAAATCAATATATATGTTTATAATCATATATAATGCAGTTTATATATTTGTAGTCAGAAAAGTGAAATTACTTTTATGTAAGCAAATATGGCCAAAGGCGATAATAGTGCAGCTGAAACAGAGAAGATGAAAAAAAAACATTTTTTGTTTACATAGTGTTACGAAAATTAGCTCTCTCTGTTCGTTTCTGGATTGTGCTTGAAAATAAAACCACTTCAATTACTCAACGCAAAACGCATTCCAAAACCATCAATCATTTTATTTACAAACTTACACTTTCGTTATATTTACACTTGTGACTACTTATTGGACTATTGCATGTTTCCCCTTTGTTTGCTCAAATCAGACTCCACCCCTGCGCTGTATGCGGTTTCCTTTTGTACTTGTCTGATTATTGCGCCAATCGTTCTTGCACATTCCAGTTGGACTCTCTTTCTCGATTGTTCTTGCACATCCCATTACCATCGCGAACCATCCTTGCCATATCGAAATTATAGCAAGCCGGCCGTACTCCAAATTGCATGCCTAAAAGTATGCTCGTAAAAGCGACTGAGTGCCTCATCGTTACAATAATATAAATTATTTTCACACTCACATATTTCATATCTTTATTTTCAAATTTACTTGCCGAGTATTTGCATCTTTTTATTCACATATAAAACTGTCTAACAGATTTCTATGCGACCTTAATGGCCAACTGCTGTTTCTAATCTGATGTTCCTAGATCATTCTAAGATATGGTTCATTGTACCACTGAACACTACTGAATCTTTCTTGAGCCACATGTCCAGCAAAGTCTATGGTTAGCGGGTTCGGTTGACCAGCTTAACCTATTTCGAACTCGAGCTTCCTTTATAAAACATCCTTTTCTTTAGCAAAACTATTTTACACCGTTTTGTTGTGGCTGCAAATTTCTTCAACCATTTTGACTTTTTGCGCACCTACACTTCATTCAACATGACGTTTTTTTCGATCTGCCAAACACCCATTTTTCCTTCCTCCAGTCAACTGCTGCTGCTCTGCATTAACACCAATTATTCCTGCTCGTTTATTTGCGACCATAATTAAATCCGTAATTTAAAATTTGTGCTTTTCTCTTCTTTTTCATGTTCGGCATTCTGCAACTGCCACAACGCCAAACAATGCAAATGCCAACTCGACAACAACCGACCGGTTCATTGCCACTGTTGCTGTGTCGCTGCGACAACGAAATTAAATGAAAACGCCACACACAAACCAGCCGGAACGCATTCGTCAACGTGACAGCCACAACAAGAACGCGCTCCACTATTGTGCCGCACAGAACGCGCAGACACGTGACCTCGTGGCGGCGGCCAGCATTGCCATCGCAGCTCCAGAGCTGCTGGAGTCTGCCGACGAGGATGGCTTCACGCCGCTTCACTTGGCTGTTATTCAGGGCAACTTGGCAATGGTCAATTTGCTGCTGGCGAATAAAGCCGACGTGAATGCGGTCGATAATGAGGGCCACTCGGTGGTGCACTGGGCGACGGGTGAGTTTTGCCACACACACACCTACGACATCGTTTACGGCGGGCGGCGGCTGCACTAAGTGACTGATGTAATGCTTGACTGATTAACTAAATGAGTGACTGACTGAAATGTTGAACTTGTTGACGTTCGTTCAGACGCCGCTCAGAGACATGCGGCTGGTATCATGGCTCTGGTTGACTAACTAATGGTTTGACTGACACACCAATTGATTTCATGCTTGGTGAACGGTCCATTCAAATAGTGTGTAACTGACTGACTTCATGCTTTGTTGGCTTTCTTTTCGTTTGTATGTCTGCTTTCCGTTATCGACGAACCCAAGTTTGCGGCGAGGTGGAGGCATTGCGTTCCGTGCTGGCCGCCGGCGCCAATGTTACCACACCCGACATGAACGGCGGCTCGCCGCTGCACTATGCGGCGCAGATGTGCGGCGCCAGCTACGAGAACAAACTGGGTCAGGTGAATTCCTCGAAACTGGCGCTGGAGATACTCGGAATACTGCTGGCGCACCCGCATGCCAGTGTCGATGTGCAGGACAAGGACGGACGACAGCCGCTGCTGTGGGCCGCCTCGGCCGGGTCGGCGAAGGCGGTCATGGCGCTGGTGAAGGCGGGCGCACGTGTGGAGAGCGCAGATAAGTCGGTTAAATTTGTTATATGAAATCTACTGCCCACAACTGCTCGCAGCATGTCGAGTGATTTAAACTTTTCTGGCTGCTTACAGAGACGGCTTGACGGCGTTGCATTGCGCGGCCTCACGTGGCCACACCGAGTGCATCGATACGCTGATTGGTCTGTGCGGTTCGCCCACGGATCTGATCGATTCGAATGGCTGTACGGCCTTGCACTATGCGGTGACGTTGGGCCATGCCGATGCCACATCGCGACTACTCGACCTGGATGCCGACCCCAATCGCCAGGACCGCAAGGGTCGCACGCCGGCGCACTGTGGCTGCTCGAAAGGGCAGCTCGAGACCGTGAAAATGCTGAAGGAGCGCGGCGCCAACCTCTGGTTGCGCAACGCCAAGGGTGACTTGCCGGTGCACGAGGCCGCATCGTCGGGGCGACGCGAGCTGGTCGAGTGGCTGCTGGAGCAGCGACCGAAGCAGGTAAACACCACCAGCAACGATGGGCGCAGCTTGCTGCACGTTGCGGCGGCCAATGACTACATTGACATGTGCAAAATGGTGCTGGACTACGGAGCCGACATCAACGCCGTCTACCGCAACTCGAAGGGTGCTGTCATAACGCCGCTGGACTGCGCGCTCCAGAAGGGCCATCGCTCAATGGCCAAGTTCCTGCAGTCGCATGGCGGACTGCCTGCGACAAAGCTGCGTTTGGCTGCGCGCCGCTCGAATCCATTCAAGGAGGCCACCAGCGATGCGGTGCGCCCGCTCAAGTACGTGGAGAAGGAGGAGCTGCACGATTTGCGCAATTCCAAGAAGTATGTGGTCTACTTGAAGCACTCGGACTCGGAGGGCGGCTGTGACAACGGCAGCAACGGTAGCTGCAGCTGCGCGGAGCACACCTACCGCAAGGAGCAGCGCTTTGCGCACACGTGCCGTCGGCATCAGCGCAGCCGGCGGCAGCAGGTGCGCCGCAGAACAAATAGCTGCGGCGAGCCTAAGGAAATCGGGCGTCACGACGATTGCACGGACATCTGTCGCTCGAAGAGCAACATCGAGATTAGGCATCACAAGTCGCGCGGACGCTATGGCAGCTCGAGTGAGTGGGAGGACAAGGATGAAGATGAGGACTCGTGCGAAAACTGCTGCTACCACAAGCGACAGAAACAGCGCGTCATACGCCGAAGGTCGACATCGCTACGACGTTCGAAAGAGCGTGAGGAAAGAGACCACAGCAGCGAAAAGGAGTCGTCGCCGGACAAGCGTGAGAAACGTGAAGCGGAGAGCAAAGCGCGTGAGGTGGAGTCGTTGCAAGAAAAGCAGCAAGACACGAAGGCAGAACCATATGAACAGGAAACGTTAGCAAAAGAGAAGGCGGCAGAGGAGAGCGCTGAGAAGGAAAAGATGATATTCAGCCGTCCAGGATCGACCACATCCAATGCGATACCCACAACTGAAAAAGGGGCCACGTTCATTATGTCGCCACCGTCCAGTGCTCGACAAGATAAAGGCGAAGAATCACATGCAGTGGAATTGACAGACGACGAGGAACACGGTAACAAAGCGGCCGAGTTGGTGACGACCAAAGTTGACGTTCATCGAGAAGCGGATGCAGCTTCGTTGAAAACTTCAAGCGAGGGAGCAGAAGGAGGCGAATTGGCCGGAGCCGACGAAAGTGAGCGTAAATTGAATGAAATCGCACAAGAAATGACAGATCAAGTAGTAAAAATAGCTGCACTAGCGGTGCAAAGTGAGTCAAAAAACGGGCAAGCAGCCATTGGAGAGGAGACAGCAACTGCTGATTCCGCAGGAGCTTCCAAACTAGATGAAACAAGTGAGAATACTGAAGGTGTTGCTGAGTCT
The DNA here is from genome assembly GCA_963971225.1 of Melieria omissa. Lineage (NCBI taxonomy): Eukaryota > Metazoa > Arthropoda > Insecta > Diptera > Ulidiidae > Melieria > Melieria omissa. Next base: position 22,068,324 of record OZ020267.1, on the reverse strand, counting down.
AAGGAGGCAGCTAACGTCACCACAGCGCCCGCTGTGGTGGAAACACCAGCTACACCAATGCCAACCCCAATGCCAAGTCCTACACCAGTCACAGCCACGCCCACACCCACACCAGCAACAGATGCGCAAACTTCCACGACAGCAGCGGAAACCTCAACAGCTGCGCCCGCCACTCCAGCTACTCCATCTGCAACCTCAGAGGCTTCCAAAGGCGCTAGCGAAAGTGTAGAGGGCGGCGCTCTGGCCGAAACGTCCACACATAGTGTGACACCCACTCCATCAACAAAAGCTTCCGAAGATAGCAAAATGCAACAACAAAAAGATCAACCAGCAAACGAGCAGGAACGTCAGCAACTACAACGTGATCAAGAATCTCGTCGCTCCTTCACGTTACTGCCATCCGATTCAGCCGAGGACGAAGAGGCCGAGCAGGTCGAGCGAAAATCTAGTTTCCAAATATTAAAAAGTGATGACTCCGTTGGCGAACCCCATCATGAGGACGTGGAATTTAGCGATTCGCAAGTGTTTAAAATTATATCCGAGCCACATGCGCGTGGCCGCGAAGAGTCCGAAATCAGTTCGGCAGAACAAGAGGAGGAAGATGAGGAAGGCGAAGCAAATGAAGGGAATGGCGCTGAGGTGGGTGCTGCAGGCAAAAGTCCGGCACGTGCTCTCAAGTCGAGCGCCAAACGACGAGGCGTCACTGCTGCCGATGGCGCCACTGTGCTGGGCATGTACGACGGCACCAACGGGCGCAAGCGACGGCTTAAAAAACGTGTGAAGAGTGGCTCGAAAACTCGAGGTAGTTGGGACGCTGCTGGTGATGAGAGGGGAACATCGGGAGCGCATGCTATGGGTCAGTCGTCCAAAGACCAGGATTCCGGGTTTGAGCCAAGTCCGCGCGCAATGAAGAGCAAAATCCCGACACCACGCAATGTGTACACGGCGCACGTGCCGCGTCGCCACATCTATGCAACATTGGACGGCAGATCGTGCAGCAGTCGCTTGGAGAGTCGCAAACTGGGCGATCGCGGTGCCTGTGATATGTCGGCGGTGACTCGATCCATACAGAGGAATATCAGAAGGTGAGTGCTCTCAATTTTTACATATCTTTTGTACTAATTTTAAATGAATATGATTTAAAATTAATTAATAGTTAGAAGTTAGGCAGCAATGATTGTATTTTTGGATTTTTATGAGCATTTTTGATTGAGTTCTGGCAAATAATCAAAACCATCAAGTCGAAAATCTCATTTTGCCGAAAGAATTAAAACATTTCAGAGCAAATTACTACCCCGTCCCCCATCACTCGGCAGCGTCGTAAACATGAGAAATGTCTTCATTTCGCAAAACGCCCATTTTATTGCTCAGCACGAGACGAGTGGGGCGGCGAGCGAGTTGGCTGGAGCATTGCTGCACCTGCCAAAAACTGTAATTGAATTGCGCGAAACCGACGGCCGTACCGACGGCCTCCAACTTGCGTTACATTCCCTTAATTTATGAGCTGACGTTAATTTTCACCAACGCACCCGCAGCAGCCACCTGCTTGCCGACGATGTAGCGTCTTAACTGCTCGCCGTTGGCATCGGCTCCACTTGAATTCATTAAAGTTAATCTTACAGGTGGTCGCCACATTCAGTCACAACGCTCGGAAACGGCTGTCTAGCACACACACACACACACATTCTTGGTGGCGTTTCAAATCTTCGCTTTCGGCGCAATCTTTGGAAGATTTTTTACGACTCCCCGCAAGATTTATTCGCGCTGATGCAATGACGTTGCGTCGGCGGCGAGCGGCAGCACTAAAACCGTTTCGAAAGTCGTTAGCTGAGTCCGAAAAAAAGAGGCGCATAGTGAAGCGTTCGCCAGAGTGCCGCCGGAATGCCTGCCATGTGACCATAAAAGTCCAATGAACAGCGCTGCCGGCTAGATTTCTGCATTCAAGTTAATTTAGTTGAAATTAAATAGCTTGCCACCATTTTTCATTTTTGATTGAAATTTTTTATAAGGCCGTGGTTGACTGCTGACTGGCGGCCAACGCTTAACTGTTGGCTGCTGCCGCCGCTGGTCGACGACCATCGCCATCGGTGGACGGTTGGCTGGTGGTCGGTGGACGGTTGGTTGTAATTTTTAAGACCTTTTAATGTGGTTAAGAGCAATCAAAGTGGCATTCATGGCATTTTTAATGGACTTTTTGCATTGGCGACGGCGACGGCGGCGGCGAATGGCGAATGGCTGCCGAAATTAAATGAATTTTTATGATATGCACTTATGCAGCGCAGGTGTAAAAACAAAAATAAAATTACAAATGGGTGTGAAACGAAGGTTACAGTAAACGTTGGCTGCACGCAGTGTTTATTACGTGTCGCACAGGTGAAGGACTTGCGGCGCATTTCGTCAGCGAAATGCATTTCATTTATGATACCTTGCAGGATTTTGTTTCGCAGGGCGATAATTGTTTTTTAAAAATGCCATAATTGAACATGAAAAGGTCTTAAGAAAATATACAGTGCGTTTCAAAATAAAGTGTTGCTGATAAAACTCACAAAAGAAGGGATAGTAATGAATTATATATATTTTCTGAAAGGCTGTGGAAATATCTTTTTCGCATTATTATCAAAACTTTGTTCAGTATCCGTTGTTGTCAGTAATAGCTTGGCATCTTTTGTTACAATTTCGGCTTATTTTTGAGTGTACTCCAAAAAAACCTCTCTCGAAATCCGTTTTAATGTCAAAATTAGCTCTTTTGTTGTTGCTATTCTTTTTCCTCTAAGCTTTTGCTTCATTAAGGACCAAACATTTTCGATCGGGTTTGCGTCTGAACTTTGAGATGGCCAATTTAGTGTTGCCACCCTTAATTTTCTCTATCCCATTTCAGACGATTTTCCACATGTTTCTACCCAATAGCGATTTCGACATGGTACTTCTATGAGGAATGCCCGATTTCAGAAGCCTGCGTCGGATAGTGGCCGTTGATACTTCGACTCTCTTCGGCGACAATGTTTCTTTCGCGTGCTTCAGGCTAAGAGTTGGAGTGTTATCAAACATCCGGACTATCGCCTTATCCGCTTTGTTCTGAGTGGTTCTCTTCCTGCCTCTCCGCGGCTCGTCGTCACCATTTCCGAAGTCTTTGAATTGACTGACCCACTTCCTTACAAATGAAACTGATGTTTTGGTGTATTTTGCGACTTGTGGAGGATTCATTTTTAGACCATTTGGATGGTTTACCAAAAACACTACTTCGAAACGTTTTTTAAATACATCACTCATTTTAAATTCTTGATATTACCGCGAAAACTTCTACCCAACTAAGAAAACAGAAACATACGCGAAAACGGTGTTTTAATATAGAAGACGAAAATATCAAATTCTACAGTTAAAAAAATATGGCCAACACTTATTTTTGAAACGCACTGTATGTGTTTAAATTAATATAGAAATGTTTGCTTGAAGTACGGTTTTGGGCCAAATTGTCTACTATTGAGATGTTACACTCTAACTTCAAGTGTCACAAACTTTTCTTTTGGTTTTATTTTTACCTTGAAAAAAGTGTATGCCATCAGTCAGTGGTTTCATTATCATAGCACACGCTATATATGTCTATATTTATGAGCTCAATATATCTATTCAAATATTTCTATTCTGCCTTTGCTTCTCTCTCATTCAATTCTACCAATTCCTATGATGTGAATTATCCTGCTTGAAATAGACACTATACTCTTCAATAGTCACTCAGTCCCGTACGAAATATGCCTGAAGTTGCCTCTGAACCTTTCCCATGTTTAGGCATTTTGCCTTTGCCACAACCTTGTCGACGTTTCATCGCAATCGTTTCAACTTGCGCCTGCTACGACCTCAGTTTATTTGGGCTTATTCCGTGCATAAATCTGAATACTTAACAATGACAATTACGTTTCATACTCTCACACCCGCTGTCGTCATTGTTGTATTATTTGCTACCACCACGCAACGCATTGACACCGCAGGCCAACACTTTGGCATTCGGTATTATTGCACCAGTGTTGCCGTACTCGTAGTTTATGTGCAAGAAAAATAATTTAATGCCAATGGTTGGCTTTCGTTTATTGCGCATATAAATGTTTGCTTTCTATACTTCAGTTTTGTAAGTGCGTTTGATTTTCTCGTTAGTGTAAATCAAGTTTGCTTAAGGAAAACTGGGCTGATAAACATTGCTGGTTCTTGGTGCTTGCGGGAACGTTCGCAATTACAAAAATTTCTCATTGGGTATTAAACACAAATTTTAAAATTATTATTTACTTGGAAATTGTGTAAATTAAATTAAAAAAATTTTGACTTTTCTAAAAATGTCTATTGACATGTAATCACTGTTTTGTTCCCTTCACAGTATTTCTCATCTTTCTCTCATTTTTCACTCAGATTTCTTGTCTGCTCTGCCGTATGATGCGTTCTGTTTTGTTTTCTCACCTTGCCAAGTAAACATAACTTTGTTGTTTTTGCCACAAATCCACTGATTCGTTTATGTGTTTGTATGTTTCCTGAGAAAAATCACGTGCTAACGAAATTTTGGGTGATGTGAGTTTTAGCATCGCAATCAAAATTTGCATTTTAAATTTCTTTAGAAGCTGTTGAACGAAAAAAAAAGCCAAATGTAATACAAAATAAACATAAGCGACCGAAAGACGTGCAACATTTTTCAAGGCAAGTTTCTAATTATGACTTTGAGTTGGTGGGCAGTTGGCAGCAGAGCTGAGCTGAATTAAGACATAAAAAGATGCAAGTACAGTTACTTGAAAATGTTTTAATTAGCTAAGCTGCGAAATGAAAATATTTATGCATCGTTTATCGCTGTACGAGTGTATTCAGAAAAAGAAATATTCATGGCTGTTGCCGTGGATTGTGTTTTTAATTTCAAATCAAATTATCAAATTAAGTTGAATAATTATGCGTTCTTAGCAGTGTACATGCTGTGTGCTAAAATGTGTTTGGTGTTCGTTTTAAATGCCAAATAACACCTGTCCCCGAAATAATTTTTCAATTTCAAACGAAATTTGAGTATACAAGTGTATTTTTAAAGGTCCTTGTTTCAAAATGTGTTAAAATTGTAGTTTTGAAAGCCGAACATTTTTGAAATTTGAGTCGATTCCAGGAAACAGTGGCGGATTCAGGCGGAGGTTTGGGGGTTGAAACCCCCCACGAAATATTAGGATCGACTTTAAAACTACATACAAATTAAAAGGCATTTTATGAGTATTAAAGAAATACTTTTTGAAACCCCCAAAATATTTTTCTGAATCCGGCCCTGCAGGAAAATGTCATTAAGAAAAGAGAAAATTTTGTTTAACCACAATATCGTTTGGCTTTTTTTTAAGTGGTAGCTATTTCCTTGAGCCCTGATGCCAGAGAACTAACTTAGATTTTGGTATGGTATGGTAGAGAATTTATGTGCAAGAGTTAACACTTCGTTCAATAATGTGTGTGACTAACTAATTAAAACAAATTTTTTGGCCAAAATTCGTTTTTATTCATCAACATAGTCCCCTTTTAGGGAGATACAATCATTCCAACGCTTTTCCAATCTTTCGATACCGCCTTTGTAGAACGATTTTTCTTTGCCGTCAAAATAGGCGTTAGTTTCGGCGATTACTTCATCATTTGAGCCAAATCTCTTACCACGGAGCATCTTTTTGAGGTCTGCGAAGAGCCAGTAGTCGCTGGGGGCCAGATCTGGAGAATACGGGGGATGAGGAAGCAATTCGAAGCCCAATTCATGCATTTTTGCCATCGTTTTCATCGACTTGTGACGCGGTGCATTGTCTTGGTGAAACAACACTTTTTTCTTCTTCATATGGGGCCGCTTAATCGCGATTTCTTCTTTCAAACGTTCCAACAACGCTATATAATAGTCGCTATTGATTGTTTTCCCTTTCTCAAGATAGTCGATGAATACTATTCCGTGCACATCCCAAAATACTGACGCCATAACCTTGCCAGCCGATGTTTGTGCCTTTGGACGCTTTGGGCGGCTTTCACCGGTTGCATGCCACTCAGCAGACTGCCGATTTGACTCTGGAGTGAAATGGTGGATCCATGTTTCATCCATTGTGATGTACCGACGCAAAAACTCCGACTTGTTGCGCGTAAACATGTCCAAACAGCTCTTTGAATCATCGATTCGTTGTTGTTTTTGCTCCGGTGTGAGCAAACGCGGCACCCATTTCGAAAACACCTTTTTCATAACCAAATGTTCGTGTATTATGGTGTGTACACTGCCTGCTGATATCTTTAGAATGTCAGCAATCTCCCCCACTTTCACTTTACGGTCGGACATAATGATTTTCAGTGTTTTTTCAACGTTTTCCGGAATAACAGCGTCATTTGGCCGTCCAGTAGATGGAATGTCATCGGTGTCTGTACGACCACGTTTGAATTCGGCATACCAATAACAAATGGTTCTTTTTGATGGAGCAGAGTCCAAATATGTTTTTCAAGCCATTCCTGGCATTGAACAGTATTTTTTTTTCATTAAAAAACAATGACAATGAAGCACACGGAATTGCTTTGAATTCATTTTTTTTGAAAACTCAAAAGTAGTGTCACTTAAAGCACTGTAACTTGTAAACTAATGGCCGGATTGACATATAATTGACAGTAAGCCTAAAAAGGTTCACAATTTCGAAAAAAAATATTGATTTAGTATTAGTGCCGCCATCTATGTGTCAGTCACACACATTATTGAACGAAGTGTTATGGTAGAGGATTTATGTGCAAGAGTTAATGAAGACTTAAGGGCTATAGGTAAGTGGGCTTGGGAGAACAAATTATTTTTAAACCCCCTGAAATCATTTGTCTTACCCATATCGAGAACTGTCTCCCACTGTTCAGATCTACCACTTCTATTCGTCTTCTACCACTTCTTCTCAGTGGCGTAGAGCTGAAATTCGTTAGTAAAGTTGTCAATCTTGGGTATCGAATCAACTCTTCACTATCTTGCGTGGACCACATTAATTCCGTTGTGTCGAAAGTGTATTATGGACTACGTAATCTGAGGCGGACCTCGGGGTTTGTACCAGTCGAAACTAAACGGAACCTAGTGATTCAGTTGTTGCTGTCTATTATAACATACTCGGAGGCGGTGTATAGCAAATTGGATTCCAGATCCATGCATAAGATGCAGGTTGCTGTCAATAATGTAGCTCGGTATGTTTACTGTGTCAAAAGGTTTGACCACATCTCCATCTACAGCAAAAACTACTGGGCTGCAGCTTACAGAACTACATGGAAGCAAGAAACTGCATCTTTTTCTTTCTTCTCTTTTAAATATTAATATTGAATTGAATTGTTATAAACTTGAAACTTAAACTTAAAACTCCTTAAATGCCGACGTTTTTTGTAATTAAATAAATAAAAAACTAAAGGATTTTGCCATAAATTGAGTTTTGTTTAGTTGTTTTGTATTGTGAACATTTGACTTTGATTTCCATATTCTCAAAGATCACCTGAGATTTTGAAAATTCATTTCTGAAGAATAATTTCGTCATGCTTTTTTCAGCCATATTCAGAGAAACCTGGACCTATTGCAGTCTTTTCGAACCAAAAGTGAATCACTTTCTTTTGAAGATTGTTCGCTTTTTCATTACCTTCGTTTTCGTTCTTGTCGCAGCAACATAGCAAGCACAGCACTCAGACAGAGATACTACTGTCCTCATCCATTATAGGTACTCATTAGCATCAGTGTTCCGACGGCCTGAAGTCTACCGATAGAAATCTTAAGACCAAGTTTGAATATCTGGTTTACTCTTGCAGTCTCAAACAAGTTTTTAATGTTATGAGTAGTTTTAATTTCTGACTGGTTATTAGGAAGAATTTCGACGGTCCTAAACCTTAACTTAAGCTCTATATTAACCCATTGTGTACCGTTATTGTGAGAAAGGTTTTATTTAAAAATTTTTGTAATAGAAGGACGAATTAGGTGAACAAACGCATTGAAAATGAGTGTAAGTAAAATTGATGATAGAATTTGTCCATAATGGCAGATTAAAATTTTATTTTTAACACTTTCACGTCATGTGTAGTGATGGTTCGATACCCCTTTGGTATCGATACTTTTACTCAGTTGCAGAATAGAAAAAAAAGCATCGAATACCGAGTAAGCATCGAGGTGCGTGTTGCTACACCCGGCAATTGTTTATATTCAGAGCATCAGATTGAAAAGTGCCACGCCCCGCTCAATGTCAATGAAATATTACTGTGGGTCTAGGTGCAATTTCAATGCTGTGCAACTTTTAATTCAACAGTTATTCCATACTGAACATTTAAGTTATATGAGAGGTGCCTCGCCTCTGCGTCCAATGTCCATTAAATTTTTCTACTAGAACGATAGATTCATGGAACGAACCTCTACCAAATTTTAATGCTCCGATGTTAAATTCCGACGTTATTCAATATTATTGGTTTAAATTATATGGGCGGTGCCACGCCCCTTCGGTGCATATCCACCCCATTCTTTTAGTCAAAGGATGCGTTTAAGTAGAAAGTTCGCACCGAGTGTTATTGATGTGCGAATTGTAATTCCAAAGTTATGAGCAATTTAGTGTTACAAAAACAGTGCTACGCCCCTTGTTAAACGCACATTAAATTTTACCAGTCGAATGACAAATCCATGGAACGGTATTATACCAAATTGCAGTTATGTTCGACTTATACTTCCGACGTTATTCCACATGAATTTATGAAGCCAGTATCTATAAAAACTATCGATATCAATTAAAATACTTATAAAAAGCATCGAGTAAAAAAAGTACTTGTGATTGAAAAAAGTATCGAGTATTTACTTGTATTTACTTGTATCGAATCATCACTAGTCATGTGTGGTCCATCTGAACAGATCTAAACATATTTAATGTAAACCGAAATGACTTATTGTGTCTTTCAAATTGTGCTTAGGTTTTGTCGAGTCAAGTTATTTTTAGTTCTTTTAAAAATATAAGAAAATGTCTCAATTTGAGGTTCTGTTAATGCTCATCCAGCTTTTATAGGGAAGGCGTGTCATGGCAAACAAATATTTTACTAGGAAGCCACTAAACCTAAGTAAAATATAAAAACATAAACTCAGATTACACAAGTTTATCGTAATACAAAATTTGTGTGAAACTTTAACAATCGATTTGTGTTAATTTTGTATAAATCTGCTTATTTTTAGTATTTTGTTTTAAGAATTTATAGAAAAAGGTCTCAATATGAGGTTTTTTCAATGCCCAACTTTTATAGGGAAGGCACGGCATGTCAAAAAAATATTTTATCATAAAGCCAATTGATCTGAGTATAAAATAAAAAACATAAACTTTAGATTACACAGGTTTATCGTAATAAAAAAACTGCAAACATTTCTAATTTTTATGATTCGTTAACGTATCAAAAGTATGAAATGGGTTAACAAATTTAGAAAAATATTATCAGGTGTACAACTTTGCTTCCGCCGTTTTCCGATAGGTGGCTGTACCGGCTGAGGCTGGTTGAAATACATAGATGGTAATGCCTTTAAAGTGAGTGTGGACAGTGCCTAACGAATTGTCATCGCCGTTTCAGTGACGGTTGTTCTTGTTTTCGTATTATTCACGCTCGAAAATGTCCGTTTATGTGCCCAATTCTCGCCATTTGCGGGAAGTTTTACTTTTCTGTTACAATTCGAAAAAAAAATGCAGCTGAAGCGCATCGAATGCTCTCAGAAACTTACGGTGATGCTGCTCTGAGTGAAAGAACGTGTCGGGAGTGGTTTCAACGTTTTAAAAATGGTGATTTCGATGTCGAAGACAAACATGGTGTTGGCCACTTGTGCGGCCTCACGTCGCAAAAGTGGTCAACAACCCGCCGTATTCCCCAGATGTCGCCCCTTCTGACTTCCACCTATTCCGTTCGATGGCACACGGCCTGGCAGATCAACATTTTCAATCCTTCGAAGAATTGGAAAAATGGATTGCTTCATGGATAGCGTCAAAAGAGGACTCCTTTTTTCGAGCCGGGATCCGAAAATTGCCGGAAAGATGGGAGAAAGTTGTCGCTAGCGACGGACAATACTTTGAATAATACATCTGTAAGCACTTTTTCGCAATAAAGCTTTTAATTTTGGAAAAAAACGGCGGAAGCAAAGTTGTACACCTGATATAATAATACAAAATTTGTGTGAAACTTTTTCAATCGATTTGTGTTAATTTTGTACAAATCTGTTTGTTTTTAGTATTTTTTTTTAGAATTTAAGAAAAAAGTCTCAATATGAGGTTTTTTCTATACCCGCTCAGTTTTTTTAGGAAAGTCCTGGAAAAAAATATTTTATCATAAAGCCCATTACTAATTTTTATGATTCGTTAACGAATCAAAAGTACGAAAGGTCTCATGAGTTAAAGTTGATTGTAGTAAACTTTTTTTCTTTTTTATGAATTTCTTTAATATATTTGCCCCACCGAGAGACTATTGCAGAGTCCAACAAAAACATTAATCTGCCTTTTATTTATCAGCCCATTCGCCTCCACATTTAGCCACGAATGAACAAATGTTGTCTCCCCCAAAGCGAACAAAGTTCGCTAAAGAAGTTTTCAACTTTTCGTTTTACGATTTACGATTTACATAATGTCAGCTTAAATATTAATTAAAAGAAAGCAAAATTGAGTTTTTTTTACATCATGCAAAAACGTAATTGAGAGTTAATAAATATTAATTACAACAAATGCAATTTTTGAAAGCAGCTTAAAGTAAAAATTCAGCGCCATGACGACGCGTCGTCCTGTCCCTCCCCCGGCACACAGTCGATTATTATTTAAATCCTCGTTGAGCATCAGCAAAAACCAATTCAAAGCTTAAAAGTGCGCACAAAAAATGAGTAGTGTTGATATTTTTCCGACGCCTTAAAAAAATGCAATAATAATTGGTTGATTGTAATTAAATTAACGCGCTCGCTTGAACTTCAAAGACAATGAAAAAATGTACAAATAAGCGCCTTGAAATCGTTCATTCGCTCATTATCTGCGCATTTTATCTCGACAGCATATTATGGCTTGTTGCGTGTGTGTCGCTTGTAGGCGCTGGGCGGCACTGTTGCGCCACTCGTAAGCGGCGGCAGGAGAAAAGCCGCTTGCATGTCCTGCGGCGAGTAGTCGTCGGTTGGTTGGCAATGTTGCGTTGTGTGTAAAATTTAAATCCCGCTTTAAATACAAAGGACAATAACAACGAGAGCAACGGCGCAACCACTGCAACGGCAACTGTAGCGGCAATCTTAAGCAATGCTAAATCCCTGTTAATTCTGCTTACAGTCGGAATTAGCGGCAATGCAAATAGTAACAAACAACAGCAACAGCAACAACAACAATAATAACAGCAGCAGCTGAGTGCTTTTCAAGTTAAGCCGAGTAGTCGCGTCGCTGTGTGTGGGGCGTGGTCGAGTTTGTCAAGCAAAACATTGAGAGCGAGTAAGCGGCAAATTAAATAGTGCCAAACAGCTAATTTGTTGTTGTTGTTGTTGTAAAAGTAGCAACAGTCTTAGAAACTTCAGTGCCGCGCTGCCTAATGCGTTTCACACTTCGGGCAAACCAGTGTTGTTGTGCCACAAACACTAAGAACGACGCACAGTGTGGCGAGTTCATATAGCGGAGTGACAAAAATAGAAGGAGTGGTCGTATATAAATGAAATTTGGTATACAGTTATTGTATGAGTAATGAACTTACTGTACAATCGGACCAAAACTTCGACCACCTCCCATACGAACGAATTTGAAAAAACTTTATATTAACAATCAAAATTATCTTAGTTCATAAAAGCTAATGCAAAATATTTGTATTTTAATATAAATTTATTTATAAATATGTATATAGATAAAATGCGCTTTTTTCAAAAGTGATTGAATATACAATCTCGATAATTTGCTCTACAGCTGCTCAGAAGTTGCTTTTAGAGGGTTAAAGTCTTAGACTGACACCCACTAATTTTCCTCCTGAATATTTCTTTCAAACATATCTACCCTTCATCTCCAACCTTTAATGAGGATCCCATACAAAATCATCGTTTTTAAAAAGTGGGCTCCCGCTGCTCTCAGGTTGGTCCCAGACGTACCATATGTAAGACCGATCCCCATTTATTTTCTCTTTCGAATATTTTTTCTATACCATCTTACTTATATCCAACTCGTAAGGTGGCTGGCATACAAAACTAGTAATTTTCAATGGAACTGGCTCCACAGTTGTAAATGTAGTAAAGTAAACGAAGAAACATCGTATCTGCGAAAATACTGAACCGATTTCAATAATTTATTCAACTATCGTCAACATTCATGAGTGCAAAAAATACAAAATTCATTAAGTTTCAAAAATTCACCACCAGATGGCGCCTCCCATACAAGTGAAGTAGATAGGTTGTTAACTTTTGGGTTTGTACGAAAAAAGAAATCAAATTGTACTGTCGAAACTCCATTAACTCTTCAGAGGTGGGAGTACTCAGCAAAATTTTGGTCTGGCCAGACCTAAATTATATAAAACTTACGATAATAGTATTTTTTAGGGACCTGCTCATAATTTATTTTGAAATATTCAACCTCAAAGTCAAAGCAAAAATTTTCTGTTTGTGCCCAATAATTTTTTTTCAACTCTGAAAAAGCGTTCTTTAAGAGCTCATAACTTATATGTTATCCAATATTTTTTCCTAAAACTTCGGAGTTTTCTTAGTTGAAGGGTTTCCAACAAAACCGCGTACACAGATTTTTTCGCTTATACAATTGCATTTTCCCATTTTTGTCACTACTCGCAACACTGTGCGACTTCAGCTGGTGAGCTGGAAGAGCCTGCAGACGCAGAGCGCTGGAAAATATAAACATTAGTAATGATGCAAAGTGGTCATGAAAGCAAAAAAATTAAACATAGAATAGAAGAAAATTAACAAGCAAAATTTAAAAATTAAGGAAAGTTGAAAAATTATAATTGAGTACAAGTAGAAGTTGTTAGAAAGTTTTGGGGAAACATAATTTGATGAAAAGTGATACTTAATGGTACTCAAGATTTAATTTTGTGCAGCTTGTGATAATTTGTGCTACAAATTGCTTTTAAAGTCGTCTTTGAAGTTTGATTGTGCTATTTTAAGCATATTTACATATTTACATACAATGCAAAAAAAGCATAAATCGAAAAAATGGCAGCCAGCAATGGCAATTCGTGCCTTTTCCTTCCATGCCACTCAATGGGTACAACATTTTAAAAGGAACAGCGCCCTCTGCATCAGCCTCAGTACACCGCAATGGCCACAGCAACGGCAGAGTTAATAACGTTTCGCTTCGCCAGTGGTCCTCCACCCCCCACCCAGAGCTGCGGTTATGACGGAAGCACACATACACACACACAACTACACGGCCTCTTGAATATTTCATGAGGGTAAATGAAGATGCGTTCGAGGACCAGCCAGCCGGAAGCAGCAGACCGACCGCCAGCAGTGCAGTGCAGCGTTGTGCCACAATTCGGCCAGTAAGAGAGACTGGGTCCTGCCGAACGAACCTGTTGCTACCGGACGGTAGCCGATCGCATTGATGGCAGCGAAATCTGACAGAGCAGTGAACGCGACTGGTAGCGACTGAGGGCGTAATGGGAAACTTAAATCTGTATGAAATAAATAACGCGCTTGAATGCTAATGCGCCGAACGCTGTCGACCGCACGCGCTCGTAGTTGCTGGTGGCAGCTGCATGCAGTAACGATGGCGGCTGCACCTTGCGCGCACCAACAAAAATCAACATAAAGCGCATAAAACGCTGTGGGTTGGCCGTGTGGGAGGGATTGCAAATATTTTATTGCCGCTGAGGTTGTGCAATAATAAACATAAATATGAGCAGCACAGCACAGCGAGGGGAAATTGTTGTTGTTGCATGCATACTTGTGCATGAAAAGCATAAAAACTAAACGAAACTGTAAAGAGGGAGAGAGGAGTTTAAAAAAAAAAAAATTAAAAAATCGCGCATTACTGGAGGTAATGTAGTAAGAGTTTTAACCCATATAAGCCCACCGATTTTTGTTTGTCAATATTCGAATGAAACAGTTTTTTTTAAGGTGAAATGGGGTCGGACAATTCAAATTTGGAGTCAAAAAAATTTTCCGATTTTTGGTTTTCGAGATATTGGGTGTTTAATAAATCGAACACCTAACTATAAATATAAATTGTGGCTATAATATTGGTTTTATGGGAAAAGTGTAAATACATTTTCGAGAGTTTGATCAATTTTTAACAAGACTGCATAGTTACTTTTTTATATATCAGGTGTACAACTTTGCTTCCGCCGTTTTCCGATAGGTGGCTGTACCGGCTGAGGCTGGTTGAACTACATAGATGGTAATGCCTTTAAAGTGAGTGTGGACAGTGCCTAACGAATTGTCATCGCCGTTTCAGTGACAGTTGTTCACGCTCGAAAATGTCCGTTTATGTGCCCAATTCTCGCCATTTGCGGGAAGTTTTACTTTTCTGTTACAATTCGAAAAAAAATGCAGCTGAAGCGCATCGAATGCTCACAGAAACTTACGGTGATGCTGCTCTGAGTGAAAGAACGTGTCGGGAGTGGTTTCAACGTTTTAAAAATGGTGATTTCGTGGTGAGTGAAAATGGTGAGTCATCCTCCAACACGACAATGCTCGGCCTCACGTCGCAAAAGTGGTCAAAAAGTACCTGGAAACGCTGAAATGGGAAGTCTTGCCCCACCCGCCGTACTCCCCAGATGTCGCCCCTTCTGACTTCCACCTATTCCGTTCGATGGCACACGGCCTGGCAGATCAACATTTTCAATCCTTCGAAGAATTGGAAAAATGGATTGCTTCATGGATAGCGTCAAAAGAGGACTCCTTTTTTCGAGCCGGGATCCGAAAATTGCCGGAAAGATGGGAGAAAGTTGTCGCTAGCGACGGACAATACTTTGAATAATACATCTGTAAGCACTTTTTCGCAATAAAGCTTTTAATTTTGGAAAAAAACGGCGGAAGCAAAGTTGTACACCTGATATTATTGTTTTTTAATGTTTTTCGGTGCTTTTGAAATTATGTCAAAAATTACCTTTTGTTTGGGGAATTTATACAACTGGGAAGAGGTGCGAGAAATGAATATATTTATCGCATATTATACAAAATATCCCATGGTAACTTTTGTTATTTTTTATTACAAATCAGACCATCATATTATGCAAAACTTTCGCGTTTAAAGTTTAAAAAAGAGCCCAAAATTTATGGAAAATGCTAAAATTTACTGTTCGATTAATCGAACATTGGGCCCATATGGGTTAAGGTTAAAAAATAGAAAACGCATTTATGATCACAAATCTAAAGC
Organism: Melieria omissa; assembly: GCA_963971225.1. Taxonomy (NCBI): domain Eukaryota; kingdom Metazoa; phylum Arthropoda; class Insecta; order Diptera; family Ulidiidae; genus Melieria; species Melieria omissa. The sequence goes on along the minus strand of OZ020267.1, from coordinate 22,053,007 downwards.
GACGCAGTTTCGGTTGCAACAAATCTCTGTAAAACTAACAACAACGTTCACCGTAGCTAAGGTTGTGGCAAATTTAGATGTGAGTTTAGTCAGTTTTAAAACCACTTTAGGACTTTTTGTTGCACAAATCAAGTTGTTCACATGCTTCAACTGCACAAAAGCAGCTTAACTGTGGCGTTGCTTATGCCACAGATGCCGTAGCGGCAAACGATTTCGAAAGGGATAGAGCAGCAAAAGTGCAGCTTGTGTTGGAAATTCAGAAAAGTTGACATTTCAAATTGTGCAGCAAGTTTAATTAAGAAAGTATTTAAAGTTTAGCAGCGAGAACTAAGTCTCTAAATTTCTGTTTTCCTCTGTTGCAGCTCAAAGCTACGTTTACGAGGCGCTTTCAGCTGCAAGCGAGCGCTGCATACTTTTAGAATTTATACATTATGCACTCATATTTCAACATACCGATTCCTATATACATACATACATCAATGTATAGTGGAACTTAATTAATATGCACTCAAGTGGGAAAGTGCACGTTGCAAGCGCGAGGGGAGCACAATTTTTGTTGCGTGTTCGTTCGAATGCGCTGCTGCGTTATTATATTTTCTTTGCGAGAGTTTAAAATAATTTTACGTAAATAATTAAAACTGCCTGGTTTGCTGGCAAAATACCATAGAAAAATACCACTGAAATATTTAGCACCGAATGCTCGACATGGTTGCGCTGTGTGGGGAAATATTGCAGTCAACAAGTGCAAAGCTGCGCGTTCATACAGACAGCTGAGCTCAACTGTTGCCCTGACAACAGTGTTGGTTTTGGTTCACAAGAGTAATGCAAAATTTTGAACTTATCAAAAAAAGCCATTGAAAGCGGCATTGAGGCATTGAGGAAGCAGCAGGTTGTATCTACTTTGATATCACGTAACTAAAATTTGTTTTCCAAAATTGAGTTGTATTCTTTGGTAAATAGTTAAAATAAATATTTACATATTTTTCATAATTTTTATGGAAAGTTTGTGCTCACAATTGCCATCAGTTGGCGCTTGCTTTGTATTTTCTTAGCCTTGGCCACAGAACTCTAACAAAATTTCAAGTGCGCTTGCACTTATTTTCGAATGCATTTGGAAACAGAATTTTCCATCCGAAAACTATGACACACACACACATACATACACGCATGTGCTCTCACTTGACCTTAACTGCAACTCAAAGTATGCAACAATATGGAGTGCACAGCCAGCACTGTATCGTCGCATGAGAAAACGATTGTCGTATGTACTATGAAATTCAATGGAACATACGACATTCGTTTTCTGCAGCGACGGTATGTGTGCGTATTTGTGTGTGCGTGTTGTTATAGTGAAAGCAACACTTTTCACTTGTCAAATTTGTGTCACAAACAGGAAGCAAAGGCAATGCTCAAGTCAGCCAGCCGACCAGCAACTCAGTTAGTCAGTCAGTTAGTCAGTCACGACGGCAAGAAAGCAAAAGTACGCAATTGAAATGGGAAACAGCCTGAAAATATGCCAAGGACAGTTGCAAATACAATTTTCTGCAACAGTAAAACCAACTACAACAATAACTACTGCGATATTGCTCCATCAAGAGTGAAACCAAGGCGCACAGTGAAATGCAGTAAAAGTTTTTCTTGCCTGCGTGGCACATGAACGCCAAAGTAGCGAAGCAGTTGGTGGAAATGTGGATCGGCGGCAGTGGCTGACACAGAATGACAGGAAAAAATGAAGAGCGCTTAAAACTAAAAGCGAGCGAAAACATCGCAAAAATGCCAGCAACAATTAGAGCCGGAGATGCGAATGCACGAAAGATTGCGCACGAATGCAATGCAGAGCCGCTTGATGGATGCACTTGATGTAAATTCCCTGATTGCAAAGTGCCTCGTTGCCGTTCCGTTTCTTTGCCATTTATCGTCTCGATAGCTTGCGAACTCGGAATGGGGGGTTTGGGGCGCAATGCCGCTGGAAAGAATTGTTTCGAAGCACTCATACTGGCAATAATCAGCCGAAGATGCCATAAATTCTTGATTAACTTTTTACTTTAATCTTTCAAGTAAAATTAATATTTTGTCAAAATGTTTATGTACGTCACTGCTAAAAGTGAAAAGTGCCACGTAGAGTGATTGCTTTCAGAAAAGCCTTTCTACACAATTTTTTCGCACTTGTGCTTTCTTACTAAATGGTAAGGAATAGTATTTTTATTTGGATTTTCTTAAAGTGAATTCAAGCCAAAATGACACAAAAAACAGCGGCAGAATTTTCTGGCATTTTTGTGGGTCAGTTTGCTTGTTGATTTGCAACTCCAAAGCGTAACCCTTTGCTTTTGATTTTATCGTTGTTGTTGTAGCGCATCAGAAATAAAAGTCCCGTCCAGCTCGCTTGCTGCCACCTGAATTTGTGAAGGGGTTGAGGCAAATTATGGCCTTGTAAATTAAAGCCACTTATTTTGCAGTTACTGATTCCACAATTGGACGTTTATTGAAAACGATTTGTTTTGTTGTTTTTTTGTTTGGCACATGAAAACATTGAACCTCTTGAGCTTTTTAGCCTCTTGGTTATTATTTTTCGACATTTTTCGCCAGGGTCTGAAGAGGTATGCTATAAGCAATGGTGGGGGCGGGGATGAGCCGACGACGACGTTGTGTATTTAGGCTTCTTAATTCCAAATGAACGAGCATTTGAAACGCTGTAAACTGTCTAGTGGCACTTGCCCCATTACCTTTCTTGTTGACTGTTTCGGCCGCTGCTCACAATTCAATTTCATAACAGAAGTATGAAGAAAATGTTTTCCTTCGCTTTGCTAGAAAGTTTAAATGTTCCTTTTGCTGAATTAATAGCTGAAAATGGTTAAATTAGTAATTAATAAGCATTCGGAACATATTGAAGGCATACTTTTAGGCGCGAAAACGGATTTTTTAAAGCAACATTTCATAAATTATATTTTGAACTACATTGACACAATAAGTTGAAGGCCTTTGTTGACTATGGCTGGTTTGCTGAAAACTGAAAAAAATTAAAATTAAAAGTAAAAAAAAGCACTCAAATAGAAAAAAACAACTGTCAGCTGCTTTGTCATCTATGTATTTGTGTTACTCAGTGTGCCAGCGCCAGTTTTTCGCATAAAAAGCGTGGCGCCTTTTTCGGTTGTTCGTCGGTTTTCGGTTTATTTTTGAACACCTCTTCTTGCCAGTGGGCCTGTCGGTGACAGAGCCTTTGAAGCCTAAACAAATACCAGCCATCCGCTTTGTCATGTCAAATACAATTTCCACTTTTGTGAAATAAACAACTAGCGAAAAAAAAACTCGCAACCAACAACAACAATGCCAACGAAAACAGAAGCAACCAGGCATCAACAGTTCGCTCTCCCTTTGCATGCCACACCATGTCTTTGTTGCTCATTTTTCAGTATTTTTACAATGTGGTTTATTTTCTCTCCTACACACACACACACACACACACACACAAACACATTTTTGTCTACACATTTTTTGCTTGCTTGGCTGCTGCGCCTCCTTTCGCATTACTAACTCGGTTTGTCTTTTGTACCGTTCGCACACTTTAGATACTACATGGAACGTAAAATATTTCAGCATCTTCTCGAGCTCAAGTCACTGCAGATACG